>JANKKI010000443.1:600000-871404 GCA_025175665.1 Cinchona pubescens
GATGACTTACCACAAATAATAAAAAGACTTCATTAAGGACATGTTAGACATGAAACTAATTAATTAATGATATATTAAGTGTGACAGAAAAAAAAAGGTAGTGATATTCTTAAAAAATAGGTAATTAAATATAATTTAATTATGTTTTTTCTATCGGAATTTGTATATTTTAGACATCACAAAAAAAGATAGAAATAAAATTGGTTATATTTTCCTACCGGGATTTATGTTTCATTAAGAATGAATATTTTAGGCTAAAAAATTTGAAGATATATATATATTGAGAAGTTATTACGTTTCTTCTGTGGCTTTGGTGGTCGGACAAGGTAGGCTTCATAGCCAAAACTAACCTATTTTTTGTTATCAAATAATAAAAGGTTAGATTATGTTCACATTGTCGCTACACTTAGAATATAATTTAACACTCAAAATCACATAAGTTTTAGTTCTTTTTCTATGTATATAGTCAATTCAATTTTAAATAGAAGGAAAAAAATAAATGCTTAAAAGAAATTCAATGAAATTGTAATAGTATGCAACTCCAAATTAATGACCTATTAAATTTTTGTTATATAATTTTAATTGAGGCAAAAAGTTAATCAGTATATCATGAATTTAAATCATAAGAATGTTAATAAAATAATTTGATGAATTTTTCTCAAGTGATAAAGATTTTTTTAATATAATTAAATGAACAAGGAGAAGAAAATAGAAAATATGCACAATAAATAGTATGTGTCTATATACACACACATAACTTCTTTTCATGCTATTAATACTCAAAATCTTTTCTTTAGCTATATGAATTGAATCCTTTTTACATTAATCCTATACATGGGTTGGTTTAATCTCCCTGTCTAGTTGTTTTTATCTTTTAAAGTTATTTTGTACATTTTACCTTTCATTTTACAAAACTACAATATAAGACGTATCAGTTATTCTTTTACATTTTTAGAAGTTAAAATACAATACAAATTATTATTGACAACAGAGGAGATTCGATGACATTACACATTTTGGTAGTCGTTGAAGTGGAAAAACTATTTTGTCGCATGTACAAATTTGTTAACTTGGTCAAATTTTTCTTTCACTATAGAGCTCTTTCTCGGCATCCAGATTCTTGCCATCCTCAACATGTTATTTTTCGTCAAATGTAGAAACTAAATTTACGAGTATATTGACAATTTTAAAATATGTTATTTGAACCCTTGATAAATTATTTATGAAAAAGTTATTTATAAAATTACATTTCAAGTCATATTCTAAAGTCACACATACGACAATCTATTTGTGTGGTTGATTAAATATCCTTATTGATTAATATTTTGTCAAATAGATACCAAGTAAGATTCCAACTATGTGACATTACATTTTGATTTTGAAATGTCACTTTTTATAGACATGCTTATCTTTTATTTGATTGTTTTCAATCAATATTAAGATTTTTTAAATTGACATCCTAAATCATAGATTTTGATGATTGCTTAATTCCTAAATCATAGATTTTGATGATTGCTTAATTCATACTATGTACTTTGATTAGTTGAAATTTGTGTTATTATTCAAATCACCTTGATGGTTATCGGAATCTTTCATTTGTTAGCACAAAATATTTAGTAAAATTTCAATATTATTACCTTTTGGAAGAAATTTTTGCACTCCAAACATAACGCGCTTATGCTTTTGGAAAATTCTATAAGAAGCCTATAATTATTGGATTGCGATTTACATATTATTCTAGAGCTTACAATTTAGAAATTAGGATTAATCTTTTCACACTATATTTACCTTATCACGTGAGGTGTATAGATACTTGTCACGTAATTATTTTTTGAATTTGAAATGTTATTATTGCATGTGTCTTGCATTACGTGATGGTTATAAAAAAATTTTACGACGGTATTACAAAAAATTAGCTTTAGAAATTTGTTAATTAACCTTAATTTGTTCCAGATAAAAATAATCTTACTTCATTATCAAATAAAGCTTATAGGTTCATTTTTTAATTATATTTTTTTTGGAAACTTCTACTTTTACAAGATTGATTTCCAAATAAAAATGTGATGATGTACATTGCACTATTAGAATAATAAAAGAACTTTGTGGAACTTGACTCCTAGTACGAGAAGGTTTATGGTGATTATTAAGTAATTAATGACATCTTAGTAGATATTCAATAACTAATGGGAAAAAACTATTTGTACTGAATAGCCCAATTTACTACAAACAAAGAGGTCATATTTTGTCCAAATGACTTCCTCCCATTAGTTTTTGAACAACTATTAGAATGCCAATAAATTATTCAATAACTATAATAAATTTTGCCTCCTAACATACGCTATAAAAACGAAGGTTGCATTCCAAACATTCTGACGATGATGTTATAAATTGAGATGGTTATGCTCTTTATTAGGATGTCTCTCATTTTTAAACATGCCTTTTATAATTATCAATGTCATAATTCACCATGACATCTTTAGATGCTTTAGAGGTGAGAATATATCCCCCACAAGTCCTTTATGTAAATGTGAATATGTCCCCAAATGTATCTAAATTAGTTTCAAGTCCAGATTTAAAATTCGTATGTAATTTTATTTTAAATCCAAAATTTTGAAATCCGTGATTGAAGTCCAAAAATCTCTATAAATAGAATTCTTTCCTTCATTTATAAGACATTCTTAGTTTGAATAAAAAATATCCTTGTTCTTATCTCTATAACTTTCTAAAAGTAAATCCTTATTTTTACATCTCTATGACTTTCTAAAAAATATCCTCGTTCTAGTGTTAAAAGGAGAAAAGCCTCCAAAATGAAAGTAAATATTACCAAGCGAAAAGCAAAAAATGCTATATTATCCTATGCATGAATGCCCATTTAACTCGTCAAATGAGATAGACTAGAAGCCATTTATTCTTTTCAACTAGAAAGCCACACTAAAACACAAAAATACACGTGTAAAGAGAACAACTCAGTTTTCTTTGCTGGTGGTGCATCAGATATTGGTTTTACTCGGTGTACTATCTGGCACAAAATTAAAAATTAATTCTGTCATTCTCATTTTAATTCCTGGCATGTACAAGGCAGGATCAAAATGTTTAGCATAGTACACAAAAGGGGTAATCATGATGACTTGACAAGCGGCCGAGTGTTATTCCACAGCCACTGACGTGTGGAACCATCCAGCAGAGGTGAGACCTATGAATGACACTGATTTTGCAAATCCAAAATATTGCGAAGGATAGATAACGAACAACGAGATCTACAAGCGTGTATAATTCAGTATCAGCAGAAGTAGCTATTCCATCTGCCTCTTGTTCTTATTTTTTTCTTTTTTCCTTCATTTTTTGGGTAGGGGGAGGGGTAGGAGGAGATTCAGAATTATATCCACATTCCACAACCTCTAGCATTTAAACAAAGAAAATTTGGAGGTAAAACCTGAACATAGAGACTTTACTGACAAACACATTCCTTTCTTTAAAATTACAATTTTCACATCGTTTTATGTGCAGAAACAGCACATACTAGTTCATAGATCGTTTAAATTTTGAGTCAGTCAACCAAATAATATGATCCAATGCAAACTGTTTGAATACAGTTTAAGTTCCTTAATGAAGTAATATTTTCATGTCTAGTTCGCAGATTAGATTTCAACCTTAGGCCGTTCGGTTATGTTTTTAAAATTGGAAGTAAGACAAATCAATAGCACTATATAGTTGAAGATAGTGCGTTGTTTAAAGGATTTTAAGTAATGACACATTATAGCATAAAGCAAAGGTAGCTCCAAGGCACACACCTCTCCCAGACTTCTGCATGATAATCATTTATCCAATTAACCTCTGCAACATAGAGCAATGATATATCAATTAACTTGGCCTTCATAAAAAGGAATAAATTAGTCCAAAAACAACATTGAGTAATCCACACTTTTGTATATTTTAATCATAAACTAAAGCCCTAAACCTGGAAGCAAGATAATATATTCAATTCAGAACTACATAAAGGTTTATTCAACATTAAGGGCACACTGACATGAACAATAATTCTACACGATCTAGTTGAATTCCCGTTAAATCACAAGTTAATGAACCTTATTCAACAATTCATTTCATTACAATTGTTTTGTTCTTCTGTCCTATGTCAAATACAGTTCTCTACTTCCTCTTGCTCTATAATCAACATTATCGTGAAACATATTCACTTGTTTCCTCCCCTATCAATAGTTAAACCTGCCAAAATAAGTTCCAACAATATATTCAAATCTGATCTCCTGTACATTTTAATCATTCTACTGATATCTAGTCTTATCTTTTGTCCATTACTTTATATCTAGCTTATCATATGCATCTTTTCAGTGATCATTCTATCAATATGCTGTTTTAGTAGCTTAAAATTTAACAATTTCCCTACTACCCTCTAAGAAAAGTAAAGCATATTGGTTGATTGTTAATAGACGTTTTCCCCTCTAGTTAAAGGACCTATCTTCTCCACAGTTCAGATTGTCTTTTGTCTTGATCCTAATTGTACGAGTAAAATCATCTCCATTCCATCTTAAGAAAAATTGGCACTCGTATTTTTATTCTCTTCTTATTCATACTTCTAACTTGACTGAAAATGCATTTTCTATGTTCAGTTCGACTCTCAGTCATCCTGACAGTGACTATGTTGCTCTAAATCTCTAATCAGCACTAATCCCACTGAAATGCACCAAAATTTTTTATCTCAGACATGGCCAGCTCATTTGTGACTAAGGCGTGACAATGAGAAAGAGCTCATACTGAAGCAAGTTCATGTGACAGGACACAGCAAGATGTGCAATAACAAGAAGATAATTCAGCTTAAACCTTCCAGTTAATAAGCTATTTTAAAATCAAGGCATTGTCAAAAGATATTCCACTTAAAGAAATACCCTATATGATCAATCAAGTTACAAATTTTTTGCAGTCCAAAGGGTCCAGTATTTGTTCAAGGATTATAGTCCTATGCTGCGTATCTGTATAGGAACAAATGTAAGCTTTTCAAACCCCAAGTATCCAAGTCCTCCATAACAATTCGGTGTGTCAACCTCTTTCACATAAAGGAGATTCTGAATGACAAGAATGTTTAAAACCAGTGTAAGAAAAATAGAATATGGCACAAGAACGAGCTACACCCGTAAATTTGTCAAATGTAAAGAACACATGTAAGGTACAAATATATCAAGTCTGTGCACAAGGTTTCAAAAAGATAAGATGATATCCAAATCATGACTCCAGTTCGCAACCACCCATTAAAAGTTAAGCAGCTGTCACAATAGACGTAACTGAATGTATGGAATGTGCAAGTCAAAACCATTAGAATGAACTTCTTTAGAGGTCACATGGGAGAAGGAAACACATTATAAGCTTTTGTTTTTTCAGTAAGTTAGACTGAATTAGGTAGAATACCTCAATACGAATGCCAAATGAATGGTCTTCATAATAGCTAGGTTCATTACTAACAACCATGCCTTTCTGCAGAGGTGTCATATTTCCAAATCGAAAGCTAATACTTTGAGGCCCTTCATGGACATTCAGTGCGGCGCCTACACCATGGCCTGTCCCTAAAGGATGAATGGAAGGTAAACAACACATGGGAGGATTAGTTAGCTTAGATCATACAGCAATTAACTGAGAAGAAATTTGACTACAAAAAGGTCAATTACCATGACGGTTCAAGGCCAATCTTCCACAAAGCAGAATGAGACTAGGAAATACTTCAGCAATTTAAAACTCCAAATGCAAATCCTAGAAGGTTTTTGAGACACTATAGGGGCCAAGTGCAGAAAATGAAGCTCAAGCCTACAATTCGTGGTTAGGACAGTTCCTGCCTACTAGCCCTTGCATTTTTTATCCCAGCATAAGTTCAGTACTTTAAATATGCTAGTAGGAAACTATTTCATCCACCATGCTGTTCATTTGAGACGATATTCAAGTTTGCTATATCCACAGGGGAGAATGGCTATTGGTGAGACAGAGACAAATGATTCAGTATAAGTACGCTGTTTGCTAAAAATAAGCATAGAAAGTGCAAGCATTCTCCTGAAATCAATCCAAAATCACAATGATTTGCCTAGGTAAATTAAAACAGAACCACAGAATAAACCAGTTATAAGAGAAGCATAACTCTCAGCATCCACAAAAATATGCTTTCTGTTGAGTTATGAAGAAGAAAGATGAAGAGGATCAAGAACAGAAAAGAAAAAAGGAAAAAGAAAAAGAAAACCTGTAGAACTTGGGTAAAACATTCTCTCTGCCATGAAGAGGGTTCACCGAAATGTACAGTCCGAGTAACATCAGTGGTTCCGTCTTTGTATTTGGGCTCCACTATCCAATAAGAAGAGTTTCTGGGCATGCACAATGCTACAGGTACCTGGCTCTGGTTTATGATGTATAATACCACCATTTGCACCTGAAGCTGCAATTGTTGTAAAATGTTTAATCACGACGCAAATAAAACTTACAAGAGCAACGATAGGTATGGCAGGCAAATGGATAAACTTAGTGACGGTTTTCTAACTAGTAGTTATCATGTTAGACATAAATTATTCATAATATCATCAATACACCCAAAAAAAAAAAAAAAAAAAAAAAAAAAAAAACACCCACTGATCTCATATAGTTTAAAAAACGACAATCCTAATATATCATGGAATTTTCTACAACATAAATGTGAAATTTACATCTAAGTTAGTTGATCTAAAGTCAATAAAGTTTCACCTCAACTTTAGGTTCAGCTCCCTATGTTTCTCAAATACAAACATCAACCTATACTTGCAAAAAATAAGAAATAGAAACTTCAATGACAAAATTGGAGGTGACCAGTAATGCTACCATAATAAGATTCATTCTCCGGAATCCATATTGACAAAATCCGTTTCATTGAGAGTATGTTGCAGTTTATTTTAGGGCCAAAATGCAAATATGTACAAGATGGTGATCTTTGACTTTGATGTCAAATGCATTATTGGCAGAGCATAAGAGGATATGCAACTTTTAGGATCTAGTAAGCTTCAGATATCTGAGATAAAAAAAGTATAATGTGTTTAAAGCAAAACTAGATAGGTTGCCATGCTAATTTGCCAAAAAACAAAAAATGAAGAGATGAAGAAAGAAAGAAACACAAGGCTGCTTGCAGTAATTTTCCCTTCCTCCAAACAGGAACAAGTCCCAGGCTTTTCCCAACAGGACATCTATTTTATTCCTACTGACAAAATTATAAGTCTGCCTCACATCAAAAGAAAGAATATGAAAAGATAAATAAATTTAAGCTCTTCAATCAGACTTAAGAAACACAATCTTTCTATATAACCAGCAAGAGTACAATTTGAGACATTCAAATGGAACAAACGAAAATCTTGGGTGCCTCCAGGATATAGAAGTTAATGTACCACTTATAGTATCAAAGCTTGTGTCAACAAAACCATCTTGCGTTGAACGAAATTCGAGAAGTTTGTTTCAGTCAAAGTCACACCTTTAAGGATTTCCTCCTCTAAAACCAAGCCCAAAATTGTGCTAAAGCAGCTGCATCCCTGCAGAGATAGGCATGCACTTTCAACAAACAACTTTCAGTTGTAACTAACACTAACTTTAAGTGTAACTGAGAGGTATTATCTTGTCATGTATATTGATATTTCATACTGAAGTTATTGCAGCTTCACCTTAGGAAGTACATAAACTGTTGAAAATTTTATATCTCAAGCAAGGAAAAATAGAAACACAAAATACTTCACCAAAAATTAAAATCAATAATAATAATTCAAGGATTAGAGTAACCTATTTATGGTCGAGGCACGCTAAAAAGCACTCTCCTTAGGAGTGATACGCCCCTACTATACTAGGTTGATATGGCGTTCCTTTCCCAAGATACAACGACCTTCAAGCATGTTTTGATGCAACAAAATAATACCCATGAACTGATACTGCCCTCATACTCAACTTATTTGGAGATATAATTTATTAGTGTGATTATATGTGATTGTAGGGATAATAAGAATATATTCATGAATATGGATAGTTATGGATGTAGGGATAACATAAGAATATGAATATGGATAGTTATGGATAGGGGGAGAGTAACGTAATATGATTTTTGAGAAGTGTATTATTGTCAGATTATTTTTCTTGGAGGAGAAGTCTCCCATTTATAGTATTTTAGGACATAAGAAATAAATATTGGAGGTTAGAGATTATTGCCGTTACTCTCCTGATATGTTCCTTGATTCCCTGAGATTGTTATGTTGAATTGGTTAGTCTCCTAATATTGTGAATAACGTTCCTGATTTTGAGAGTTTGTTGAAATCAGGAACACTTCTTAAGGAAGGAGTTGGAAGACTTCTTCCAAGTTGTGTAAAAGGGTAGGCTCCACAAGAGCCCCACTCTTAATTAAAATTATTATTAACATAAAAATATGTTGACCACAAGAAGGACAAACTTGCATTTGTTTCCCACCAAGAAGAACTAAACAAAGGTAATGTATCTACTTATAAAGTTTCCACATAACTCTGAATTGAATAGAAGGGAAGGCAAGAACAGGAAAAACGGCAACCATCGGAATGGTAGAAGGAAAAAGGAAACTGGATGCATTCTATGACATCTTCCGGGTGTAGACTTTGTTATCAAAAGTTTCCTACAACACAATACAGGAGCATTATGGTGCGCTTCTGCTAAGAGCAAGGAATTTATTTTGGATGGGTTTTGAACTATAATTTTCTTTTCTTATCTATTTTTTTCAACAAAGAAAAGCTAAGTTACCCGGACTCGGATACGGATGTCGGGTATGGGTACATGTCTAGGTGTAATATTCGTTAATTTCATAAATTGAGGATACAGGAACACTCTAAAAGAGTCGGATACGGGTGCGGGGGTGCGTCTTGTATGCTTGTATATGTTAGTGTAGTTAGTGTAGTAGTAATGCAATTTGATGACATAAAGCAATTTAACGTAATTTATAACTCATTTTTCAAAAAATAAACATGTTTATGTGTAGTATTAAAGAATAGTGGTGCATGCGAGAAAAAGAAGATACTAGAAGGATATAACTATGATAAGATTTAGTGATTTGATATACAATTCTCATATGTTTCTCCCTCATATTTAATCTTCCTCCCTATCTTATTGGTCATTTCATGTGATGAAGTCACAATCATGTTGAAGTCAATATGATTTTTGGCTTGGTAAAAAAATCGAAGTACCCAATTAAAATTTGATCATACGGACACAGATCCCACACCCACACCCATGTCGACTCGGCCAGACACGGGTACTTTGGGAATGAGAGGAAAGTCCATATAACATAGAAGAAAAGAATTTTCCAGATAGAGAGAAGTACTTCTATATCTCAAAGGATGATTGACCTTTAAATAAAAGTAAACAACAGAATAGGATTCCAACTCTGTTTTCTTTATGTAGACAAAACATTCTTAACAGAAAATAGCCAGAGGAAAGAGAAAAAAAGTAGATAACTTCATCCAAGAGCACCTTACAGGAACATCATGACCAAGAAAATCCTCTTTTCTCCCATCATTCTTAATAACCTAAAATCTGCCCTAAGTGTGAGAAATGACTTACTATTACTGTTACTGTTACTATTATTTATTTATTTATTTATTTTAACAACTAACAAGGCTCAATGACTTGAAACTTTTCCAGTGCTAAACTATTCAAATCAGATAACTGCACTCCTTTGTGGGAAAAACAATTCAAGTTGGGAATAACACAACTTTTCGGGAAAGCAGATTTTACTCTCCGTATACCTTAGGTGAGAATTACGCATCCCTTCCAATTCAGCATCATTTTTCACAGCCTTAGCGAGAGATATAGGAGAACTCATATACAGTGCAGTTGGACCCCCCGATTGACTGTCAGATCCATCTGAAGACATTCTCTCAACATCTTTTTGGTATCCTGGACCAGAAAAATATTTATCACAAGCAGATCTATAAGTATCTACAACAGCAGCATTGATGGATGATGTGTCAAGCCAAAGTCAAGCACCTCTTGCCGCCAAACTGAGAAAAAAGATGAAGATTCAACAGCGAATTAACTTAAGAAGAGAGTCAAATGAACTAGTTCTAAGGAAAAGCCTTCAACTGCTAAGATGCTACACAAGATATCCAACTGGAGCATCTTCTCCTTCAATGTGTGAAAAATGTATAGCATCATAGTGCACAATGATCCTATACCGAACTTTGCTTTAGATTCCTTAGTCTTGAGTCAAATTTTACATGAATGTCAAAAATTTAAGTCCAGGTGTCTCATTCAATTCCAGGCTCATATATTATATTTGTTTTTCTGTTCCTCCCAGAATTGGGTTTCGAAATAAAGGCAACAAAGAACTCCAGATATTATATAGATGTTGAAGTATATAAAACTTAAAACTGTAAAGGGTGCTGGCAATTAATCAGTTAAGGACCTTAGCCATCCCAAATACTATGTCCATTCCCACCTAAGCTTTTAGATGAGGTCACAATTGAAAATGGGACATTGTGATACTTTACAAACTAACAAATTGAACAACTTAAAAACACTGCATGGAGCACATATGAAAGGTATGAAAAAACACAAGCCACCTTTCTATGTCAGAGAGAATGGACTCGTAAGGACACAAGTCTATTCCAGCATTCTTCAGGTAATCCATCACTTCTGAAGTGACTTTCAAATTATCAATGAATAACTTAGCTGCATCAATCTCCACAATCAAATAGGTATACATGACTGGTGAATTTGGAACATCACTACCGCTCTGGAAACAAAAAAGTATGTATTAAGCAGAATCTCCAGAGGAAAGTAAGAACCAATAATAGATTTAAGTTATTAATTGTTTCCAAATAGAAGTCAAAAGAAAAGGTGATAACAAAAGGCACAAATAAACATCATTATTGTCGTCTCAATTATCCTATCCACATTAAATACATATGAACAGCTGCCTATCTTTATAAAAGGTAAATTGCCTATCCTTACAAGCCAACTATCTGAGCAGAGGGACAATGAGGAATCATGGTTTTTCTAATCAGAGAATGATGCCTCAAATTATTATTATCTTTGAGCACCTTGCTGATGAATTTGGAGTACTGGCAAAAGAGGATTTCCATAACAGAGCATAATCTGTTCACTAAACGAAGCCAAAAGTGGGAACCGCCTCCAATCAGCTAAATTTGTCAATGGAATTCCATACATTTTTGCTTTCTGTGTTGCCAACTTTCATCATAAGTTTCTTTTCCATCATAATCTTTCTAGGAGACATTAGAAATAGTATACTGTAGATCATTTGGCAGGTCTCCCCAGTCCATCCCATTCACCCACGAGTGACAATAGAAAGACTAGCAATATCAGTAATTTTCATCTTTTAATGCTAAATAGCATAACACAATCACTGTTAGTTCATCTATGAAATTTTGCGATATGATAGTACAAGTTTTACACTAAGAATAGGTACCAAAGGTACAAGGTTGTATTTGGTATTGGCATTTACTCAAAGGGCAAGTTTGAGCAAAAATTCAATAGAAAACTAGCATCATAATGTAGTATTACTCTTGAGTCTTAGGGGAAGGGAAGGGACTAGCCTATTGTGCTGATTTAGTGCCTTCTAATTTGCAATTCAAACATCAAGCAATACAAAAGGTTCTGATAAATTTAGGCAAGCCAAGCAGATGAAATGTACTACCAAATTCAACAGCCATGAAACTTCATCGAGCATAGAGATAACAATTGCAGAGGAACCAGCATCAGCCAGTTCAGATCTTAGAGAAGACAGCTTTGATGATAAATCCAAACCTGCATATTTTAGATCATGCAATCTAATAGGTTTGTTACGAGGTTTTGGTCTCGATGCTTTCCATATCTCATCAACAAGATTGCAGTCATACAAGTAGACCAGGTCGTGTTTTCTTCTAGAAGTAGCCTCTTTCAGTTCTCCTGCAGCATTGGAAGAAAACAGAAACTGATCCCGTCACAACAACAGAGAAAAGATGCATCAGAAAGATGCAAACTCAAATTTTCTGCCATACGCAAATGACTGAGAAGGCTAAACTGGAATGAATTTGACAAGGCTAAACTGCATGTTCACGTCAAATGCCAAAGTTACAGCAAGTGGTTCACAAACTGTTTAAATAGGCATTTCTCACAGAAAAATTTTACTGCATTTAAAATGCTAAAAGATACATATGATAAGAATAAAAGTCATTTTAACACTGGTTGCCTATAAATCCTACAGTTCCTTCAGATTCCCATGATCACGTTACATAAAAGAGCTATTTGAATGGGATAATTGTAAAATAAACTGCAGTCTAACTAGCCTGTAAATTCATAACATTAGGGATCAAATTCATATCATACATAGTTTAAGTCAGTATAGAATCTATTTCAGCTGTGGGGCCATGAAATAATCTTATGCTAAAGAATATAGAAAACGAGTATACACACCTCAAGATCAAGTTATTTACTGTTAAAGAAGGCTCCATGGCTTCAGTAAAGTTGAAAGGTGAAGAGTAAAGGATATTAGTTTCCTTTTAGAATCACATTAAACTGTTCAAAATGAATTTCGGACTGTTCCCAAATGTTATGCTCACATTCCAATGTCAAACAGAACAAGAGTTTTACTCACAGGATCAATTCCGATTCTGCAACCAGGAGCAAGCTCGGTATTAAGCCGCTCACTGGTGGTAGACACTCCCATATTTCCAGCCTGCATTAGAATCCAGCTAGCTGAGCTGCTGCTCTGCCTGATTTTCATGAGAAGCAGCGACTAACATATTTGTCAATCTGAGCAAAATAAAGACATTTCACTCTAATTATGACACCATTTCAAACCTGAAGAAAGTATCGCCCATCTGTCCAAAGAGCTGCTTTGTCCTTTGTGACAATTGCTGTGCCTGCACTTCCAGTAAAACCTGATATATAGGCCCTCCTCATATAACACTCCGCAATGAACTCACTCTGAAAATCAGAAGACATTGCTGTCAGATTTATTTGTTAGAGCCAGGTACAAAGTGCTGGCGGTCATCTTTCCTTTATGCTTTTCAGGAAGGTAAATATTAAAGAAGGTGAGATGTAGATGAATACTTCACAAGAATATCAAGCAAATTACACTATGCGACGTATGATACTCAGAGACAAGGGACATATAATGCAATTAAACCAATAACATTTAAAGCAATTAATAATGAAAAGAAAAGCAAATCGGATTATCACAACATTTATAAGGAAGGGCATATTACCCACAAACAACCAACGAACAATACATTAAAAACTTCATGAGGAACTGCTATTGCATTCCATTTCCATCAAACCTTTCCTTCCCACAAAAGAATAAAATGGAACATTCAAGAGATCAAGCAAATAGGACGAAACTATTGGCCTGTGTTAGAAATGAATTAACATTCAATAAGGAAAGAAATGCAGAATATCCGAACATAGTCACACTCTTCTGCTACTAAATGACCCAAAAGACAACTAATTCGAATCAGAATGAAATACACAATTTTCAGAATAGAACCCAGAGAAATTCAAGAAAGAAAAAACTAAAATTAACCAAAATTAGGTGTCATCAATTCGCAATCATCTATTTTTCTGAATTTAATTAAAAATGATGAAATCATTTTGTTTTCAATTCATTTTTTGTTTGGTTATACATTCACTATACGATAACATCATTTATGAGAAGCTCCTTTGAGCTGCCATGCAGAACGTCATTTAGAACTTAAAATTCCACGAGGTACATACAATACCACAACTCAAAATAGATTTTATGGAGTTGTACTCATTTAACTAAATAAATTTGAATACTTTCCTTATTCATACACTAGGAAATCATTGTCTTATTTCCAACATCAACTTAAAAATTTCCAAAAATTAGTGTCAATCGTCTTCCCCGCAATCCAATTAATTAGCACTTTTTTTTTTTTAACTCTATCACATATTTCCCCTGTCACACACACACTACACGTACAGAAGCACCAAAAAAATATTGAACTTTTTCTTCCTTTCCTGCTCTCTCTCCTTCTGAATATATCCAAATTAGACTCTTTTTTTTTTTTTTTTTTTCTTCTATTTTCAGTTGTCAATACTTATAATTAGCAAAACAATACCGTACTTAGACTAAATTATACTTTCAATAACACAAAAAAATTAGAAGCTAATACAAAGTCAGATTAGTCTATCAAAATTTACAACATTTGAACATTACTAAATAGTATAACCTCATTAAAAACAAAAACTAACAGCTAATTTTGCGTTAATTAAACAATATGCTCATAATTTAATAGTAATACGATGCTAAAAGGGGAAAAAACTGAAATTTACTTGATGGGCGTCTTGGGAAGGGATAATATAAGCGTCGATATTAATATTGGGCTTGGAGAAAAGCTCGCTGAGGGCCCGGAGCTTCTGGTCTTGGTCGAAGTCGGAACCGGAGTCATTGCTGCGCTTCTTTCGGAGCTCCGAGGAGGGCTTGGCGGTTATGGAGCCGGAGGAGTTTCGGACGATCAGGGTGGGGTAAATTTTGGAATTTTGAGGAATTTCGGGGTGGTGAACGGAATTGAATTTGTGGAAAATGGGGAGAGAAAATGAGAAAAATCACTAAAATGGCGGGAGCAGAGGGAATGGCGGAGACCAGGAAAGAGAGAGAGAGAGAGTGCGTCATGGTTGTAGAGAGAGAAAGTGCAATTGGTGATGAAACTGTCGCGAGCTGAGAAGATAGCTCATAGCATAGCTGTGCTCTAGTTTTCTATACGAAGACAAGATACAAACCTCGTTTGGGACATAGTTATTGAACCGACCCGGCTTGAAGATTCAATCCGATGAATCACTTATGAGATCGGGTTAAATTTCTTTAATGACTGGACAAGGAAATAACCTGTTTCGTGGAATCCAGTGATTCAATCAGTAAATTCGAGAATTCAATCGGATTTGAAGAAATTCGACAGGTTTGTTTCTTGAGAAAAAACCCGGGGCAGTTTAACTGGTAAATTCAGGAATCTGGCCGAGTTTGGAGAAATCACTGGCCATGAGATAGAGTTAGGTTCCTCTGATGACCGGACAAAGAAAGAACCAGTTTTGTGGAACTCGACGGTTCAACCGGTAAATTCGAGAACAATCCGGCAGGTTTGTTTATTGAGAAATCAACTGACAGTTTAACCGGTAAACCTGAGAACCTAGCCGGGCTCCAAACCCGGCAGGTTTGTTTCTTGAAAAAAAAACTAAATTGTAATTGTCAAAATTTTAAACCAAAAACCTCTTGAATAGTAATAAAAACCTTACCACCTAACTATGTAAGATTTTGGTTATTATATGTCTTTTTTTTATTTATATACTCTCCAAACTCCACTCTATGCATTAATTATTTTTTAACTCTCTATGTGTAAAATTTATGTAAATATTGAAAAGTTACATTTATACTTAAAACTTTTTAGTAAAATATATTTTTATCAATTTTTCACTATACATCTTGTATTTAATAATTTACAGATATTATATATTAATAAAAAATATAATTAAGTGACTCATCGATTGAACAAATAATCCACTGATTGAATCAGTAACCTATTAATCCACCTCTCTCATCAGATTCCTCTCGGATTACGTTTAATAACTATGGTTTTGGGACTTTTGTAGAGATTTGTATTGCTGTTGACATTTTGAGCATAGATATCATACAAACTGTCTACATTAATAATCAAGCTTTTTTTTTCTTTTTTTTTGGGAGTTTAGGTGAGAAAATAAAAGAAGTAGAAGTTTTGATAAAAAAAAAAAAAGAAAGGGAAAATCTTCCATACTATAAAAAACACTGTCCTTCCATTTTCTTCTATATTTGAAATGAAAACCTTTTATAAGTTTTATTTTATTTTTTCCTCCAAATTCCTTTTTCTTTTTCCAACTAAAAACTCTAAATAAAAGAAAATATCTGTATTTTCCTACTTTTCTGTCCAAATCTCAACTCCAATTATTAGTTTATTTGATTATTTTAAAAATTTATATTTATAAATTCATGAATTTCTTAACTTAGAAGTTGAATTTAAATCAATTTTTATTGAATCGAATTCGAGTGATTTCATGTATTCTAAATTTTTTACATATAAAATTAAATTTAAAACTTACTGAAAAGTTATAAAAGTTTACTAATGTACCCTTAAATGTTAGTCTAATGAGCACTTTAATAAATTAGGATAATGTTTTGATATTTTTTCATTTAAATGTTATATTTAATGAGTTTAAATTATTCTAATTATTTTTTTTTAGTTTTTAATCAAAAAATATGAGTAAATATACTATAATATAAAACTTTTTACATTAGAAATGTATAATATTAAATAGGGTAAATTACTGTAAACTCTCATGTGGTATGGCCATTCGACCCATAACCCTCGTGTGTTTTGGAAATATATCTTAAATTCCCATATAGTTTTGACTAAATGGTAAAGTGGATGGAAATCATCCAAATTATCACGCACTCCGAAGCGAGTATTTAATGAAATATATAATTTTCTCTCAAAAATTTTACGATAAATTACCTTAAACCCCATATGGTATACATCTTAAACTCATAACCCCCATATGTTTTTGTAAATATCCTCTAAACCCCATGCGGTTTGAACTAAATAGTAAAGGAGACATAAATCATCGAAACTAATCATATTCTACTATACACGTGCTCTTATTACGAGTTGTTATCTAAAAATTTGTTTTTCCTCCCGAAAAATTTAAAATTATATGCCCAACTTACAGTTATTGTTATTGACATAAATTTATTCTCAAATTTGCTACACTTATTTATAATTTACAACAAAAAAGTACAACTACAAAGATACATAAGGTATTTTTTCGTAATTTTTTTTCTTATGCATTAATTTACAGATTTTTAATTGTAATAATAAACTAATATCATTTTCTTCATTTTTACTCATGCAAATCGAAAACTATAATTTCTGTAAATAGAGAGAAATGAATTATCTAAAAATTTTGATATTAAATTATATATCGGGTAAAAATATAATATCAAAAACCGTGATTTTGGATTTTTTTTTTTTTTCTGTTTTATCATTGATCTAGGTCACATGGAGGCTTAAGGTATTTTTTTTTCAAAATATGGGGTCATGGATTCGAGAGTAATACTACATGGGAATTTATAGTAATTTAATCTAATTTATTTACCTAGGACAATAACGTAATTTCAACGAAAAATTTCAATTTGGATGATTTTCGTTCCACTTTATCACGTAGTTTAGACCATATGTGTGTTTAATATATATTTTCAAAACACATACTAGTTATGGTTCAAATGACCATAATACAGGGGATTTATTGTAATTTACCATATTAAATACTATAAATTTAAGTTAATGAAACTTATTTTGTAATAAATATGAAATTTTTATATTTAATATAAATTTTCGATACATATTAACTTTAAGAACATCATATATATATATATATAACCATATATTATTTCCATAGAATCTTACAATACTATAATTTTACCTATCAAATGACCATAATACATGGAGGTTTACTGTAATTTATCATATTAAATACTATAAATTTAAGTTAATGAAACTTATTTTTTAATAAATATAAAATTTTTATATTTAGTATAAATTTTGGTTAAATATTAACTTTAAGAATATTATATATATATATATATATATATATAACTACCGAGTATATTATTTTGATGTGACTATTTAATTTAGGACGTTAGGATGCGGATGAAAATTTTTATATAACTTAAATTTATAATATAATATCGTAAATATCTTAATTTATTAATATATGTTAAAATAGATTACTCACTTAACATAATCACATAATAAAAGTAATATCTATGTTTTAACATAGATCAAATGGTAATCTACCTTTTCCACCGTCCTCTGCACTGCACTTTCTCTTGGCAAGATCTAAAAACTGCAATACCCTCGCTCATCTTTAAACCCCGATAGCCTATCCCATAGATGCCACTCCCGCTTTAACTTCACCAAATAGTAGCAAATAGCAATGGCTATCATAACTGAAGAAGAACCAGACCACCCTCCAAAAACCTCTACCCAAAAACCCCCTAAACCCCAATCCAAGACCAAATCCACCACCTCACCACCACCTTCCTCCTCCACCACCACCACCACCACCACCAACAACCCTTTTCAGTTCTGGTTATATTTCACCCTGTTGCAGCAGTCTCTCTGATCACCCTTTTCTTCATTTCTTTACCATCTTTCTCTCCACAAGACCCCAAGACATGGTTCCTCAATCTCCCCCCAAATCTGCGCCATCACTACGCTAAAGGAAGGATTTTTAAGGTGCAAATCACCCCAAATTATCCCCAAGTTGAGTCTTTTTTGATCCAAGAAGGGCCCTGTAAGTCTGATCATCAAGTTCTCATTGTTCATGGGTTTGGTTGCAGCTCTTTTGCTTTTCATGGTGTTGTGAAATCTTTAGGCCTTAAAGGGGTTCGTGCTGTTGCTATTGATTTACCTGGTTCCGGGTTTTCGGATAAGTCTATGGTTGTTGTGGAGGAGAATTTGCGGGGGAGTGGTGGGGTTTTAGGGGGGTTTTGGGACGTTTATGGGGAGATTAAGGAAAAGGGTCTTTTTTGGGGATTTGATCAGTTGATTGAGAAGGGGTATGTGAATTATGAAGAGAATGAGATTCGGGTTTCGAAAAGAGAGGTTGTTAAAGCTGTTGAATTGGGTGCTGAAGAAATGGGGAGAGTGTTGAGTCAGGTGATTGATGCTATGGGATTAGCACCTGTGGACTTGGTTTTGCATGATTCTGCATTAGCTTTGAGTGCTAATTGGATTTCTGAGAATTCTCGGTTGGTGAGAAGTGTTATTGTCCTAGATAGTATCCCGAGTAGGACTGCATTGCCCTTCTGGGCGTTGGATGTTCCAGTTGTAAGGGAGGTTGTTTTGGGAGTTGGATTTGTGTTTGAGAGGGTTCTTGGAATGTGTTGTTCGAAATCGATTGGTAAAGTGGAGACTGAAGCTCATAGGATTCTTTTGAAGGGGAGAGATGGGAGGAGATCGGTGGTTGGGATGGGGAAGAGAGTGAATTACAGTTTGGATTTGTCTGAGTGGAGTGGTTTGGATGAGGTGAAAGGCTTGCCAATGCGAGTGATCTGGTCTAGTGGTTCTTCCAAAGAGTGGAGTGAGGAGGGCAGTCAGGTTGCTGATGCACTTCCTCAGGCTACTTTTGTCACCCGCTCTGGTGGCCCGTGGCCACAGGTGAGAATATAAACTTCTCATTGTCATATAATTGATTGTTTGATATTGTGAATCATCTTTCTTTGAGTTTGAGGGAACATGTTTAGTAGCTTTGTTGACAATTTGTTTGTAATGAGCTGATAATATCTTAATTTTGGGCTTAATAGTTAATAGTTGTCTTTATGTAACATGGTGCTTCGGATGAGTTTTTAATAATTTAATGCTTAAAAGAGTTGCTCAAGACAGTTCATACCTCAGAGTATAGGGTTCTGAGTATGGCTAGGTTTGCGCATAGAACAGTAATTAAGGGAGCAACAGAGCTCCATAATGTTGTGTCCTCTTTAGTTGGGAAAGGGATAGAATGGGATGGCTGTAGGTTGAGACTTGCAAAATGAACTATGTACTAGAAAGTAAAAATGTATGATTGCAGACTTTTGCAAATTTGTGCCTTATGTTGAACAAAGTTATGAGCTGCAGCACCTATGCTTTAAATTTTCTAGCGACTGTGCTACCATGTTAGGAACATAAGGCCTCCAGGTAAGCAAGGAAGGTTCTGGCATTTAACTCTTTTATGCACTCCATTCTTATTTGAATTTATGATTAATGAAGGAAAATTTTCACATTGTTCTTTCATTTTGTGCCTTAAATCTGCAATTGTTCAAGTTACTGTCAACATTCAATCTTCTTTTCCCTCTCTAAATTTAGTTTTCAGAAAATTAGAAGAAAACTAAATAACTGAAGGAACCTTTTTCTGTTTGATGTCTTGATCTTGGTTGTTGTCTTCATGGAAAGGTTCTCACAAACTTGGGTGATATTGTTTTTGCCTGTTGATCATAGTAAATGCTTATGCCAGAAGTGTGTCAAGCTTAGATCCAGCAAAATCCAAAATGAACCCGAGTATAAGGTACTGGGCAGCAAATTATGGGAATAAGGAAACAAAGTACTGGTAGATGATTTATATGGTAAATGCCTCTTAGTACGGAATCAGAAACTGTCATTAGAGGATGATGTTATTAGTATGTTCACTGATCATTAAGTACTTGACAGTTCTGTCATAATTTTGGTACTTAGATACAACAGAACAGCTTCCTGACATTCTCTTATTCATGAGCATGTAAGAATGTGATGATCCAATGTTTACAGATGTGATGCTTAGTAAATCCTCCACAGAATTATACTCTAAAAAGGAAAAGAAGATAGATACTTTAGGATTTGCATTTCCTGTGCATCCAGCTTCTTCATCCTCCAGTCCAATCCCTGTCCAGTTTTTGTTGTTTTAGTGTACCTGACGCTATTCATTGTCTTTGAGTTGCTTCAAAAGATAATTGCAGCATTTTTCTTCTCATGTACTTCCACTATGTCCTTTTGATTTCTTTAGCAGAAATGATTTCATTTATCCTGTAGACATGGGTGTTGGTTAAAGATACTTGTGAAGTTGGGCAAAAGCATTTTGTCAAAATCAGTCGAATGAGTGGGAGCTTGGGTCCAGGTGAAGCTGAGGACTCTCGAGTCCTCTCTCTCTCTCTCTCTCTCTCTCTCTCTCTCTCTGTGTGCGCGCGCGCACTGTGTGCATCTGTGAATGAAACCTTGGAAATTAGAAAACATCAAAATTGAAGTATCGACTTTGGAGGGATTGCGCAATTCCCATACAGGGAATGTCTTTCTTTTTGGGTTTGAACTATCAAAATTTCGTAAGACATGGATATAATATTCACAACAAATTACTTTGTAAGCTGATCTCATATTCCTTTATTTTTTCTTTTTAATCAATTTCTCTTATGCTGATTTGACTTTGTTTGGTAATTTTAGGAACACGATGCTGAGGAGATAGCTCAAAGTATTTATGAGTTCGTTTCCTCATTGCCCAAGCCTACTAGGCAAGCTGAGGAAGAGCCAATACCAGAGCATATCCAGATGATGCTTGATGAAGCAAAAAGCAGTGATCAACATCTCCATGACCACCATCACCATGGTCATGGCAACCAGGACCATCATGATCTGATGGTCATGCTCACGCTGGATATTCAGGTGCATACGGGCTTGGTCATGGGTGGGGCATGTAATATGTTTCCTTCTCCTTGGATGAAACTGGAAGGGCTTGCTTTTCAGAGGCTCAGATTTGAGCCACACCAGATTTTCTTTTACCCTTTTTACGTGTGATTCAGAATTTCTACTGTACCAAAGATGCTAAGCTAACTATTCTAACTGTTGTAAAACATTCTTTTCTCCTGGAAGATCGTTTTCTGTAGATTATCACATTGGACTGAGATGAAGCCCTAAAACATAAAGGGTGTGTTTAAGCTATAATGTGACATTTTTTTCCTATGTCCCTGCAAATTGAGATGAGGCTGAGCCTGAGGGCAGAAGGTCAGGGTTTCAATTCTTCTTTTTCGCTGTTTCTAAGTTTAGTTTTGTTGTAATTTCATTCCACTCTTGCTTGATGGGTCATGCTGCTTTGGCATGACTTCATCTCCTGATCCAATATTTGAAGAATTTGGGAGGTTATAGAAGATAGAAAAGTTTATAGAGATGCTTTGTTTTGCATGGATTCTGCTGTGACAAAGGATAAATGTCATGAGAGTTATATGGTTGTGGCTGATAATGTTCTTGAAAACAAAATTTAGATGTTTATACATGCGTAATTCAATATGGCATATACTGAAACAGGCACTCGAGAATTCTAGTTTATGCTCATGTCTGGAAAGCTAAACTAGAGTTTTAGTTTGCTTTTTCTTTTTCCATTTGTTTCTAAGGTTTTCATTTCATGCAAATGGTAATCAATGTTAAAGAGACAAATTTGTATCAGGTGCTTTTTAGAACTTCCTGCGTTTAACAAAAATTACATAATGCAAAAAAGAGTTGCGAAAAAATATAACAAGAACAAGGGAAAGACTTGGGTAGACCTGGTCTTTGGTTTTACTTGTAGACTTTGTAATGTAGATTAAATGTTATGAAATCTATGACATAAGTTGATGTAAGCAAGATTTTATGAGATTTAATCTTGACCGCAGGGTCTATAGTCAGGTAGGGTCAAAAATCGGATTTATGGTAGTATTTTCCCAAGAACAAACCTTAATCCTGTTGTGATATAATTTGGCACTTTGTTCACAACATTCCCGATCCTAGTATCAGGCTTGGGCCTTTAGTCGGCCCATCATCTCTGAAAGCCCGGTAACTTGAGTAAATCTTCTAAAAATATAGTATGTTGTCACACAATAGAAATCGCACAATCACATTCTTTTTGTCAATCAAAGAGCTCCTCATCTCTATCATTTATAACGTCGGAGTGTCTCCCGCGACAGCCCATTGCCCTCTGCTTTCTTTTGCGCATGCACTCTACACTGAAAGTAGCAGGCTAAGACAAGATTTACTAAAATCAGTGGAATCATTTGTATGAATTAGACAAGATTTACTAAAATCAACATTATGCGAATCAATTATATGAATTGTTGTACATTGCAATATTATTATTACCATTTTCTTACTAATTCTCATAGCCGCTAATAACGTTTTTACAGTTTCCTACTACCACCTCATTTACTTTCTTTACCCTTTATGTTTTGGGCGAATATTTAGATAGGTCGATCTAACAAACCGAGTGAAATAACACATGGAGTCTACTTATTTGTTTTGTATGTTCCATTTGATTGGATCTACCTAAATCTTTCCCTATATTTTGACAAACCTCTCAATTATCACTACGGATAATAGGCAGATTTGCGGGTTATCTTAATATGTGCCAAAACCATTTTAAATATATTTCTCTATTAAATACTTTAATTTTCCTTTTGATATGCTCATTATGAATTTTATCCATTTTAATATACATATACATCCATTCTAACATTCATATTGTCTCCAACTCTCATTTATTATTCATATATCTCCAACTCTCATTTATTATTCACGAACGTAGCCTAATACTGAAACTCATATAGTATCGCTGTTCGGATAATCGTTTTATAATACTTGAAAGAAATAACTAAATGGTATTTAATTTCCTTTTACCCTGAGGCATAGAAGATAATAATTTCATGTAGCTAAATAAGAAAGGGAAAAGTTATTCATATTTCACGTTATACTTTTTTTAATTTCTCACTTTCAGAGTGATGCATTTGAATTTATTACAAATTCAAAACACATTTTTTAGTCATTAAACACAATTTTAGATACTATATTTTGACTTGAAATATTAACATGTGCGTCACATACCATAATTTTAGACGATAAAACTTGTTGGAATATAGTTAGTGATTACGTATGGATGCGAATCCAACCTAAAAGTTATGTTTGTTAAATTAATGTCTATTTATGAACTGATACTTATTAATGAATGAATGCCTATTCATGAAGTCACGCCAAATTTAAGTAAAAAGTTACATTTCTTGAATGGATGTCTTTTCATGAATTGGTAGCCAATTGAAACAAGAAATTGTGTTTGTTGAATGATGACCAAATGCAATCAATAAAAAGATTTCTTGTCAGAAGTTTCAAGACATGAAAAAACTAAAAAAAGTATTCTACATTCTAGTATACATAGCATCAATCAATATATGAAGAGTTTGAATTTTGTTGTTCAAACTCTTACTTCGGTGAAACAAGGTACGAATATATTTTTTTAGTATGAAGTTCTTTGAATTTCAAATAGTTGATAATAAATTGGTAATGGATCAAATTGATGAATTATTTTCTTAGTATCTAGAATGAAAGACATAAAAGTTGAAGTGTCTGAACATCTTCAAGTGGTAGCGGTGATTACAAAATTGCCTTCTTCTTGGAATGAATATAGCAAGAAATTGTTGTACACTTCAGAGAAGTTTACTATAAATCAACTTCTAAAGCATGTACGAATTAAAGAGGAAGCTCGAATTTGAGAAAATAAAATTTCTTTAGAAAATGGTACTAAAGTGAACAATATTGAATCTAATATCAACAAAATTGGGAAAGGAAAAAATAAGAGAAAGTTTACTGATGTAACTTCTACTTCTTAGTTTAATGATAGTGGCAAGAAAAATTAGACATATTTCTTTTGTGGTAAAAAGAGACAAGCATGAAGAAAAATAAGACATATTTCTTTTGTGGTAAAAAGAGACAGTTCCAAGGAGTGTAGATTTTACAAAAAATTAAGGATGGAAGAACATGCCTCGCAAAAGAAGGCAGGTGTAGTTGAAAATCAATCAAATCCATTAGAAATAGTTGCAATGATTGCTCATTTTAACATTGGTATGATAACAGAGAGCAACACATCAGCACTTGTAAAATCTGACAATTGGTGGTATGACTCAAGAGCAACAATCCATATTTGCAATAACAAGTATTTGTTTAAGATATTTAAAGATACCAAATTTGAAGAAATGTCTTGATGGCCAATCATGATACTGCAAAAGTTCTTGGTAAAGGGACTGTAGAGTTACTTCTCACATCAAATAAGAAATTAATACTAATTAATGTATATGTACCTGATGTGAGAAAGAACTTAATTTCTGCCAACTTGTTGTGCAAGAAAGGCCTGAATGCTGTGATAGAAGTCGATAAAGTAATTTTCTTTAAGAATGGAATCAAGTATTTTGTAAGACAAGCTTATGCTGTGATGGAATGTACAAACTAAGTATTAATACAAATTATTATTTCTAGTTATTTGCTTGATTCTTCTTCTGAATTGTGGCTTGCTCATTTATCACATGTAAAGTATAAATCATTAAAATATATTCCAAATATGGTTTAATCTCTTGTAAAAATGAAAATGCTAGAAAGTGTAAAATTTTTATTCAAGCAAAAATGATAAAAAGACCTTTTCCAAGAATGAAAGGATAACTAGTTTGTTGGAAATAGTACATTTCAACATTTGTGAACTCAGTGTTCATTTAACAAGAGGTGGTAATAGATATTTTATTACTTTTATAGATTATCATTCTAAGTTTACTTATGTATATTTGATGAAATAAAAGACCAAGCATTTGATTTATTTAAATGCTATAAAGTTTTGGTTGAAAATCACTTGGAAAAAAAGATTAAAATTCTTCGAAGTGATCGAGAGGCAAATGTTTTCGAAAATGAATTTTCTATTTTTTTGTGAAGAAAATAGACTGATTCATCAAACAAGTGGTACCCCACAACAAAACGGTTTAATCGAAAGGAAAATAGAACTTTGGTAGATATGGTTAATGCCATGTTGAGGCATTCAAAATTATCAAATAATTTAAGAATTGAAGCCTTGTTGACTACTTGTCATATACACAATAGAATATCCTCAAAAAAGACTAAAACTTTTCATATGAAATATGAAAAGGTTCATATGAAAAGAAAGGAACCCAAATTTAAGTTATTTGAGGGTATGGGGTTGTGTGGCATACTATAGAATTCCTGATCCTAATAGGGTTAAGTTGGGATAAAAAGTCTTAAAAGTGTATTTGTTAGATATGCTGAAAATTTTAAAGCATATAAATAGTTGGAGATAGATTCCAATGTAATTGTAGAATCTAGAGATGTTAAAGTTTTAGAAAATAGTTTTCCACAAGATTTAAACATCAATTCACAAGAAACTAGAGGTGATTCTAGTATTACAAGGTCATACATGATGATCAGAATTCTAGTACTTCATTAAATGACTAAAGGAAAGAAATTGATACTCTAATTGAGCCAAGGATAAGTAAAAGAGCTAGAAAAGAAAATAATCTAGACTTTGATTTTATTTCTTAACAAGTAATAGGCTCTTTAGTTGAAGGAAGTAGAGAACAAATATTAAATAAAATTCCTATGTTACTAAATTTGGAAGAGGATCCAAAAACATATGGTGAGGCAATGACATCAAGAGATTGTACTTTATGGAAAGAGGTAGTTAATGATGAAATGGATTCTCTTATATCAAATGGTACATGAGAATTGGTTGATTTGCCTCCTAATGCTAAATCTGTTGGTTGTAAGTGGGTATTTAGGAGAAAATATAATACCAATAGACCTTTACAAACCTTTAAAGCAAGAGTAGTTGCATAAGGTTTTAAACAAAGAGCATGAGTTGATTATTTTTAATACACATGCTCCTGTAGCAATGTCAGTTCAATAAGAATTTTACTGATTTTTGTATTAGAATCCATTTATAAATTATATGTGCATCAAATGGATGTTAAAACCACATTTTTGAATAGTGATCTCGATAAGGAAGGATATATGGAACAACCTGAAGATTTTGTACTTCCTAGAAATGAAAAGAAAGTTTACAAATTAGTTAAGTCTTTATACGAATTAAAACATACTCCTAAATAGTGGCATGAAAAGTTTGATAGTGTGATGTTATCACATGGCTTCAAATATAATGGAGCGGATAAGTGCATATATTCTAAATTCACTAAAGAATATGGTATAAAAGTATGTATATATATTGATGACATGCTCATAATAGGAGCTAATATGCATGGCACAAATGATACTAAGAAGTATTTATCTTCTCAATTCAAAATAAAAGATTTGGGAGAAGTTGATACTATTTTAGGCATTAAAATTAAGAAACATAGTGGAGGTTTTGCTTTATGTCAATCTCATTACATTAACAAAGTGCTTACCAACTTTAATCACTTGAACAGTTAATGAGTACAATACTTCACTGGATGTTTCTAATACGTTCATTAAAAATCTGGGAAGATATATCTACAAGTCAATTGGAATATACTAGTGCAATTTTTAGTTTATTTATGTTATGCATTGTACTAGATCAAATATTGCTTATGTTATATACAAACTTTTAGATTTACACATAATCCTAGTGCTGATCATTGGAAAGCTATTGGAAGAGTACTTAGTTATCTTAAAAGAACAAAGTCTTTTGCCTTGTATTACAATGAGTTTTCTTCAATGCTAGAAGGATTCAACTACACAAGTTGGATAACTAGCTTGAATGACAATAAGTCAACATCTGGGTGGATATTCATTTTGGCAGGAGGTGCAATATCTTAGGCATCTATAAAGAAAATGTGCATAACTCACTCAATTATGGAATCTAAGTTTATTACTTTAACAGCAGCAAGAAAAGAAGTTGAATGGCTAAGGAATCTGTTATTAGATGTTGAGTTGTGGCCACAACCAATGTATCAGTAGTTTCTATATATTGTGATAGTGAAGCAACCATGTCAAGAGATCTTTTAACAAGGTTTATAATGGAAAGTCTAAACATATAGCTCTAAGCCATGAGTATATAACACAACTAATCTCTGATGGCATAATCACATATAGTTGTCTACGTAAGGTCTAAGAATAATCTTGTTGATCTACTAACAAAGGGACTTGTAAGAGATATAGTGAAAACTACCATCTATACGTACAATGGGTCTTAGACCGGTGTGAATATATTACTAATATCAAAAAATTTACCTTTCTTGTTGCCAAGCAATTCTAAAGGTTTAATAGGTAATAAGAAGTTATTAATGACGGTAAGCAAGTGCATGGAAGATTTACTTACGAAAAAGGAGGTTGTGTACATAATACACTTAATGAAGATTACTTTCTTCACCAATATAAATACATGAAGTGGTGCTACCTCAATCAAAGTATTGATTAGAACTTTGTAAGTGTTTATGATTCCAAGAAGTAGCACTTGTAACGCCATTACAGGGTGCTAAAGCTCACGGTGAACAAGTCGAAAAATAAGTAAGATTTATGTGTGTGGTATTTTCCATTTTGTCATGAAGAATTATGGTTTAATATTTGTGTAACCACTAATTCTGACAAAGTGCTGAAATATTTACTCTAGTAGTAGGTTTAAGTTGAAAAACACCTATTAAATACATAAGTATAAATGTTGATTGATTGCGGATTATCACTAAGTGGGGGATTGTTGGAATATTGTTAGTGATTAACTAGGGAAGTGAATTTAACCTAAAGGTTGTATTTGTTAAATTGATATCTATTCATGAATTGATACTTATTCATGAATGGATGCCTATTTATGAAGTGATGCCAAATTTAAGTAAAAAGTTACATTCCTTAAATGGATGTCTCTTTATGAATTGGTGCCTGATCATGCTAAAATAATATGTCAAAAAATGTGCATACACATGGCTCCGAGCCTGGGTTCACTAGGGCATTTTTGTAGTTTTACCCCCATCTCCGATCGAAATAGGTTTAAGTAGGTCAAATAATAAAAGTACTATCCGTGGATCAATTCGATCCAATAACCACAGGTATAAATATCAAAATGGTAGGTCAAGTTCATTAATCACTCTCCTTAATTTTCATAGCTCTAAATTCTTATTGAATTTTACTCTCTGGTCTAAGTACTGATGATAGCCTTACGAAATTAGGGTTATTCTTTCATATGATTTTTGCACTAGTTTCGACGCTTTTAGGTTTTATGTGTTTGTTTTCACGCATTTTTTTCTATGTGTTAATATATGTTTAGTATAGTGTTTTAGTATTTATTTGATGTTATTTAACTTACATTTATATGTTTATATGTTTAGAGTTGTGTTTAGGTTGTTTACCTAATTTCTTAAGGGTGAAAAAGATAAATAGAAATTGCAAGGAACAAATGTACACAACCATAGGAGCAGTTTAGACACTGTTTAGTATTTTGAGCATGACTTTCTTGTCTAAGCTCTGATTGAGGTGATAGTAAAGCATACACAAGATGCTTTGGAAAGTTAAGAGGAAGAGCTAAAATTTTCATGTTTTGCATTTTTTCAATTTTTGCCGCTATCGAGGTCAAAATAGAGATAGAATTTGGTGCATGTGCCCTTCAAACAGTGTACATGCACAAGAATCCTTGCGCATGTGAAAAAATTCCATAATCAAAGTTCCAGGATGATCCTTTTGCGCACATGCGTGAGTTCCCGTTTGCATGTGCACGCGTTATGCTCCCCTATGTTCAACTACTATGCGATTTGGTGTTTTCTAGGGCTTTGGGTGTCCATTTAGGCCTGTAAGTCTGAGTTTTGAACCTTATTTAGAGCCCCACGCTATGTAACATTTAATAACTGTAAATAAGGGTCTTTAAGACCTCAAAATCATGGTTTTTCTCTTAGCTTTCCTTTGGGGGCTGCAAGATTAGACTAGGGTTTTTTTATTTGTCAAGAAGAGTTGAAGAGAGCTTCAAAAATGACAATCTTGTACTGAAAACTCACTATTCTTGTAGTAGATAAGCATTCTTGAATATTTTGAAATATTTTTTGTTACACCATTTAATTCTAGTTTCATTGCCCTTTTAAATGCTTTCTAGGATTTAGAAGTATTTTTTTCCATGACTTCAATTTAATGTTTTCTTTAATTAGTTTTCATAGATTATTGGGTAAAGTAGTTTATTTGCTTTCATAGATTAATTATAATTTTAGTTTGTAGATTAATTTAGTCAAATCTCTTCCATAATAATTTCTTCAAATAGAGTTTGAGTCAAGTAACCGATAATTACTAAATCAATCCTTGCGGGTTTGACCCCCTACTTCTGTTATATACTATTGATCCCGTACACTTATAGTGCATTATCTAGTTAATAGTTGGATTAGGAGATTATAAATTTTATAACTAGATATTTTATGTATCAAGTTTTTGGTGTCGTTGTCGGGGATTGAGTCTTTGTTAATATCGGTATAATTTGACAAGAATACTAGTTTGAAGTGTTCTAATTATCTTAGTTTCATACTTATTTGTGTTCTCAAATTTTTCAAAAAAAAAAAAAAAAACCGAAAAGATTTCCCTTTTTATGGTTTGTGTCTCTTCTATTGAAAAAATTAGAAAGATTTTCTCTTCTTAGCAGATAGTTTACGCTAGTTACTAGCTAAATTCTCCAAAATTTTTTGTGTGCTTTTGTATTAGTACTTATTTTTGTGTCGGTCTTATAAAAACATGCAACAAATGAATTGGAATGACTCATGCCAAGGATATTGTCGTTCTTATGGCTATGGAGGCATGAACAATGAGCGTATTTCTTATAGTTATCCTTCCTACTCTTATTATTATCAAACGGGATGGTCAAACTATTCAAATTCTTTCTCAAGTTACCAAGATTATCCCTATTCTTTCCCTACACCTATAGAGCCTTTATATGGATCAAGGGAGCCCTAATTCTTTCACCCATCAATCCAAGAGTATGATGAGGTAAGATCAATGGACATGTGGATTGAAACTCAAGAACTTTGAGAGTGCTAAATGCCTGAAAAGAACTAGCTCAATTTTGAGAATTCATCAAAAGGTTACAAGACCAACTTGTCCAAATTCAAGGATTGGTAAATGGTGAAGAACAATGGACTCCATCACTCCTACCAATGGGTGAAGAAATGGTTCATGAGGAACCAATTGAAAAGGTCTTGTAAGAAATCAATTTCCTAGAACCTCACGAATTTGAAGTCACAACAACTGGGATGCTCAACAATTATGTAGAGGAATCACCAAATTTCCTTTTGCATGAATCTGAAATTGTCCCGGTTATAACAAAGGAGGTTCCATTTGGAGTGTCAGTTGATGAAGAACCGGCTTACGGGGTAGAAGAAGAAGAAGGATACCTTCTAGAAAGAGTTAGGGAGAAGATGATGAATACATATGCCGAAATTTTAGGTGTCCTTGGGAATTTCGGATACGCTAAGTGGTGGAGCACATTTACTAAGGATTAGAACATCCTTAGCAAGCCTTCTTGGCTTTACTAGGAGAGTATTTCTTTTATAATTCTCTTTTCTTATTTGTGCATTAGTTTATTATGTGCTTTGGTTTAAGAATCTAGTGGAGTAATAAAGGTTTTGAGTCTCATGATTAGTTAATTTTATGTATTTTATATTGTGGAATTGCTTTAGTTATATTGTGTAGTTTATGACAGTGATAGTATGTTATTCAAGTATACTTATGAGTAGTTCACTAGGGTTGTCTTTGAAAAAGAAAAAAGAAAAAAAAGAGAAGCTTTTTACAAAAAAAATCCAAAAATATATATATTTCTTTTTTTAGAGTTTTAGTAATAAAGAATATCAATCTTGAGGATCTGACTGTTTAAAAGACTCTCTAACTACCGGATAGCAGCCTTCAAAATTTCTAACCCTCTTTGTCTAAAGTATTGTAGAGGGCTAAAAAAAAAAGATTTTCTATGTTTAGTAGTTTTGTATTCATTAACTTTTGTGACATGTTTCAATAATTTAAAAATGTTTCAAGGAGACTGTGTTAGAGTATTTGGATTGAAACTGTAGTAATAAGTTTCTTTGTTTTTTGATCCCTTTGAATTATGAAAGTGTTATCGTTATACACATCTATGTTCCCTAGAGTGCGGGTGTAAAAGTGAGATAATTTTCAATGAGTGTTAATTATGATTGTCTTGCCATATTTGTTTTGCTTGTGACAATCGTTGGAATTCTGTGTGACTTTTAAACTTGCGAAGTATGAGCGAATATTAGACCAAGGAAATGATTTAGGCAAAATTTTTGGATTGTTTGAGCCAAAAAGCCGACCTAAATGTCATTTTATCCTTAGTGACCCCTTTTGAGCCTTATAAGCTATAATTTTTTGTTTAGCCATATTATTTAGCCGACTTACTTCTTTTATTTTATCCTTCTTTCTACCCATCAACTTAGTAGTTAGTATGGGTGGTGCGCAACATCAATACTATGTGTACAGTATTATGAATGGTGGGGAAGAAGATGTATTGTGTTTGTTGGGGAAAAAGTCTATTCTATGACTTTAACATTTGTTATAATCCCAACCCTATGTTAGGTAAAGTTTTGTTGAAAAAAATGTTGAAAAAGAAAAAAAAAAAGAAAAAAAATTTGCTCAAGTGTTTGTTAATAAAGAAGGATAAATTCCTACTGAGGTACATTTTTGCCTTCTCAAGTGATAGTTGGTTAAATGCTACGGTTGTTCGAGAAATGTTCTAAAGGATTATGGTCGAAGTGATTCACTAATTTATCTAAGGTTATATGAGCTACTTTTATCGAAATATATATCCTACTTTTATCCCTTAACCTACATTACAAGTTTTAAAGTTTGATCCTTGGGTTGAGTTCATTTGTATTAGTGAGTATAGTGTGTTCTAATTTCTTCCAACATGTTTGTCACACTTGATAAACTTTTATTCAATGGGTTTCTCATCGATTATTGGGCGAGAGATATATGCTTTCATTAGTGGAGAGATTATCACATTCATCGTGAATTGGGGTTGATTATCAAAGTTCTCTTATATACATGTTTGCTTCATTTCTCTACTAGTATAGATCTGTTTCCCTTGTTACGATTGTTGATACGTTGAATAGAGTTAATCTGTTTTGTGTCTTTGTTTCTTTTGTTTTGCTCGGGACTAGAAAAACCTTAAGTTGGGGGTTGTTTGATATCCTTAAGAAATTAGAGATATTATTATTCTTTCTCATACGGTTTTTGCATTAGTTTCGGCAATTTTAGGTTTTTTGGGTTTGTTTTCATGCATTTTTGTTTCTGTGTTAATATATGTTTAGTATAGTGTTTCAGTGTTTATTTGATGTTATTTAAATTATATTTATATGTTTAGAGTTTTGTTTAAGTTGTTTACCTAATTTCTTAAGGGGTGAAACAGATGAAGAGAAATCGCATTGAACAAATGTGCACAAGCATGGAAGCAGTTTGGATATTGTTTGGTATTTTGAGTATAACTTTTTTGTCCAAACTCTGATTGAAGTGATTCAAGATACTTTAGAAAGTTAAGATAAAGAGATACAACTTTGTTTTTTTTTGTTTTTACTTTTTTGTTTTGTCTTGTGTTTTTCCAAATTCTGTCGGTATTGAGGTCAAAATCGAGGTGGAAATTGGTACATGTGCACTAGAAACTGCACACATGTGCGAGAATCCTTGCGCATGTGCACAAATTTCAGAATCAAATTTCCAGGATGATCTTCTCATGCATATGTGTGAGTTCCTGTGTGCATGTACGTGCGTTGTGCTTGTTTATGTTCAGTTATTATGCGATTTTGGTGTTTTCTAAGGCTTCGGGTGTCCGTTTTGGCCCCAAAAATATGCGTTTTGAAGGTTATTTAGAGCCCTACGTTATGTAACATTTAAAAACTATATGGGTCTTTAGGTCCCCAAAATCATGTTTTTTCTCTCAGCTTCCTTTTAGGGGATGCAAGATTAGATTAGGGTTTTCTTTATTTGTTAAAAAGAGTTGAAGAGAGGTTCAAGATTGACAATCTTGGACTGAAAACTTGCCATTCTTTAGCTGATAAGCATTCTTGAATCTTTCTAAATATTTTTTGTTAAGCCATAATTAAATGTAATTTATTGTCCTTTTAAATGCTTTCTAGGGTTTAGAAAGTATTTCTCCCATGCCTTCAATTTGATGTTTTCTTTAATTTCTTTCCATATATTAATGGGTAGAGTAGTTTATTTTCTTTCATAGACTAATTTAAGCAAATATCTTCCATAATGATTTCGTCAAATAGAATTTGAGTCAAATAACCAGTAATTGCTAAACTAATCCTTGTGGGTTCGATTCCTACTTTCGCTATATACTATTGATCTTGTACATTTTCGGTACGTTGTTTAGTTAATAGCTAGATTAGTAGATTGTAAATTTTATAACTAAATATTTTACGTATCAAGTTTTTGGCAGTGTTGCCGGGAATTGGGTCTTTGGAAATATCGATTTAATTTGATAAGAATACTAGTTTGAAGTGTAATTTATGTTCTAATTATTTTAGTTTCATTCTATTTCTCAAATTTTTGAAAAAAAAACTTGTGTCTCTTTTATTGAAGAATCTAAAAAGATTTTACTCTTTTTAGCGAATAGTTTAGGCTAGTTACTAGTCTAAATTCTCCAATTTTTTTGTGTGATTTTGTGTTAGTACTTATTTTTGTGTTTTGTTTTTGCGTCGGTCTTATAAGAACTTGCAAGGAATGAATTGAATGACTCATGCCAAGGATATTATCATTCTTATGGCTATGGAGGCATGACTAATAAGCATGTGTCTTTTAATTATTCTTCCTACTCTTATGATTATCAAATGAGATGGTCAAACTATCCAAATTCTTTCTCAAGTTACCAAGATTATTCCTATTGTTTCCCTACACCATAGAGCCTTTATATGAATCAAGGGAGCCCCAATTCTTTCACCCATCTATGCAAGAGTATGATGAGGTAAGGTCAATGGACATGTGGATTGAAACTCAAGAACTTTGAGAAGAAAGTGCTAAACACCGAGAAGAACTAGCTCAATTTTGAGAAGAACTAGCTCAATTTTGAGAATCCACCAAAAGGTTACAAGACCAACTTGTCAGCAAATTCAAGGAATGGTAAATGGTAAAGAACAATAGACTTCAACAATCCTCCCAATGGGTGAAGAATAGGTTCAAGAGGAACCTATTGAAAAGGTCTTGCAGGAAACCAATTCTCTAGAGCCTCACAAATTTGAAGTCACAACAACCAGGATGCTCAACATGTATGTAGAGGAATCACCAATTTTCCCTTTGCATGAGTGTGAAATTGTCCCAGTTACAACGAAGGATACGGGTAGAACAAGAAGAAGGATACCTTCTAGAAAGAGTTTTGGAGGATGATAAAAACATATGCCGAAGTTTCAGGTGTCCTTGGGAACATTGGATGCGCTAAGCAGTGGAGCACATTTGCTAAGGATTACAACATCCTCAGCAAGCCTCCTTGGCTTTACTAGGAGAGTATTTCTTTTAATTCTGCTTTTTTATTTATGCTTTAATTTATTATATGCTTTAGTTTAAGAATCCGGTGGGGTAAAAAAGATTTTAAACCTCGTGATTAGTTTATTTAATCAACATATGTTTTTTATATTGTAAATTGCTTAAAGTTATACTTGTGTAGTTGATGACAGTGATGGTAGGTTATTCAAGTATAGTTATGAGCAGTTCACTAGGGTTATCTTTGAAAAAAAAGAAAAAAAATGGAATTTTTCCCTAAGAAAATCCAAAAATATTTTCTTTTCTTTTATTTAGTGTCTTAGAAGTAGAGAGTATTAGTCTTGAAGATCTAACTATATAAAAGACTTCCTAGCTACCGGATGGCAGCCTTCAGGATTTCTATACCCTCTTTGTGACATGTTTCAACAATTTAAAAATATTTCAAGGAGACTATGTGCTAGAGTATTTGGATTGCAAGTGTATATAAGTTTCTTTACTTTTTATCCCTTTGAATTATGAAAGTGTTATCACTATACATATCTACGTTTCCTTGAGTGCGGGTGTAAAAGTGAAATACTTTTCAACGAGTGTTAATCATGATTGCCTTGCGATATTTGTTTTGCTTGTGACATTCATTGGAATTGTTAACTATGCTTGTGATTTTTATACTTGCGAAGTATGAGGGAATATTAGACCAAGGAAATAATTTAGGCAAATTCTTTGGGCTGTTTAAGCCAAAAAGCCGACTTAAATGTCATTTTATCCTTACTGTCCCCTTTTGAGCCTCATAAGCCATATTTCTTTATTTAGCCATGTTATTTAGTTGGTTTACTTCTTTTATTTTATCCTTCTTTCTATCCATCAACTCAGTATTTAGTGTGAGTGGTGTGCAACATCAATATTATGTGTATAGTGTTATGGATGGTTGGGAAGAAGATGAATTGTGTTTGTTGGGAAAAAAGTCTATTCTATGACTTTAAGATTTGTAATAATCCCTGATATTAGGTAATGTTTTGTTGAAAGCAAAAAAAAAAACAAAAAATGGTTGAAGAAGAAAAAAAAAAGAAAAAAAATTTGTTCAAGTGTTTGTTAATAAAGAAGGTTAAATTCCTTCTATGGTACATTTTTGCCTTCTCAAGTGATAGTTGGTTAAATGTTACGGTTTTCATTTGGGGAATGTTCTAAAGGATTATGGTACGAATTGATTTACTAACGTATCTAAGGTGTATGAGCTACTTTTATCCAAATATATATCTTACCTTTATCCCTTAACGTACATTACAAGTTTTAAAGACCTATTTGATCCTTGGTTTGAGTTCATTTGTATTAGTGAGTATAATATGTGCTAATTTCTTCCAACATGTTTATCATACTTGCTAAACTTTTGTTCAATGGGTTTTTCATCGATTAGTGAGCGAGATATATCTGCTTTCATGAGTGGAGCGATTATCACTTTCATAGTGAATTAGGGTTGACTACCAAAGTTCTCTTATAGATATGTTTTCTTCATTTCTCTACTAGTATAGTTTTCCTTGTTATGATTGTTGATGCATTGAATAGAGTTAATGTGTTTTGTGTCTTTGTTTGTTTTGTTTTGCTCAGGACTATCAAAACCTTAAGTTGCAAGAGGGGGTGCTTAATAGCCTTAGGAAATTAGGGTTATTCTTGAATATTCCTTTTTGTACGGTTTTTGCACTAGTTTCGGCGCTTTTATGTTTTATGTGTTTATTTTCGTGCATTTTGGTTTCTGTGTTAATATATGTTTAGTATAGTGTTTTAGTATTTATTTGATGTTATTTAACTTATATTTATGTGTTTATATGTTTAAGGTTGTGTTTAGGTTATTTACCTAATTCTTAAGGGTGAAAAAGATGAAGAGAAATCGCAAGGAGCAAAAGCGCACAAGCATGGGATTAGTTTGGACACTGTTTGGTATTTTGAGCATAATTTTCTTGTCCAAGCTCTGATTGAGGTATTTAAGATGCTTTGGACAGCAAAGAGGAAGAGCTACAACTTTCTTGTTTTGCATTTTACCAAATTCTGCCGGCATCAAGGTTAATATCGAGGTCAAATTTGGTACATGTGCACTGGAAACTGCACACATGCGCAAGAATCCTTGCACATGTGTGCAAATTCCAGAATCAAAGTTCTAGGATGATCTTCTTGAGCACACATGCACGAGTTCCCGTGTGCATGCGCATGCGCATGCGTTGTGCTCTGCGATTTTGGTGTTTTTTAGGGCTCCGAGTACCCATTTTGGGCTCGTAAATATGTGTTTTGAAGGTTTTTCAGAACCCTACACTATGTAACATTTAAAAACTATAAATAAGGGTATTTAGGACCTCAAAATCATGTTTTTTCTTTCTTTTTTCTGTCAGCTTCCCTTTGAGGGCTGCAAGATTAGACTAGAGTTTTCTGTATTTGTCAAGAAGAGTTAAAGAGCGGTTCATGATTGACAACCTTGAACTAAAAAGTTTCTATTCTTCAATAGATAAGCATTCTTGAATCTTTTTAAATATTTTTTGTTAAGCCATTTAATTCTAGTTTCATTGTCCTTTTAAATGCTCTCAAGAGTTTAGAAGTACTTTTTTCATGCCTTGAATTTAATAATTTTGTTAACCGCTTTTCATAGATTAATGGGTAGAGTAGTTTATTTGCTTTCGTAGATTAATTATAACTCTTCAACTTTAGTTTTTCGATTAATTTAGCCAAATCTCTTCCATAATGATTTCTTCAAATAGCATTTGAGTCAAATAATCGGTAATTGCTAAACCAATCATTGTGGGTTTGACCCTACTTCTGCTATATACTCTTGATCCTGTACACTTGCAGTACGTTATCTAGGTAATAGTTGGATTAGGTGATTACAAATTTTATAACTAGATATTTTACGTATCAACTTACTTGAGCGTCTGAGCCTACCATGGGAGACCAAGCCCCGTTCTTTTCTTTTCAAGTGTTCTAGACATGGGTACTACATGCGGTGCTCAATCTTTGCTTTGGACAATATGGTACACGGGCTAACCCTAGCTCTAATTTTTATATCAATATTTGGTGCCGTATGTGGGAAACAATTCTAAAAGTCTTATTAAAACATGGCACCTAGCACGCGTAATACTCACAGGAACAACGTTGATAAGGGCAAAGAAATTCAACACAACATCACTCCAGCCGATCCTGGAGGGTGATGGTGATCGGTCGGAGGGACACGAATGGGATTTTGGTCCCTGGGTTGTGGACAAGGATGAAGAGATGCCTAAGCTGAGGCAGTAGAATGCTTTGTTGAAAAAGATGCTCATAAGGCAACAGCTGGAGTGTTACCTCTCCTAGGATGAAGGGCTCCTACGCAATTTAGGTGGCAATCCCCAGATTGTCCATTCCTAGCCTTATGCCAACGAGAAGAAGAGTGGCACCTATGGGGAAAGAAGGCGAAATGGGCAAAGTACACAAGCTCACCTTAGTCGGGTCTGCCCGACTGGAGCATGCAGGTCAGTCCGCCAATACAAATCATGAAGAAAGGCCTCGTTAAGGTTGAGTGGTACTAGGGAAAGGTGCCCAGGTGAAGCAACATTTGTTGCTTATGAGAGAAGAAAAATCATGCTTCCAATAGGTGTTTGATGCTATTCTCTACCAAGGGTTCCCCGAGACCCTCAAAAGTGTCACATCGACTAATTCTGAGGATACAAGAAGGGTGATATCAAGAGAATATACATTTTGATAAGCTAGTAGACTTATTTTTGAATAAGTTTGGGAATCAGAGGAAGATCCCAAAGACAAGAACACATTTGCTTACTCTTAAGCAAAAAGCAGATGAATCACTCATGGACTATGTAGATAGAATCAAGAAGGAGACTATCGGAATCCAAGGAATTAGGGAAGATATGCAAATCATGGACCTCGAGATTGGGGTGAGGCCTGACATTCTTCTTCAACCTCAATTTCAAACCTCCAACAACTCTTAGTGATTTCTTTCATAGGGTTGAGAAGTTTGCCCAAGCAGACTATGTGAGAAGAAAAATGGGGAGACCAGGACAGGTAAAGCTAATAGCTAGAAGAGGAAGGCTAATAGAGTGACCAATGTATTAGGGCTTTCAAAGAAGAATAATGTAAGGGACCAGGTATCCGTAGCTGTGTCCCATAGGAGAAATCCCAACCCTTCTAAGAACTATACCTTGCTCAATACCACAGCTTTATGAATTCTAGCTGTGATTGAGAATGATTGGGGTTTATATGAAGTGGCCAAGTGCAATATGGAACGACCTGGAGCCCACAACAAAAACAAGTGGTGCTACTTCTATAAAGACCTCAGCCATGATACTAATGATTGCATTTTCTTAAAGAATGTAATTGAGAACTTGATCTGAAGAGGATATTTGTGGTAGTTCATCCAAAGAATAGATAAAGGAAGGTCATCCCAGCGATAGGCCAGGAGCTCGGACAAGAGGGACCGAGGTTCACTCGGGCAGACGGAGTAGTTGTGGTAGAGAATCAAGGAAGAATAGTTATGCACACCATCTCTGGCGGAGCAGCAAATGGTGACTCGGCATCATCTTGCAAGGCTTATGCTTGCTAGGTGAACTCTGTCCAGTCAGACTTGAAGTGACGTAAATTATGTCAAGACATCATTTTTACAGCAGAGGAGATACAAGTATTCCATCCTCACACTAATCCTTTGGTGGTAACTTTATCTATGACGAACTCCAATGTTAAGAAGATACTTATTGACAAAATGGCAGCTCTGCTAAATATTATTTCATTCAGTGTTTAAAGAGACGAAATTGGAGGAGAAAGATCTCAAACCGGTGACTACACCCTTGGTAGGCTTTTCCAGAGAAACGGTCATTCTATTTGGGTATATCACTTTTCCTGTAATGTTTGGAACAACCTCGCAGGATGTTCAAGTAATGGTGGATTTTGTAGTGAGCAAAGTATCATCTCCGTACAATGCCATTATTGGTCGACCAACTATAGAGACACTCAGTGAAGTCCTATCTTCCTACCACGTGAGGATGGAGTTCCCTACTGAGAATGGGATAGGGAAGGTTCGAGGGGATTAGGCAGCTGCTAAGCAATGTTATATTGCCTCAATGAAATAGAAGGGAAAGGAAGTCATCCTTACTTCCAACATCAATGTTGTGGAGGAGGTGGAGGAGTACCCTTAAAAAGGATAACCAGTTGCGGGACTAGAAGATATCCTCCTAGAAGAATATGAACCAAACAAAATTATGAAGGGTTGAAAAGTCCTTCCCAGTAAAACTAAAAGGAAAAATCATCTCCATACTTAGGGAATTTAAGGACCTCTTTGCTTGGAACTCGGCAGACATGCTGAAGATTGACGCTAAGGTGGCCATGCACTCTTTGGATGTGGATCCAAGATATAAGCCAATAATTCAGAAGAAGAGGAAGTTCGGTAGGGAGAGGGGCCAAGCAGTGGAGGTGGAAGTGAAGAAACTATTGGAGGCTGAGGCCATAGAAAAAATCTAATGCCCTGAGTGGTTGAGCAATGTAGTAAGCCTAGGGCCAAGTGGAGGATGCTTGTTGACTTCACTAGCCTAAATAAGGTTTGTCGAAAGGATTGTTATCATACCGTCTGCATTGATCAAGTAGGAGACTCAACTTCTACGTTTGAGATCTTATCTTTCCTAGATGCTTATAAATGGTACTAATCAAATTTGGTTGGATTCTCAGGACAGGGCCAAGACTACTTTCATCACTGACTCTGGCAATTACTATTTTACACAGTGATGCCCTTTGGGTTGAAGAATGCTAGAGCGACTTACCAACGGATGGTTGATCAAATGTTTGCAAGCAAGTTGGGATGTAACATGGAAGGTTATATTGATGACATGCTCATTAAGAGCAAGAAAAAATTTGATCATGTGAAGGACCACTAGGAAACCTTCATTACCTTGAGAAAATTCAAGATTAGACTTAATCCTGAGAAGTGTGCCTTCGGAGTGGCAGGGGGTATGTTCTTGGGATTCATGGTGACTCAGTGGGGAATTAAGGCAAACCCTGCTAAAATAAAAGTATTTCAAGACATGGAGCCTTCTAAAGGAGTAAAAGACATTCAATGGTTGATCGACTGCCTTATAGCCTTGAGCCAATTCTTATCCAAGTTTGGAGATAGCAACTTACCATTTTTCAAGGTTTTGAGGAGTGGTAAGAAATTTTAGTGGATTGAAAAATGCCAAAGAACCTTTGAGGAATTGATGATTCACTTAGCTTTACCTTTGCTCCTTGCCTGACTAAGCCTGAGCCTGGAGAAACTTTGTACTTGTACTGGCTTGCTCAGCAGTAGAGGTGAGTGCAGTTCTTATTAAGGAGAAAAACGATGTTCAGAAGCCGATGCATTATTTCAGCAAGGTGCTGAGTGATCTTGAGACCCAATATCCCACTATTGAAAGGTTGGCTTTACCTTGGTAACGGAGGTAAGAAAAGTTAGGCCATATTTCTTAAGTTATCCTATAGTGGTACTAACTAACCATCAACTTAAAACTGTTCTCATGAAACCGGAAGTTTTGGGAATGCTGGTTAAGTGGTCTATTGAACTAAATGAGTATGACATCTAATTTACAGCAATCAAGGCTCAGGCCTTAGCAAATTTCATCATTGAAGGAGGAGAGGAAGAGAACCCCAAGGACGAAGAGTAGTCAGGGAAGACTACCTTCCCCGGAAGGCAAGTCAAGGATTTATCTTTAGTGGATTATGCATGTGAACAGAGGAATCAATACTGAAGGTTGTGGTGTAGGTTTCATATTCTAATTCTTACCTCTCTAGACGGACTCGAAACAAATTATGTCCTAAGGTTTGAGTTTCATGCAAGTAATAATAAAGAAAATTATGAGGGTTTTGTCTTCGAATTTAGGCTAGCCAAAGAGTTAGGCGTGAAGAACTTGGTGGTGAGCATGGACTCCAACTTGGTAATGCACTAAGTTAAAGAGGAGTTTGACGCAAGAGAACTATTACTATAGTTCTACCTATGTAAGGTAAAGAGTTTGACCTCACACTTGGACAAATTTGAGATATCTCACGTAAGTAAGGAAGAAAAGGTAGATGCCTTTCCAAAATAGCTAGTTCAGTGCACTCAAATGTCTTAAAAGAGGTCTTCCTTGAAGTGTTGAAGGAAAAGAGTGTTGAATAGGCAAAAGACGTGGACATTGACACTACTTTAAATTGGATGACTCAGATCATTCAATATCTTAAGAAAGACAAACTGTCGGAAGACAAGGGAGAAACTCGAAGGGTTGAGAGAAGGTCATCAAAAATACCTGATCATTGGGGAAACTCTGTACCGAAGATCGAACTCAATGTCTTATCTACGGTGTCTAAGTCCAAGTGAGGCCAAATATGTCTTGGATGAAGTGTATGTAGGAGTTTGTAGACACCACATCGGCGGTAGGACACTTGCAAAAAAGTGCAAAGATAAGGCTACTACTGGCCAAAGATGTTAGAAGATTCCATGGAATATGTGCATAGGTGTGAAAAATATCAGTTCCATTCCAACCAACCCTAGCTCCTAGCTATGCAGCTAACTCCTACCCTTATCCCTTGGCCTTTTGTCCTGTGGGATATTGACATCTTGGGACTCTTTCCACTAGCATTGGCCAAGAAGAAGTTTTACTAGCCAAAAATGTTAGAAGATTCCATGGAATATGTGCATAGGTGTGAAAAATGTCTGTTTCATTCCAACCAACCCTAGCTCCTAGCTATGCAGCTAACTCCTATCCTTATCCCTTGGCATTTTGCCCAGTGAGATATCGACATCAGTTGGCACTCTTTCCATTAGCATTGGCCAAGAAGAAGTTTGTAGTAGTTACAATTGATTACTTCACCAAGTGCGTTGAAGCAGAAGCTTTAGCTACTATCACTCCTCAATAAATTATCAACTTCTTTTCGAAGAACGTGATATGCTGCTTTGGCTTTCCCAAGGCACTTACCTCAGACAACATACTACACTTACAAGTAGAAACTTTCAAGAAGTTCTGTAGAGGCATGGGAATTGAGCAATGCTTCACTTCAGTAAGTCATCCTCAAAGCAATCGTTTGGCAAAAGTCATCAACTATTTTATCTTGGAAGGGATTAAGAAAAGGTTAGATGGTGCTAAGGGAAACTGTGTGGAGAAACTTCCCAATGTCTTATGGTCATTCTACACCACTTATAAGAATGCAACTAGAGAAACTCCCTTCAATCATATCTATGGCACTAAGTCACTCATTTTAGTGGAGACTGGTATGCTTGGGTTCCGAGTCGACAATTTGAATTTAGAAAAAAACGAATGACGAGAGCTTGAGGTCTAACCTCGATTTGCTTGAGGAGAAAAGAGACGAGGCTTGCTTTAAAATGCAAATAGATAAGCAGCGGGTAGCTTGGTACTACAATCGACAGGTCCGAGGCAAAATGTTTAAAGTAGGTGATTAGGTTACCAAGAAGGTGGAGGTAAGTCAACCCCAATCCCAGGGAAAGCTATCACCAAATTGGGAAGGTCCCTATGAAGTCACTGAAGTATCTACTCATGGAGTTTATAAACTCATGACCAAGGACGGGAAGATCATGCCTTGCACTTGGAATGCATAGAATCTCAAAAAATTTTATTTTTAACTTCAATGTATTTTGTTTAGTTCTTCAGTTGTATTTCCTAAAGCCAAGTATCATCTTCTAAGATGGAGTAAAATTTTTACAATTTGTAATTTTTCAATTTTATGGAATAAAATTTCCTAGCTGTTGGGAACGTATAGTCAAGTTGTTAATTCTTTGTAAGAATAACATCTTCTAGCCGACACTTGTACCGCAACATTATCCTACGGGATTCTACTGCCCTCTGGGCCAACTACATCCTCTGGAGAAAACACCAATGCACTCTCCAGGGCAAGTATAACCCTTCCGAGGGTAAATAAAAAAAACTAAGTCTTCTTAAGACCAAGACCTGCCCTTTCAGGGGTAGAGAAAATCTTACCCAAGAGAGTTGTGCCTAGGCAAGGTTTAGTTCCTAGAACAAAACTTATCTCTCCTGGGGCCAGAAAATTAGATTTACATAGGAAAAGAATGCCTAGGCTAAGTTCACAAGCCTAAGGCAAATGACTTACCCTTCCAAGGGAAAGTCTAAAGTCTTCCCAATGTGAAGCACCCAGACCATACCTACTTCAGGAGTAGAACTTACCCTTCCAACAGCAATACCAAGGACTTTCAAAGGTGAAGCAACTACATCATTCCTACTTCCTAGAGTAGGACTACTCCTCCAAGTGCAGTTCCACAGTATTCCAAAACTGAAAGACCTGTATAGTACCTCAAAAGCTTTTTGGAGTAGTACTTCCCCAACAAGAGAAAGATTAATATTTTCATAAGTTCAACCTTTTGAGGTAAAGCTATAAAGTACTATCAACAAGGAAAAATAAAGTCTACGTCTTCTAAGGACGATAATACCACTCAGTCACTTCAGCTGAAGCAAAATGACTAAGGGGGACAGGAAAACTGTACAACTCTAAGCCTAATATACTATGAACAAGTAGCAAAAATAAATGCTTACTACCATAAAAAGATAAAAAAGTAGTAGAAATAAATGCTTACTACCATAGAAAGATGAAAAACATGACATCTGAGTTGGTACATGGAGAGACCGAAACTCAAAACCGAACCAAGTATAGCAATGACAATTGTTGGAAAAGGTAACATGCAAAAGAAAAATGCGTAACAAATTTTGGGAGCTTGTACAAAAGAAAGACTCTGAGGTCTAAGGTCACGAAAACAAACAACTGACAAAATATGTGCTAGTCTAAACTATTGAAGCAACTGAAGTGACTGTCCTAATCTAGTCCTATTCTTTAGTAGTTATGAAGCTGTCTTTGGAACTGTTAACTAGTACATCTCCATCCTCAGTCAGATCATCAGATGTACTTGGATGAGCTAGGATAGTCGGAGTGTTACCCTGAATCAAATCTTTAAGGTCTAGGTGGGGATGAACTTTTTTCACAAACCGTAGTGCATCAATATACCCCTCATTGTAACAATAAGAGCTTTGGTCAACCACTAGTTCGTTGAACTCTTTTCTGGCACAATATTCCTCTAAGTGTTTTTGTAGGCGATCTTGGTAATCTTAGGAACCAAGGAATTCAAGTATTTCCTGTTGTCTGCTTTTCTTCTCCATGACTATGAGCTCCTCCTTATAGGTGTCCATTATCTTCTTTTCCACACTCTCAGCTGGACAATTCTGCTGTAAAAGAATCAACATGATCAGTAACCCTTTCAAAGAACTCAGTTGCTTGATCTTTGATATGCATTATCTTCTCAATCTTTTTAATCACCTCTTTGCTCTTATACTTCCTGGTCACCTCATTATGCTTCTTGGTCTCTTTCTCATACAATTTGATTATCCAGTTGAGCTTGTTCTCATGTTCAGAAATAATGGTAAGGTGTAGATTCTCGGCCTACTGTAGGTAATAGCTAAAATAATTGATTTGAGGAGGAGAATGGTCCTGAACTACTTCCTAGACAGTTGGTACCAAAGCCTTAGACACTTGAGTAGGTGGTTCTAAGGCAGGGGTCAAATTAGTAGGTTCTTCGGGAAGAAACCTAGGAAGTAGAATGAGGGTTAGATGCAGCCTCATTTTCTTTCTTCTAGTAGGTACTAGTAGAGGTGGTGCAAAAGGTCTCTTCTTTTTCTTTCCTATGTCGCAAGGTTCGTCCATGAGCTTAAGGATATCGAGATCCATGTCTTTTCTTCGACTCAATTGTCATTCGCGGGCAGCATTAGATCTGGTAGCCACTGCACACAATAAATAAAATACAAGTTATTCTTTGAAATAAGAAATAAATCAATAATTAAGGTAAACAAATAGTGGACAAGAAGAAAATAATGCAACATGGAGAAAGAAATTTTTTTCCAAGGATAACCTATAGGACTAGGATGGTTGAGGGAGCAAGGCTCAACCCGGCAAAAGCTAACACTTAGTCGTCACTCAATACTTGCCAAGGGATTTTTTCTATGTCCTAAGAGTCTTAATGGCTTCCCGGTCATAGTCTCGGGGTGACTAGCTTGTTTAATCCTGAGACATTTACTTCAAAATTCTAACCCAGAAATTTACAGTCCGGACTCCTTCTCAATAAGAAGTTTTTTTCCTCCATGTCTTTTTCTGGGGTTGTAAACCCTCAAGTAAACCTATTTTGGATTTGAAGTTGAAAGTAATACCGAGTCCAGTAGACAAAATCCGAAAGTAGTTATTAAATAAAGCAAAGAAAGGGTCACTCCTCGTGTCTACCAAGTGATGATGAATGCGTTAATGTATCCAAAAGATTTGACAAAAATCTACCCAAACCCGACTTGATAGTGATAAGCTTAAGGCCTTCAAAAGAATGGGGTGCAGTAGAAATCTTAATCCTGTCTCTAATTGAACCAGATAAACAGACACATAATCCTTGTAATGCAAACAAGATCTATGCTTCGGCTACGGTGCCTTGACCTTTATGTTCTTAGAGATATAATATTGTTACCTATTGTTCAATCGAATCTACATCAGCGTTAGCTACAGGTAACTGAGAGTAGATGTTAATAGGGTTCTTGGCTTTCCTGGAGTTTTTTTAATTTTTTCCTGGTGAAAGGGAGAAGCATCATCCCTACTTGACTCACCTTGCTCTACTTCCATCTCAAATACTCTAGGGGAATTATGGTATGGCTGTTCCCTACCTTGGTTAGGGTAAGAGGGTAAAGAAGGCATACCCGCACATGAGGTAGTGGTACTGGACAAGTTCATCCCATGTCTATGAGGTGGAAAACCACACCCCTTGGGTATATACGGTGAAAAACCACGCCCTATGTGTCTTTATGGTAGAAGAACTCGGATACCTCTACATCTATGCATGGGTTGTTAGGCTCTACCAGAATTAGAAACACTCCTCATATCATCTGTGCCCTTCTCACTATCCCAACCTATTGCCTCCCAGTCATCATCAATTTTAACATGGTCATCCCTGGCGACATCATCGGAGTCAAGGTTGATCAGGAAGGCTGTGGTATGTCTAAAGAACCATTTTTGGCTGAGAAAGATGACATGGCATTGCCACAAGGAAAATCGTGGCCTGCTTTAGATGTTGTGGAGTTGGTGTTTGTTATTATAAAATTTTTCATGGTGTTGTTCTTCTCCATGGTGGTCTTTAAGTCTATGAATTAAATCTCTAGAGTGAAATTCTATTTGACCATGGACTACTTATTTGAAGCTATGGCCGTGGACCTACGTCATAGGTGAGTTTTACTTATGTGATGCATGTAGTAATTAGATCCACGGATGGTTTGGCTTATGTTAAAAAAAAAGAGAAAGAGTTGAGTTGAATACTTATTGCTTGGATGTCGTGGATTTGATCACAGAAGAGTTGAATACTTGGGATAGTTAGTAATCTAATGGAGCAGCAATACAAACATAAGTTTTAATCCTAAGTAACATACCTAGTACTAGAGTAGTTCAAGTGGGGGAATGTCACTACAATTGCTTGGGTAGATGATAAGCTCATAAATGTCGTGTATTTTGTGTGTTGTTTACCTATGTTTTCATGAAATTTGAAAAATAATTGAGTTAATTATGAGCCTAAATGTTTTATTTTTAGTTTTTGTAGGTATTGAATGAAAAATGAGCCAAAAGGACCAAAAAGTTGGAGAAAAATCATAAGGATGCAAAACGTACGCTAGTAGGGAGCGAATTTGGACATTATTCAGTTTTTTGATCGTAACTTTCTTGTCCAAGCTCCAAATGAAGTTATTCAAGATGTTTTGGAAAGCTAAGAAAGATGTACAACTTTCATGTTTTGCGTTTTTCCAAATTTGGTCGGTATCAAGTTCAAAATTGATGTTGAAATTGAAGCAAAGTGTCCCAGAGCGCAAATGTGCATGAGTTGAGGTCTGTGCATGTGGACAAGCTGAGAAAAAAATACATTTAGACACTGGAAATTGCGTACATGCATAAGAAAAGGCTATGCATGAGTGCAGATCGAGCAACTGGTGACGTGAATTACTTGTTTTGGAAGTTTTCTCTACCCGATTGGACTCCTTATCGGGTTTTAATGTATTTTTATCATCTTGGGGGCCTAAACCTTGATGTATTCCCTATAAATACCGCATTGTGAGGGGTGTTGAGCATAACGTAGCAACCAACCATTAGTTGGATAAGACATTAGAATAAAAATTCATTAGATTAGGGTAGGGTTTCATTCTTCTTGTTCAAGACTACAAGTTTCATCAACTTTTCATTCCGGGTACGTTACTGAGTTTGATTTCTTGATCTATATTCAATTTAATGTCAGTTATTATTTCAATTCCATAGTTCTACTTTAATTTTCCTACTATTTACTTTTCTATTTCATTAGTTTAAGTTTGCTTAGCGGTAAATTTTATTGCTTTTACTAGTTTTAAGTAGTTTGGTATTTGTTCTTGATTTCTAGTAGTTAAAGATAGAACAAAACTCTTGCAATTGATTTGTCTAACTAGTTCGTAGGTTTTTGAACCCTAATAATTGACCAATAGTTCTCGTGGGAACGATCCTTACTCACCCTATCTACAAACTCACCTCATATCCTTCCAAGCGTGTGTAAGTATTGATTAAGGTTATTAAGGCATATTTATTAAATTGTTTGTGAATTGAATTGTCTAGTCAATATTACACTGAACAAGTTTTTGGTGTCGTTGTCGGGGACTATTCTTAGCGCAATATTGGGTTTAACTAACCTTACTAGATTAGACTTTTTTTATTTTATTTTAATTATTTACTGTTTCTTTTTGTTCTTTTTAATTCGTTCTTTTGGATTTTTGCTTTAATATTTGAACTTTGGTCTTTTTCTTGTAGTTTATGGTAAATACTCATTCACCCAACCAACCGCTACATCTAGGGTGATTGGAAATTGAACGAACTGCATCCAAAAACCGCAAAAAACTATAGGAATCTAGCTAAGGGAAAAATTTATTGGAGAATCCAAATCATAATATTGGGGATCAAGAAGAAGTAGGGGGTAAACAAGGCAATGGAGGCAATGCTAGTCATCGATTCCTCAGAGATTATGCCGTGCCAAATTTTGTAGGGGCAACTTCTAGCATTCTCCGAATACTCGTACAGGCTAATAACTTTGAGATTAAGCCAGCTTTAATCCAAATACTTCAAGCACACGCTATGTTTGGAGGTGGGCCAAACGAGGATCCCTATGCTCATCTGATGAATTTCAAAGAAGTCATTGACAACTTCAAATACAATGGGGTACACCCCCTATTGTATTCAAATGAGAGCTTTTCCATTTTCTCTGCGGGATAGGACGAAGGCTTGGTTGCAATCATTCCAGCAAGGTACTTTCACAACGTGGAATCAGTTAGCTCAAGAATGTTTGGCCAAGTACTTTCCACCTAGAATCAAGATCCGCAAAGCTCTGCAATGACATCACATCATTCTGTCAAATCACTGGGGAAAGCTTAAGTAAAGCATGAGAGTGTTTCAAAGAACTACTCAGAAACTATTTGCATCATGCCATTCCATTATGGTTATAAGTACAAACATTTTACAATGATTGATTTCCGAAGATGAGATTGATCGTGGATGCTAACGCAGGAGGCATTTTCCCTTTTTAAACTCCGAAAGAAGCACAAGAGTTATTGGAGAGAATAACATCAACGCATTACTATCATGGCACAATCACTCTTTTAGTTGGGCAACAACAACAAGTCAGTGCTCAACAAGGAGGTACGACTAATACTAATATTGTCTTCTTAGCTCAACAAGGCATGATATTAAATATGACCAATCTGACAAAGAACCTAGAGAATTTAGGGAGAATTCCGGTGAATTTCATAGATTCAGCACCTCAAACAATTCTTACTTGTGATTTTTGTGGAGGAAAGCATCAAAGTGGCCTTTGCGAAATTGTCTCACCCATGCCCCAAGGTAAGCAAATTCAATTCGTGGATAATCAAATTCAAGGTCGAGAAATCAACCTAATTCCTATGGCAATACCTATAACCCATCTTGGTGAAACCGTCCAAAACTCTCACGGATCAATCAAAATAATGTCCAAAATCCATCTTTTCAATCAAACCAGCCACAACAAAATTTTTCCAATCAAACTTCATCTTCTAGACCATATCAACAACCACACTAGAGGAATTTCCAAAATTTTCCGCCTCAACAAAACAACTTGTACCAACATCTACCACCAAGACCACCATCTCAAAAATCCCAATTATCCTCTATATGTAAACCATGATCAATCCACTGAGGATAATTTGATGAGGGACTTTGAAGCTTTGAGGAGGATGTATGAGAATTTGTGAGCTTCTACATGGAATATGGAACTTCAATTGGGATAGTTGGCTCGCCAAAATAATGAATGACCTATGGGAGCATTGCTAAGCGACACAATTCAAAATCCAAGTTACAGGAGCAATGCAATGCTATTTCACTGAGAAATGGGAAGGAATTGGTTGTACAAAATGACAAGACAAAGGTTGATATTGAAGCTACGAAGCCAAAATCCAGGACAATTGAAGAAAAACTTGAAATTAAAGGTGACGATGAGAAGATGACCAAGGAGAATACAATGAAGGAGATGAGGAAAAAGAAAGTGGATGATTCTTTTAAATTGGATCCTGCAATAAAAGTGCCATTTCCTCAACGACGCATTGATCCAAGAAAGGAGGAAAAAGAGAAACAATTCCAGAAGTTCCTCGATATGCTCAAAAAGTTGAATATAAACATACCTTTGGTTGATGTTCACAACAAGATGCCCAATTATGCGTTGTTTAGGAAAGATTTATTGTCTAAGAAGTAACGGTGGGATGATGATGAGATAGTTTGTCTTGATGCCTAGTGCAGTGCTATTGTTCAACCGAGATTACTCCCTAAACTCAAGGATCCCAGTAGTTTCTCTATACTAGTGAACAGGTTGGAGGACACACGTTGCATTGATCACTTTGTGATTTGGGAGCGAGCATAAATATTATGTTGAATGCCGTCTATGATAACCTAGGGATCACAAATGCAAAACTAACCAATATACACTTTAATTGGCAACTTTGTCTGAGAAAAAATCATATGACTTGTTGGAGGATGTACTTGTTCAAGTGGAAAAGTTGGCGTGGATTTCTTGGTGTTGGATATCGGCGAGGATAATGAAATTTCGTTGATTCCAGGAAGGCTATTTTTATCGACCGCACATGCTTTAATTAACGTTAATAAAGGAAAGTTGCTTTTGCAAGTTGATGATGAATCTCTTAAAATTGATGTTTTTTAATTATGATGATAATGTCCCAATATTTGTAGAAAAATATGCTGATTATTCCTTGGGTTTACTTTTTGATAGGTTTGAAGACGAGGTACCCAATGTGGGTTAAGGTAATGCACTTAAAAGGCTGTTGAAAGAACTGAAGACTCCAAAGTTGACTTGAGAGGAACAAACCACCGGATGAGGAAAGTGAGACGAGAAAGACTCATGGAATGGGTCCACCAGAGCAAAAAGGTGAGTGTTTGAGCAAAGTGGCCACGAGCAAGAAGAAGAAAAAGTAGTTCAAATAGCAACTTGAGGCGATAATTTGTGCACGATTTTTGACCAATACGTGGAAAAAAGGGCAAGTTCAAGTTTGAGTCGGGAATCAAGCTTCAAGAGTGATGAAAAATGGTGTCAAACCTTTCTCGTGAAAGCCAAAAAGAAAAGGATGGCCGAGCATCCTTAAGTGCTTGAACTGATCTCAAGTGTCGAAGTCGAGTCTGAGACTATAAACAGGGGCACTTCTTGGGAGACAACCCAAGCTTTTATTGGTTTCTTATTGTTCTTTAAATTTAGTTACTCAAATATTTTAGGATGTGTTTGTTTTCTTTTTCTTAATGTCTTAATGGGTTTATCGTGTTGTTTATGTTTTTAGTGCTAATGACTTCTTTCGACTCCTCTCACGGACATATTTGTGCCAAGATACACTACGCCAACAATTAGACATTGCCAGAAAAGCTTTCCCCTTATCTTTTTGTGCTTTTATTTTCTTAAACATTCGGGACAATGTTTATTTCTAAGTGTGGGGTGGGGAGTTATCTAGATTTATATTTGCTTGGTGTAGTTAGCTTAATTTTTGCTTTAATATTTTAGCTTTTCTTTTGATATGAGAACTTTTTAACATTTCTAAAAATTTGTGTGAATAAGTGGAAATTTTTGAAATTTTTTAAAATTTTGCAGTCGCTCATCATGTTTCTTTGTGTGTGATAGTTTTGAGCTAAACCGTCATTAGTGGGTAGTCAATATTAATATTTGTCTTGCATGATTTCTGAGAATTTTTTAGCACTAATAGCCATAAAATATTTCATTTTTAACACTCAGAGATAATTATGTAGACTTATTTATATTGCATCCCTGAACTTGCTTTCTTACATTTTTGAACAAAATAATAGATAGGTTAATTTGGCTTAAATTTCTAGATGAGGGCAGAGCATTTCTTTGGATGTTTGAGCCTGTCAGGCTAACCCTTATTGAAATTTTTATCTCTAGTACCTTATTTGAGCCTTAATTGTAATGAATGGAGAAAAACACCATTCACTTTTTTCATTAAAACTCATTTTACCTACCTTTATATGCCTAATAAATTCTCTAATTTTTTCTAACGTAAATGTTCCTTAAGAGATTTATTGCACACATTTATTTAGGGATATGAGGGTGGAAGGTAATGAATGAGGGTGGAATATTACAGGAGTGAGTAGTGTGCTATTATGGGGCAATGAGGGGTTATTGGAAAGAAATTGAGAAGAAAACCTTTAACAAGAACAGGTAGTGCATATCACTGGTACATGCTTTGTTGTGATATAGGTAGTATCTATCATTGGTACCTGCATTGGTGTGTTTCCAGGTAATGCCTATCATTGGTGCCCGTATTGGCAGCGGACATGGAAAAAATTGATAAATAAATATTCAGAGAAAAGGTTGGTGAAAGTGTTGGGTTGAAATTGAAAAAGGAAGACTTTTTGGTTGTTCTATGAAATTGTTATGGGTGTTTTTCGATTAAGTGTGGGGTTATTTCTATGAAGGATTGGTGTTTAATGTATTGGAGAAGCAGTTTTATTTGGTGTGTGGCCAGCATTAGTTTAAAACTCCCTTTTTTGTTTTGTTTTGTTTTGTGATATCCTTACCTCTTCTTGATTATTAAAAACCCTAGTCTAATGTTACAAACTAAAAACTCCTACCTGATTTAAATTAAGTTAGTTGTCTATACTAGTAGAGATGTGTAAGAAGAGTTAACTGTGGGGTGTTCACAAAAATTCTAAGAGTTTGCATAATTTAATCTGAGTGTCCCTAAACCTAAGTTTTTTATTAAATGGCTATATTCACACACACACATTAGATTTCATGCATAGGGTTTTATTAGCATTTGAACTATTGAGTTCTTAGATTACTTCTGATAATGGCATGGTTCTTCATTATTCATGTGGACAATTGTTGACAATAATCTAGACGTATTGGGTGCATTTGTGATATGCTTATCTATTTTTATTCTATTTTTGCTTGAGGATGACCAAAAGTTAGGTGTGGGGTATTTGATAAGGTCATAAATGTCGTGTATTTTGTGTGTCGTTTTCCTCCATTTTCATAAAATTTGAGCAATAATTGAATTAATTATGAGCCTAATGTTTTATTTTTAGTTTGTATAGGTATTGAATGAAAAAGGAGCCAAAAGGACCAAAAAGTTGGAGAAAAATCAAAAGGATGTAAAACGTACGCTGGCAGGGAACGAATTTGGACACTGTTTGTTATTTTGATCATAACTGTCTTGTCCAAGCTCCAATTGAGGTGATTCTAGATGTTTTGGGAAGCTAAGAGAAAGTTCATGTTTTGTATTTTTTCAAATTCTGCTGGCATCAAGGTCAAAATCGAGGTTGAAATTGAAACAGAGTGTAGAGCACGCACGTGCGCTAGTAGAGGTAGAACATGTGCTTAAGCCGAGAAAAAAAAGACATCTTTAGCTACTGGAAATTGTGCACATGCGCAAGAAAAGGCTGCGCATGTGCACATGCTGAGCAGCTGATGTCGTGAATTGCTTGTTTTAGAAGTTTTTCTCCACCTAGTTGGATTCCTTATCGAGTTTTAATATATTTTTATCATCTTGGGGGCCTAAACCCTGATGTATTCCCTATACATACCCCATTATGAGGGAAGCTAAGCATAATATAGCAACCATTAGTTAGATTAGAAATTAGAATAAAAATTCATTAGATTAGGGTTAGGGTTTCATTCTTCTTGTTCAAGACTACAAGTTTCATCAACTTTTCATTCTGGCTACGTTGTTGAGTTTGATTTCTTGATCTATATTCAACTTAATTTCAGCTCTTATTTCAATTCCATAGTTCTAATTTAATTTTCTTGCGATCTACTTTTCTATTTCATTAGTTTAAGTTTGCTTATGGTAAATTTTATTGCTTTTGCTAGTTTTAAGTAGTTTGGTATTTGTTCTTGATTTCTAGTATGTTAAGGGTAGAACAAAACTCTTGCAATTGATTTGTCTAACTAGTTCATAGGTTTACGAACCCTAGTAATTGACCAATAGTTGTCGTGGGAATGATCCTTACTCACCCGATCTTCAAACTCACCTCGTATCCTTGCGAGTGTGTGTAAGTATTGATTAGGGTTATTAAGGCTTATTTATTAACTTGTTTGTGAATTGAATTGCCTAATCAATATTATACCAAACAGTAGGCTTGGTGGAATCCTTGGTTAATTTTTTTTTTTTTTTGCGTGGCAAGTTTTGAGAAGAATAAGTTCAAAGGAGTAAAGGTTTTGGAATTTACTTGGGTCACATGGATAGAGCTAAAACTTTGGAGTTTTTGCCATATGAGATTAATTCCATAAATATTTGCTTGGGCAAGGCTACTTCGATTGGGGGATTAGTACTTTGGTATCCAGGCTTTGACTCTGGTATACTCTAATATAACTTTTGTTATTTTTATTTTTACACTTCGGTGGATAAAATTCACATTTGTACAAGCCTTGATGAAGTTCAAATAAATAAGTAAATAAATAATTTCCTCTGGGGAAATAATTTTTGAATATTGAGTATGACTCTAGTCCATACTACGGCTTTAGTTGGAGAGCGAATACATCATCAAATATTTGACATTCTCAACCCGAAAAGTTCAATTTGAGACTGTGACAAATGATGATGCTAAAATAATATCTACAATAATGTGCGTACATGTGGCTTCGAGCCCGGTCCACTAGGGCATTTGAGTAATTTTATCCCTGCACTCAAAATAGGCTTAAATGGGTTAAATAATAAATGTACTGTGCACGGATCAATCCAACCCAACAATTGTAGGTATAAATATCGAAATAGCAGGTCAAATTCATTGGTCATTTTTCTTAATTTTTTAAATTCTGAATTCTTATTGAATTTTACTCTTTGGTCTAAGTATTAACTTGAGCGTCAGAGCCAACCTTAGGGACCAAGCCTAGCCCTTTTCTTTTCAGGGACGTGCGCAATCTAGATAACATGCAGTACTCAACCATTTCTTTGGATGATACTGCACATGGGCTAACCCTAACTCAAATTTTTATATCAACAATAACCAATTCAAACAAGAAGTTGTGTTTCTTGAAGGTGACCAAATGTAATATATAAAAGGACTTCTTGTCAGAAGTTTCAAGATATAGAAAAACTAGAAAAAGTATTATACATTCTAGTGTATATAGCAATCTTCTAATAATGTTTTGTTCCTAGTCTTTGTGAAGAGTTTGAAATTTGTTGTTCAAACTCGTGCTTGGCTTTGTTTATTTTTGGAGAGATATTGGCATAATACCCAGTAAGCAACATAGTAGAGGCAATAATTCTTTTAGAAAAGTGTCCTACACAATTCAAAGCCATTTGTTCTATTGACTTACTGTCATTGTAATAATAATACTACCAACTCACATTTCCCTACCATTTGACAGCACTTAAGTAGTTTTTCACATTTCATGTTTACACTTATATATCTTTCAAATTTAAGATCACATATAGATGCAATTTCATCCCTTACAAATTGAAATATATTATTTTAATCCCTAAACATAATTCCGATCATATTTTGGCTTGAGATAATTATGTGTGCATCATGAATATAATTTTAAGGGCAAAATCGGCAACAATTAAACCTTAAACCTAGAGAATCTGCCAATCCAAAACCTCCAGAATGATTATTGTCACCCCTTCAAACCCTCACTTTCGCGTCTAAAAAGACATGAACATCTTGTTATAATAAAAACACCTAAATCTACTAATTTTAACTAGATGACAACCCATAAGTATATGGTGTCAAATAGTAGCTAGTGGAAGTAGGGATCGTTCCCATGAGGGATGGTATTCAAGTATACCGTTTATTTGATTGGTATACTATTTGAAGGGTTTGATTGAGAAATGATTTTAACTAAGCTATATTTAAAACTAAGAAATGATTAAAAGAGGGGGAGAGTGGGGGGAGGGGGGGTTAGAGTTTATGCTAGCCAATTTTTTGAGTTTTGGTTGATTAGGCCCATCAAGTGATCGTATGTTCCAAATTAGAGATTGATTGCCAAATGTAACCTAATCTCGATTCCACGGAAATTAAGTCTATCAATATAATTAACCTAAGTGTGGATCTATCCTACTTAAGTTAACCAAACTTGATTAACTACCCATGAAATTCAACAATCAATTTGGTGAATTAGTCCGCCAAGATCTAATTCTAACCCTAATCCAACATTAATCAGATTCAATTCCCACATACCCTCAATTATCCTAAATAACTAGTGGAGTGATCAATTCCCGTAATTAACCCTTAAACCTATTAAGTTGTCTAATTAGTCTATTTTACTACCTAATCAACCTATTAACCTCTGCCTATATGAAATTGGATTTACTAAATCCTAACCCATGATAAATTAGAACATAATTAAAGACATTAAAGCAAATGAAAGCATGGAAAAGCAATTAAATGAATTAAACATTAATTCTAGAAAACTAGTGCTAGAAATTAAAGGCATTGAAAGTCTCTAGGTAGGTGAAAGCAATAAATGAAGACAAGAAAGATCAAATGAACATTAAATAAATGTATAAAAAAAGTACATTAAACATAAAGGAAGTCTTACAATGTTGTAAAAGAATGGTACACAAATGGGGGAAACTAGTCTAGGATTAACAATGGAAGAAGAAGAAAAATTCCTCCCCAAATGGGGAGGATACAAGAAGAAGAAAACAAGGTGGTGGAGGCACCATTTCTGCCCCAAAATCATATATTTATAGTAGGGTTAGGGGTTGGGGATGAAATGACACAATTGCTCTTTAAAAACAGCTCTAAATGGCCAAAAATCTGATTTATTACATAGCCTTGCCTGTATAAAGCCATGATGTATTGTGTAATTTTACCGTTTTGGAATAAAATTCTCGTCCAATCATCCGATTAATGTGTTGTTTTCTCCTATCGAACCTGAACACATAAAAGAACATTGTTAGCCATAAAAAATATTTAAAATAACACATAAATATTTTTTATAAAATTCTCACAAAATAGACAAAAAATGAAAGACAAACATAAACGAATAAAAACTTAACTCCCAACGAAGTTAAGTTAAAGACACGACGCAAATTCTAAACATAAAAAGTTAATAAAACTAAAGGGTATGTGAGTGGGATGGGTTTTTTTAATAAAAAAATATATATCTTCTCTTGTTAGAATCTGAAACTGTTGGAATTATTAAACCAAGCTAATTAGAATTTTAATTATTAATGTATTTTAATTAAATTAGTTGTATTTGTTAAAGTAATTAGAATCCTAATAGGATATATTTTATTTGGTGCTGTTATTTTAGAAAATTAGTATGGGAGCATGTACTTTGTACGTTTCAAGATACTAATTATTTAACTTTTATTGCTATGAATTAAAAAATGAAGTATATTTAGAGATAATACTTGTTTGATGTTTCTAGTCTACTTAATTTTCTACTTATATAATTTTTGTTTCAACATTTAACTAAGCCAAAGAATTTTTTATAGTTCATATGAGGAAGTTTAGAGAAATATTTTTTCATAGGTAATTTTTATGCATTTCTTTAGTTATACTTTGTTAGAAATATAAGAGATTTGTTTAGTTTAATAGTTCAAGCAATTTTGTAAAAGCTAAATAATTGTGTCTTGTGGATAATACATCTACATTGTAATTTTTAAAATAGAAGTCCATTTCGTCATTCAAAAATTGTTAAATCATTTTACAATGACCTCATTGGTACTCTATTCAACTTGAAAAATAGGAATTTTTAAAGTATTATCAAACTAGAGTACAATGTATAACAGGAAATATATTAGAGTTTATTATTATATCCATTTTGTAAGTTTAATAGTCAAAGAAGGTAGTGTAGTGTTGAAAAATGTTGACAATTTATAGAGTTTATTAGAACCCTTTGTTCTCTTCAATTATTTAATTCTATCCTAATAAGTTTGGATTTATCAAGTGAATTAGGGTATATGATTATTCTTTAATCCGTAGACCTCTCTTAGAGCCAACTTGATGAAGTGAACCATTTATGCACAAATACTAAATAGCAATTTCTAATTTAGGAAAAAAAATGTCTTTTAAATATATAGTTTGCACAACTATAGGAATTAATTATATCATGAAAATAGAAAAAATGAAAAAAATAGTCTACTACCATTTACCAATCTACAACGTGAAATTTAGTGATTAATTCATTATGTTAAAACTATCAATCTGTATAGAAGTAAATTAAAAGGTAGATATTCAATATTATAAATTTTATCTGATAAAATAAGATCAACAACATATAATTGCAGTAGCTATCAACTTGTTTAGTAATAATTCAAAAGTAATAATAAACATTTAGTATTTAAGTTTTATTAGACTAAGTACACTTTGGTTAAAATCTAATTAGTAATTGAATTGATATCCCTATTTTTTATTGTGTAATCTCTATGGTTAATAATATTCAACATTAGATATTTATAGTTTCAAAGACAATAACAATAATTTTTTTAAAAAAAACATGACAATAATTATCTATTAAATAATTTTACCTCATATAATTTAGGAACTAATTTTTTATTATTGGAAAAGTGTAACTTAAATTAAATATGTGCTGATTATCAATTCATGGAAAGAAAACTAAAAGCAAAGTAAGAATTTCAAGATAAGGATTATGTTCTTTGAAGAAATACAAAATAGGTGTAGATCACATTTTTCACCCCTTTTCCTATTCATCCAGTCAATTTAACTATAATCGAAAAGATAGGTTGTTTTTAGTATACCACACAGAAGCCAAATTCTCTCTATATTCTGGACAAACGAATCTCTTTCATCATTACAAAATCTAGACAACAACATTAGCGACAAAATAAATGGCATTAGAAGAATGAAGGTACAAATGTTGACAATATTTATGAATGATAATGTCTTTGTTAATTCAAGTTTAGTTAACCATGAGTAAGGGTGTTCATGATTTGGGTTATTAGGATGGTGAGTCTTCAGATTTTTGTATTGGAAAAATAAAATCCAACATAATCCAAATATATCTTATATTGAAACACAAGTAAACCCAACTCAAGTATTACTCGAGTAGGTTACTCGGGTATTCGTGTTACTTGGGTTTAAATTTTCCAAAAAAAAAAAAAAAGACATTAGTATACAATCAGCCATTACAAATCACGTTTTGTTAAAAATTAAATGATTAACTCAAGAATGGAAAAGGAAAAATTATAGAACATGTTAAATGAATGTTAAGTGAAGAATGAAAAGAAAATAAAGTATAAATTTTATGAAACGGTTAGAAAAATAATTAAAAATAAAAAATTATTAGAAAAATAATTAAAAATAAAAAATTATAAGTAAATTATATGGGGTTATCGGATTATTGGGTTGGGTTGGATTTTAAAAAATAAAACCCAACCCCATGTGTTTCGGGTAACCCAACCCAAGTACCTCGAAACTTGATAACCCAACTTATTTAAACCCAAATTCATTTGGATTGAGTTGAGTTTTCGGACTGGGTTGGGTTTGAACATCCCTAGCCTTGAGGCTATTAACTAGCAATTTTATATCTCCATTATTCTTTTGTTTTTCTTTTTTGTATCAAAAATAGAAAATTTTTTAGAATTATTCTTTCAAAAGAGTCCAAAAGTTTTATATGTGATAAGTCTTACTTTTTTGTTTAAAGATAATTCCTACTATTATTTAATTTAATTCCTAATCCTAAAAATGTTTTATTTTCATTCTTGCATAACTTCTAAATTCATCCTTGAAAAATGCATACCATATTAAAGTCTCTATTCTGTACAAAAATCTTATGCTAAAAGTAATATAATTATAAGATTGACAGCATATTTTAAAATTGTATCCTTTTAAAAGGTTATTGACATTTTTTTTATCGGACTACAATTTGGAGGCAAATTAGAACAGATTTTTTTGTTTAGAGGGCCTAATTTATAATCTTTCAGTTTTGAAGGCCATATTAGGACATTTCTTTTAGTTTTAAGGACTAAATTGAGATTTTTGAATTTGGAGGACTATATTAGAAATTTTTTCAATTTGAGGATTGGTCAAATCGAGACTTTTTAGATTTAAAAGATTTCTATTGAGATTTTTGCTTAGTTTAAATAGTCAAAGTGGTATTTAACTCTTTGAAATTAAAATAAACTTGTTTTCCTTCTTGTCCTTTATTTGTCTTCTTTTCCTTCATTGGTCAAACAAAATTTTCTTTTTCTTTTAATAGTTTGTAATAAATTATTAATTTCTTTAATTGCATATAATTGTTGTCTAGTCTATTGATGTGTCCACAATCTATATATGTTAATAATAATCAAATGCATGATACTATTGAATGAGAAATTTTATTAATTCCATTAATTTTTTTTTTGATAACTTTATTTAATATTCGTCTTCAATGATGCATGGAAAAAAAATATTCGTCTTCAACTTCTAAATCTATCCCAAAATTCTATTTCATGAGAAAATTTACTTCAATCAAATTTAATTTTAAATAAAATCTCAAAAAGTTAGTTTTTATTTCACGTGTACCTTTTTAGGATTTTTTTTTCTCTTTAAGAGTCCAAAAGTATAGGTGAAACATCTAAATTTATTTTCTGAGTAAATTTTGTATTTCTATTGTTGTTTTATTTCTAGAACTCATCCCAAAAAATATTTCCTACTCTTATTTACTTTCTAAAACTCATTCCTAATGTTCTATTACGTACGAAAATTTATTTCATTCAAATTTATTTCCTAATATGAAGTTTTTATTGTTGGTTTTGTTTCTTCTTTTATTCTTTGAAGAATATTTACATAAATAGCCTCAAAATTATAAAAAAATTCATTCAAATTGGGAACATAACAAAGTCATTAAATTTTATAGAGAGGGGAACTTGGAAAACAAAATATATAATTGAATCAAACTCTTTCATTTATTACAGGATATATTCAATTAAATTTTTAATAACTTTATTTAATATTCATATTTTATTTCTAAACTATTCGAAATTCTAAACTTTGAGGAAATTTGCTTCAATCAAACTTAATTCTAAATATAAGTCTGAAAATTTTAATGTTATCTGGTTTTCTATATACATGTTATAATTTTTTCTTATTAAGGATCCAAAAGTATAAATGAAATATGTAAATTTATTTTTCAAGTAAGTTTTATTTATTTATTATTATTATTTATTTCTAAAATTCATCGCAATAAATTTATTTACTACTCTTCTTTAATTTCTAAAAATCATTCCTAATATTCTATTATGTAAGGATATTTACTTCAATCAAATTTATTTCCTAATATGAAGTCTTAAAAGTAGGTTTTATTTCCTCTTTTACTCTTTGATATGTATTTACATAAATAACCTAAATACTTATAAAAAGGCATTTAAGTTAGGAGACATAACAAAGAACTTAAATTTTATAATAAGGGTAGCTTTGAAAAGAAAATCTAAATTACTAAATCATATTCACTCATTTAATATGGTATAGATATGATAATGAACACTTAAACAAGTGCTAAAAAATATACTAAAAAATTTTAACGCATAAAAGAAAAAAAGAAGAAGAAGACAAAAACACAATTATTTTTAAAACACTAAGAATACTCGAAACTAATGGCAAAATCGTCAAGTTTATGGTACATATAACTCTAGTTTCTTAGAGTTATCACATCCCCAAACTTAAGCTTTGCTCGCCCCGATCAAAATAAGGATAAGAAAAGAACAATAAAAATGACTAACACAAAACACATAACACCACCAACAAAATTGAAATGTTGAACTCCAGTGTACTTGTCAAAAGGGAAAATGGGGGTTTTAACTCAACAAACTCAACATTGTTATCTACTCCTCCATTTACTAAAAGTAGACACTAGTTTTTATTACAAATATTACTTTTGACTAATGAAGTGATTATAAAATACCAATTCAAATACAAGTTGATCTAGAGAAAGCAAGTCAAGTTTCTCAAAAATTTTATTCAAGTATAAAAACATCATTAAGACTTGATTTATGAAGCACAAATTGATGCATATTAATATACAAGGATATTTTTTGGTACCGCAAGGTTTAGCAAAGAATATCAACTGAACAAATGCAATATTTCATCCCTCCTCCCTAATATGTACTAGCCTGAGTGAAGGATCATTTAGGCTAAAGTAATAGGGTAAGATAAATTTGGATATAATTGAGTCAAATCATTTAGCCATTTCAAAACAAACTCTTGGACAACTATCCCATATATAAAGTCTCAAAAATCAACATTAATTAACCAATAAACACTTGTAAGGTAAAAACATTACTTTTATTGAACTAACTTTGAAGGCAAAGTAAACCTTCTTTATTGAATAAGAACATAACACTTGAAATTTTTTGCGTTTCATACTTTATTCCTTTTTTTTTTTCTTTTTTTTTTCTTTTTTTTTTCTTTGCTTTTCTTTGTTTTTGTTTGTAATAATAACAATAACATAACATAAAAATTACGAAAAGAGGGAATATAAATACAATTGAACTCTTGACTTCTTTCCCCAACAAATATAACAAAAAATCTTCATGAACCATCGTAAGACTAATAAATCACTACATTGAAGAATTCAAAGATATCAGAATATAATGACTAAGGTGATGGGTTCAAAAGGGGATAAATAAAGAAAGTGAATTGGCTAAACTTTTTTGTTGTTGACAAAGAAATTAGGCTATAAATCTCAATAGGAACACCAGGGATAAATTCAATATAAGGTAGGATTTATGACTCAAACAGTCCAAAAAAATATCTAGATCATTTCCAAAATCTAGCTATCTAACTAAAATTGGGAGATTCATACCACCCCAATCAATGTACCAAGCCGAACCTCACAAAACCCACAAAATATCCGAAAATGCAAGTCCATGCAATATGACCAGGTGATGCTTAAATCATTTCTTTTTCTTCTCAAAATCAATTTCAAAAATCTTGAAGTGTTTAAACTATATCAACAATCAATTAAACTTCGCATTGGAAAAACACTTAGGGAAAAAGTAAAGTTTGAGGTCAAAACTAGTAATGAAAATCATTTTTATGAAGTATTTGAAAACATGATTGAGTTTCAAGGGTTAATTCTCATCTTTCACATGTCTTATACAAGTGTAACCTATGTTAAATATCCAATTTCAACTTTCACAACGACAAAAACAACACCATCCCAAATGAACAAGACAATTGGCACCACCACACTTTTCAATTTATTCAATGATGAGTACAACTCATCCTACCACTCACCCATATTACAAGAAATAAAAATACAACTAGAAAGAAATGAAACACAAAACTATCTAAGCATAATACTAATGAGTGACTTTAAAATATACTTTGACAATCAAAAATCCAATGTAGATGATGAACAACATAATAATCCAATAACAAATTGAACTCAAAACTATAGTTTAACCATCCTTCATGGATTTCATTAACCATAAACACAACACCATATAAAACTAAGAAGTAAGCAATTTCAAGTAAATTAGATAAATGCAAATTTGATGAAACACATAAGTCTTAGAGGTTGTCTATTCTTTTTCAGCCAATAATGCTACACTAAGAAAGGGTCATTGTGACTTCACATGGTTCAAACAATTAAAGAAATTGTCTTTAAAAGGAAAACATACATAAGGGAAATGGTGTTTAAACACAGCACATAGGTTACCTGTATGCCCAATTTCTCTCCCAAAATTAAGTTCACACATAATTGGCCTCAACAAGACATTCAACAACAAAAACTATTCCCAAAACACATCAAGAATTCACATGATTTGCTCAAAAATAAGCTCAAAATACTTAGAAATTAAAGTGTATCAACAACTAGAATGTTCAGAAGTAAAAGATAAAAATCAAGTCCAAGTTCATCAACCAATTCACGTAACAATAACCATTCATAAGTATGACCACATTGCCACCATCATAATCATAAATGACTAAATTGTTATCAACTAACAATACTTAGCCAAGAATACCAAAAACTCATTTCATAATTCTAAAACATAAACTAAGCTAACACAAAGCTATCAACCTTATTAACCCACTGGGTTTTTTGACTGAAGCATGTAAATTAAATAAAGTATGATAAAAGAAAGGGTGAAGAAAATTCTCTCCGAGTAACAACCAAGGAAGTTTGCCAAGGATGTTGTAGTCCTTGGTAAAATTGCTCCATTGAGAAGCACATCTGAAGTCCCCAAGGACTTGAGGAACTTCTACAAAATTTGTCCTCATCTCTTGCTCGGTGCCCTCTATAATGTACTCTTCTTCTTCTATTCCTTGAGCCAGATTTTTGTCCACGAACACTCCATATGTGAATTCTTTGTAGATGGTGGGTGTGATATGGGAGCATTCTTATGGTTCTTCTTGGTTGCACATGCTCCGTGGCTCTACCATCTCACAATGGTCCTCATAATGTCTATTTTTCTCTTCAATTGAATGGAGTGTTGGAGTCACTTCGGCTTCACCACCCAACATTCTTTGGAGTTCAACAAGTTGTTCTTGTATTCTCTTTATGGATTTGGTCTGGTTCTCCATGAAGGTCCTTATCATCTTATCCAATGTTTGCCTCATCCTTTCTTTGGTCTTTGTGGCTTGATGTATCTTCTCACATGATGTAAGGTGACTTACCGGTTGTTGTGAAATTGGCTCCAAGAGGTTCTTCATATTTGGCTTGAGCATAATTGCAATCAACCAACCCAAGTGACTCTCCATGATGGCCATACCCCCGAAGCTTGCATTCGTCCATCGGCTTAGGTGAATATTGGTCGATTTCACCACACCTTCTATTGTGTTCGGTGGGTTCATGAAAGTCTCTTTAGTAGTTCCCACCACCTTTTGTGCTATTTCATTTAGTTGAGTTTGAAGAAGTTGTAGACGCTATTTGATTGCTCCATAATGGCCATCATCAACGTCTCCAAACATGCCTTCTCCTCTCCTCCGGTTGGTCGCGGTTGGGTATAGTCCCAACCATGGAACTCATAGGAATACCCTGGAATTTGAAACTCCAATTGATTATATGTGGGCTCTATAGGTGTAGAAAAAGGGTAGGGACAATCTTGATAGCTTGAAAAGGAATTTGGATGGTTAGACCATCCCATTTGGTAATCATAAGGGTAGGAGGAGTAATCACAGGACAAGAAATATGCTCATTGATCTTACCTCCATTACCATAATAATGGTAATTTCCTTAGTATGAATCATTCCAATTATATCCCTTGCATGTTCTTGACAAATAGAAACTAAAAACAACAAAAACAAAAACAGGACTAAAATAGCATAAACAAGAAAAGATAGGAAAGTTTAAACTACTAATTAGTCATTTGGATTTTCAAAATAAGGGACACAACTATACAAAAATGAAAAATCTTTTGGTTTTCAAGTAGGTGAAATAACTAAACAAAATAAATAAATTTCAAACTAGTATTCTAACGAAATTGTATCAATATTGACAACCATTCCTCGACAACAACGCCAAAAACTTGTCAAATCTAAAAAGACACAAACATCTAGTTATAATAAAATACCTAAATATACTAACTTTAACTAGATAATAGCCTGCAAGTATATGGTATCAAATAGTAGCTATTGGAAGTAGGGATCGTTCTCACGAGGAATGGTATTCAAGTACTGATTATGCTATTGGTTGGAATACTATTTGAAGTGTTTGATTAAGAAATGATTGTATCTAAACTATATTTAAAACTAAGAAATGATTAAAAAGGAGGGGTTAGAGTTTATGCTAGCTAATTTCCTGGATTTTGGTTAATTAGGTCAATCAAGTGTCCTATGTTCCAAATTAGAGATTGATTACCAAATGTAACCTAATCTTGATCCCTCGGCAATTAAATATATCAATCTAATTAACCTAAGTATGGATTCCTCCTACTGAAGCTAACCAATCTTGATTAACTACCTATGGAATTCTAACAATCAATTAAGTAAATTTGTCCGCCAAGATCTAATTCTAGCCCTAATCCAACATTAGTCTAACTCTATAATAGAGGTTCAATTCCTATGTCCCTTAAATTAACTTAAATTAACCAGTAGAGTGATCAATTCCCCTAATTAACCTTAAGCCCATTAGTGTTTTCTAATTAGTCCATTTTACTATCTAATTAGCCCATTAACATCTACCCATATGACATCGTTAGATTAGATTCACTAAATCTTAACCCATGCTAAATTAGAACATATTTATAGACATTAAAGCAAATAAAAGCATGGGAAAGCAATTAAATGAATTAAACATTAATTCTAGGAAACTAGCACAAGAAAGTAAAGCATTGAAAGTTAAGTAGACGAAAGCAATAAATGAAGACAAGAAAGATTAAATAAATATGAAATAAATGCATAAAAGAAGTAGATTAAACATAAAGGAAGTCTTACAATGTTGTAGAACAAAGGTACACAAACGAGCGAAACTAGTCTAGCATTAACAATGGAAGAAGAAGAAAAATTCCTCCCCACTTGGAGAGGAGAAAAGAAGAAGAAAACAAGATGGTGGCGGCTCCATTTCTGCTCCAAAAACATATATTTATAGTAGGGTTAGGGTTTGGGGGTGAAACGAGACAATTTCCATTGAAAAGATCTCAAAATGGTCAAAAGCCTAATTTCTCGGTACCTTAACAGCGCTACACGCTTTCTCCGTTGTGCCTCTCTAAATCTCCGTCTAACGTCCGATTGATACACCGTTTTCTATTATCGATTTCTAACACATAGACGAACATTATTAGTTATAATAAGTACTTAAAATAAAACCTAAACATTTAAATAAAATTCTCACAAAATAGATAAAAAAATAAAAGACAAACAAAGACGAATGAAAACTTAACTCCCAACAAAGTTAAGTTAAAGATACGACACAAATTCTAAACACAAGAAGTTAATAAAATATTATAATTAACATCTAAATAAGTACTAAAATATATATTAAAAATATTCTAACACATAAAAGTAAAAAATAGACAAAAACACGCATTAAAACACTAAAAATGATCAAAACTAATAGCAAAGTCGCCAAATTTATGATACATACACGTAATTCTAGTTTCTTAGGGTTAACACTCCCTCTCCTTACCATTATCATTTACTTTTCCCCAAAACCCACCCTGTTTCTAATCCCTTCCCATCCACTATAGCCATTCCCTTCAACCCCTTCCCACACTTCAGCCTATCCCTACAATGCTACAACCCCATTCCTGTAGCCCCCTACCCTTCCATTCAGGAATCTAGCCACACAAGCTCGCTTCCCTTCCAAGCCCCTTCCACTCTCGCAAGTCAGAGCATCCAAAGTAAGTAAGCTATCTTTCTTTTCCTCATATGTCTTCATGTTGCCTTGCTAGTCATAATTTATTAAAAGTTATTGTTGTTTTGGCTAGATATGGACTTAAATGAGTAAAGAAATTGGAAAATATAGCCTTAAAGTTTTTTGAGCTATATTGCTGTATAAATTGTCCAAAATGACCTAATTTCATCTGTGCACACAATGTGCTTAATAGACAAAACAAAATTTTTGACCTAAAAATGTGCATATGGGGCTGGAGGTTGTTGGAGAAAGGAATGAGGTTGCTGGAAGGGTAGAAAAGAGGGGAAGAGTTACAGGAAGGTGTTGGAGGGAGGAGGGGGCCATGCGAGAATGGTTTGCCTAAAAAATTTGACTACTGATGCGCACTAATGTAACTATTTTAGGACAAATTATAGCCAAAATTATTTTCAATGATCGAACTAGTATTTTTTCAATTTGAATGGATGAAATTCCATAATTTAAAATGTAAAAGAATAAATAAGTATAAACATAAAATGTGATAAAAATATTTAAGTGGTATTAAATGAGAAGGAAGAGGCAGTTGTCAATTTTATCCACCAAAAAGTATGACATGTGTGCGCATGTGACTATGTCAGGCCAATATTACCAGAATTTTGGTCATGCGCTAAAATAGTGCGTTTGAATTTGTGAGGGAATTTTTTATATTATTGTGAATGTAAGGGAATAAAAAAGTACAAACAATAAATGTGAGGACTGTTAAGGTCATTTTTCCTAAATTAAATCAACCCATAATCTCTCTTCTCTTATTTATTTCTTCATCTCCCTAATATTGATTGGCAATAACCATCCCACTAGGTGGGCTATTCTTAGGTGGACTCAATCCACAACATTACGATGAGGTAATCTTTTGGTCGCTAATCAAATAATGATTTGACTAATTTTAAACAAAGAGACCAACGATACAGTGTGTGGTCCATTTTAGATTTTTCCCTACCTAGCTATCCGTCGGCGGCAGCCACCCACTCAAAGTCCAATAATTGGATATTGCAACAATGGAGAAGAAGAACAATTCCACCAACCTCTAATAAACGCACCTGAAGAATCCCAATGATAAACCACAAAAACCCTTCCTCTTCGGTTCCTCCTTCACTAATGGCAGTGATGGCGGAGAATTGAACTCAATCCACTTAAAAATATCTCCAATAAAATCCATTTCTCGATTTTATTGTGCCAAGACACTCTCCAAGCCATCTTTGAAAAGCTCCCTTTTATTCGACTTGGCTAGTGTGGCGTGCATTTACTGACTTTGGAGTTCTGAGCCTCTGATAAGAAAATTCAAATGAGGGTTTTTAAACTCGTGACCAATAAGTCACTAACAAATGAGCACGCTTTATTGTCCCCATTTAACGTCTTAGTTGTCCTTTCAGAAGATCTTTTTCATAGTGCCATGAATTTCGTGATTCATGTTGAGCTATGTGTGTGATGTGACTTAACATAGACCATGAATTCATGGTGCTATATCATATATCTTATTCATGTAAGAATTTTCATGATTAAAGTGTGGGATGATATTATGTACAAAGACCAAGATAACAAATTTTTGGGCATCCTATCATAAAAATCATGACATTTTCAGTGACAATGTGAGTGAGAAGTATAAAATTATACTGACATTTATATATTTTTTCATGTTTTTGTGAATTGTGCATTGATTTTAACATTCTTAGTTCCAAAATAAATAAATAAATAAAGACAAAGGTTTAAATAATTATTATTTCAAATATTATTTGACATCATATTTTTTAATAAATATTGGAATTGTTATGAATTCTATAAATGTGGATGTCCATTCGTCTTCTCAAACATATCGGTTAATGTGATATTCATCCCTTTAATTATGTGAAAACTTATTGATTCCCGTGATTCATGTCGGGGAACATATTAAGTGTTTATCCATGAATCCCCTATCTTGTAACCTTATAAATAGGGAGTTTTGGTATCTCATTTGTAAGTCTTTTGTAAGGTTTATGAAAGTTAATAATATAGAGTATTGGAGAATTTCTTACTATTTCTCTATTTTCTACTTTAGTTAGTTTTGTAGTCAAACTTAATAATCTTGACTTAGTTTTATAACATGTTATCAACACGAAACTCTAAGCAATTGAGGGTGAATTTTAAATCAACACAACAAAGGTACGTAGAACTTTCAACGTGACAAAGATACGTGGAACTTTAATTTTCACAACCAAGGTATGATTTAAAGATTTTAGGTATTCTCTATTACTATTTTTTGTTTTTATACTTTCAATTGTATCAACACAATATTATTAGAATTTATTTTGATTAGTTTGAATCATGTCAAATTAAACCAAACTTGAATATATGGTTCTTGGCATAATAAACAATTTATATTGGATTTTGGATGCTGAAATCCAAGTTAAATTTTGGATTTTAGAATTAAACAACTTAGAAAATCTGCTAGATCTTTTAAATAGGAAAATTTTGAATCCTTCAGGGATATAATGGCGAAAGGCATAGATTTTGTTTAGCCTTGCTTGGATATAGTATTTTACCTTTCCTGATTGTGCCTTCAGGACACATGATATGGAAAAATTATACAGATCATTGATAAGTACAAATTAGAGAAGATATTCTCTACTTTTCTTCCTCAAATATGTTCCTGAAGAAGCAATACTGGCAAAGAGTTTTAGGAAATATTCTAACTCTCATGTTTTCTTATGATTGAATGCAGTGATGAGTTATTACTCAAATGAATCTCGTCCAATTAATTATGCTCCATTCCCCAAAATGAATGCGACAAAATTTAAATAATTCTTATGGGTGTAGAGATGGTCAAAACCAACATATTTATGATGGTTATCAAATAGCACTACTTTGATTGTAATACTATATCTCACCACCAGAAGTGGTAGAATAGTGACAAGATTGTAAAAGAGAAAGATAACAATCATAGACTAAAATTAATATGAAAAATAAATATTATCGTTATAGCGTGAAAGACTATCGGTCACGTACCTGTCGTACGTTAAATAGCTTTACTGAATTTGATCTAGCATCATGGAAAGGCAAAAATAAAGTAATAGAAAAAAATCTTTTCTAAAATGATTTTCACCATGGTGATGGTAATATTGGTTTCTTCCCTGAAGGAAGTATTGACCGAGTATTGACCATTTGCTTGATGGTGAAAATATCTAAGAAAGAAAATATCATGATATTTAGCATGTTTTCATTATAGTTTTAAAATTTTACATTTCTTGTTCTTTTACATCAATTTGTTTTATTATTATATTTATTTTGTGCGGATATACATTCAAATATTTCTGAGATATGAGAATATATGCTTCTAACAATATATATGTCTAATATTCAAAAGTAAGAAATATTTTTCCCTCCTGAAGTCAAGAGAAACAAATGTTAACACCATATTTGACAGGTGCAAAATTAATTGAAGACTCTGGTAGAGCAAATATATGTCTCCCTGAAGGAACAAAATTGATTATAAATAATGCACTATTCTCTACTAAGTCTTGAAGAAATTTATTAAGGTTAAAAAATATTCGATGTAAAGAACATTATTTTGAGACTATAAATGAATAAATTATTGATTATCTATATAACATTAGGAAAGAAATATGTTATGAAAAAGTTGCATGTCTGAAAGGATATCCTTTTAGTTTGTACTATATTCGTACAATTGAAGCACGTGCTATAGTAAGCCTGAAGTTTATTGCTTCAAATACTTTTATTGTCTGGCAATGACCGGCGAGACCATTTCGGGTCAATTATAATGCGTAAAAATTATTGAGAATTCACATAGATATGTATTAGAGAACCAAAACATTCTTCGATTTAATGATTTTTTTTGTGGTGCTTGTTATCAAGGAAAATTAATTATTAGACAATTATTAGTTAAAATAGGGATTGATTCCCCTATATTTTTGGAATGAAATAAGGGTGAGATATATGGACCCACTCACCATTCATGTGTACCATTTAGATATTTTATACTTTTGATAGATGTATCTGTTAGATGGTCACATTAGTACTTGTTATCAACTCACAACCTAGAATTTGTGAGATTGCTAACTCAAATAATTATATTGATTATGAGCACAATTTCTAAATTATGCAATCAAGAAAATTTGTCTCAATAATACTGATGAATTCAGGCATCTAATGATATTTATTGAATATCCTGAAGCATATATTCATATCCTAAATGGTCTAAAGAATTTTTAATCAAATGTCTCCAATCAAGAGCTAGACCATTGTTTATGAAAACATATTGTCTTCTTATATATAAGAACATGTTATGCTGCTTACAGAAGCATTTATATGCATCAGGGCAACAAAATATTTTAAATTCTCTCCATTACAATTAGTTTTTGGTCAGGAACCTAATTTGTCCATCTAAGGATTTTCAATTGTGTATAATATGTTTTATGCTTCACCATAATGCACAAAGATGGGTCATAAAAGAAAGTTGAGAATTTTTGTTAGATATGAGTCCCTTTATATGATTAAAATATATTTTAAAATATTAAAAGGGGATTTCATTACGGCACGATTTGCCGATTGTCGTAAAAATATTTTCCCAACATTGGAAGGGGAGAAGATGAGCAGCTGGATAGAAAATTGAATGAAATAGATTATCACATTTTGATTCTCGTACAAAGTATGTGAGTTTGAAATTTAAAAGATAATTTATTTGTAAAATATTTTGAATCAACTGTTAGAGTTATTACTGACCTAAAATGAGTGAAATCTCATATACCAGTTGAAATGTTTCAATTGGTATCCCAACAGGACAGCCCATTAATACAAATGATAGTTAGCGGGTGTTTGTTAATGCTGAATACTGAATTCTGAATTCTGAAGAGTGAACTATAAGTTCTGAAAGTATTAATTGCTGAATTAATAAATTTATTTCTATTTGATAATCAACTGATTCAGAATTCAATTTCTGAATTAAATATGTCACTTCATACATATATTAATTTATTATAAATAATTGTCATAGATGCGTAGAAAAGAAAATGAATAATTAAGGATAGTATAAATATATATGAGAGAGAATGTGTGTGATAGGGTATGTATGTGTGTGTGAGAGAGAATTTGTGTGTGATAGAGTGTGTGTATGTGAGTGAGAGAGAGAGAATATGCATGTGTGTGAGTGTGTGTGAATAAGAGTATGAAAAAGTACAAGAGAGAATGTGTGTGAGAGATTAAGTGTATATGTGTGTGAGAAAGAGACAATGTATATATGTGAGGAAGTGTGTGTTTTTGTGTGTGAAAGAGTATATGTTTGTGTGAGAGTGTGTGTGCAAGTGAGAGAAAGTGTGTGTGAATATGTGTGAGAGAGTATGTGTGTGTTAGACTATGTGTTTGTACATTTATTTAAAATTCAGCAGATTAAGTGAAAATATTTTCACTTAAAATTTTAAATACAAATTAACACGGCAGTGCTTAATGTATTAAGTGATAAGAGAATTCTGTTATCAAACATGCTGAATTCAAAAATCTCTTAATCAATTAATTTTCAGTATTAAGTTGAGTTATCAAACAGACCCTTAGCCACACATAAAATGTGGTTGACTAATCGATTTTAAATGCTAAGAATTTTCGTCAGAGGAAAGGAACAAATACTAAAGATAGTTATAGAATAGAGGCAGGTACTTCTGAAGAAACCCTAGACATAAATAATCATAAAAACTCTATAAATGGATCAGGTACCTGAATCTAATAAAAATAAAGATATCTCGATAAGTTATGTCACTACTGAAAAATGTGAAACCGAAAAGATATTATTGTCGACAATATATTATTGTTTATAATATCAGTTGATATTTTGAATAGAAAATGAGGATTTTGAATATAAATTTGTCAAAAATATCGACATACAAATTATTGAAAGACGCGATATAAGAAAATTCACGTTCAAGATGTGAAGACTTTAGACTTGTAGTCTAAACTATCAATTCCTAAAGGTGTAGAATCAGTTGGGTTCAAATATATATATTCCTGTGGAAATAAAATGAGAAAAATGAAACTGTAGTATATGAAGTACACCTTGTTGAGCAAAGTTTTCATAAAAATCTAACATTAATTATGAAAAGATATATTCTCTAGTGGTGGATGCGGTTCTCTTTAGATATCTAATTTGTATAGTAGTTGATGAAATATTAAAATGCGTCTAATAGATATTGAACATATTTTATATGACTTATTTGATATCGATATCCATAAAAAAATCCTGGAAAGATTTAATATGTTTGAAGCGTGTAAAGTTTCCCCAGAACATTGTTCAATGAGAATACGACAATCCTTGTATGAATTAGATTGAAACAATTTAGGCGAATATGATATAATTGCCTTAATGAATATCTCTTAAATAAGAATTATAAAAATGACTTAATTTGCCTATGCGATTTCACAAAAGGCACAAGATCAGAGTTTGTGATAACTACTATATATGTTGATAAGAATAACTTCTATAAACTCCTGAAAAGATTCAAAAGATAATGAATTTATGTAAAGAATCTTGGCAAAGGTATATAGTTCGAACACTTATCGAACAAAATTTTTGTTTATCAATGAACTTATATAAAAAAAAAGTACGTCAATGATTTTATATGGATAAAATACATCTATTGAATACTCCAATAGTTGTAAGATCGTTTGATATCAAGAATAATAATTTTTTCTCCTCGTGAGAATGATGAAGAACTTATTGGTCCTGAAATAGCATATCTCAGTGCTAACATGTATTGTAAATTCATTAGCAAGATCTAGTTCTTCTCTGATACAAGGATATTGGAATGACAATTAAGTATATACTTCAATAACTTCAAGGTATTATTGATGTAAGTCTATTTTACTTAGATGAATCTAGATTAAGGTAATGCATATGTTGGACATTTATCTAATCCAACATAAAATTCGATCTCGAACGAGATATTTATATATGGAGAAATTGATATATCATAACGTTCAAAATTCATAGTCACTACTTCTTGCAATCACTGCCGAAATAATCGCACTACATGAAACATGTAGTGAATATGTCTGGTTAAGGTTATTAACCAACATAACCGGAAGATATGTGGTTTAATATTAGGAGTGAAACTTCTAATGATATTATATGAAAATAATGTTGAATATGTTGCTCAACTAAAGGGAAGATATATTGAAGGAGATAGCATAAAATATATTTCTCCAAAACTTTTCTTCTCTCATGATCTTCAGAAGAATGATAAAACTGATATCAAGCAAATTTGCTCATGAGATGATTTAGCGTATTTATTCAAAGGTGCTACCAACAATAACATTTGAGAAGTTAGTTTGTAAAATTGGGATGCATCGTTTCAAAGATATCAAGTGATATTTTGATGAGGGGAGTAAAAGTACACGCTGTACTATTTTTTCCTTGACTATGATTTTGTCTTAATGAATTTTCCTAACAAGGTTTTTAATGAAACAATATGCAAAAGTGTAATATAAACTTGACAGAATACACATTGTACTCTTTTTTCCTTTACCATAGTTTTTTCCTACTGGGATTTTCTTGGTAAAAGTTCTTAACGAAGTAGTAATTATTCACGTATTCTTTAACACATGAACATCCAAGGAGAGTGTTATGAATTCTATATAAAGGTGGATGTTCATTCATTTTTTTCAAACACATCGGTTAATGTAATATTTATCTCATTGAATTATGTGAAAATTTATTGATATTCGTGATTCATGTATCATATTAAATATGTATTTATGAATTATCTATTTTGTAATCCTATAATAGAGAGTTTTGATACATCATTTATAAGTCTTTTGTAAGGTTTATGAGAGATAATAGTATAGAGTATTGAAAATTTTCTATTATTTCTGTGTCTATTTTTTTCTTGTTTACACTTCTAAATTTTTTATTTTAATTAGTTTTGTAGCTAAGGTTAATAATCTTGATTAGTTTTATAATAGGAGTAATTTTTTTTTAATATGATGAAAGTGAAAGAAAAGTTGCACATTTAGCAGATGTGTATAAAAAAAAGAGGGAAATATTTAGATAGATTTGATTTTTGACTTCACTTGTAAGTTTTTATGTAGATTAAATGTTATGAAATCTGTAACATGAATTGATATAAGAAAAATTTTATAAAATTTAATTTTGATAGTAAGGTATATAGGTGAGATGTATGTAAGTATTTAAAAAAAAAAAAAAAAAAAAGGGGTTTGTGCAAAGGATGTGTCTAATCCAATTGTCCTCCGCTTAGATTAAATCAACACACAATCTCTCATCTTTCATTTCTTTCCTCATCTCACCGACAGCCGACAAGCACCCCACCCGGCGACCCTGGCGGCGGCGGCTATCTACTCAAAGATCCAATAATGGGATGTTGCTGCAACGAAGAAGAAGAACAACAATTCCTCCAACCTCTAATAAATCCACGTGAAGAATCCCAACAACAAACCACAACACCGTACACCTCCTCATCCACTGCCGCCGTCTGCGGTGGAGAATTGGACTCGACCAACTTAACAATATCTCCGATGAACTCCAATTTCTCTGCTTTGTTGTGCCAAGACACTCTCCGGGCTATCTTCGAAAAGCTCCCTTTATCCGACTTGGCTAGAGCGGCGTGCGTTTGCCGGCTTTGGAGCTCAGTCGCCTCCGATAGGGAAATTCAGACGAGGGCTTTCAAAGCTCCGTGGAAAATTAAGGATGTTATTGGGAATCCTAGCTCTGGAAGCTTCTGGAGGGATAATAGTATTTCCAGATTCGCCATTTCTCACCGCATCCTCCGTGGTGACACCGTCGCCGGCCTCGCTGTCAAATACTCTGTTCAGGTATATTACTTTCCTATTTCTAATTTATATTGAAAATGAAAATTTACCCTTTTTTTTGTAAATTTATGTCTTGGTAAGAGAAAAATAATAAAAAAGGCTTAATTTTTGGATGGCTATATATCCATATGTTTTGTACATTAGCCACTTCTTCATAGTTACTGAATGTTAGTGTAGATATTAATGTTATTTTCAACATCTTGTTGAAGTTTTAATGTTTTATGAGAGACTAGTTAACGATGGGTGTGTCTGCGTGTAAAATAAGGTGAGCAATCATGTATTTGTTAACAGCATTATTTGAGGTATAAGTTGTGAGAATGTGAAAAAAAGGAAGCTGAAAAAGAAGCTTGCAAGCTTCCTAACCTGGTAAACTCTTACTCTGGACTGTAGTTCAGAATGGGAATCTGACTCGTCTAGCATTTGGTGTGATGGATTTAGAAGCATGGGAATGGAATTTGAGGAGGAATACATGGACGAGTTAGTATTTCCTTGCAGTTAGACAGTGTGATTTATTTTTAGTGTACTTATTGCTGTTTGGCCTGCTGCTTATGTTGAACGAGTTGAGTTGCTGGTCTTTATCTTATGCATTGTCCTAGGAGTATTCTTATCTGCTTGTGTAAGACGAGTGGGATTATGAAAAGGAAAGGGTGAAAGGTTTGAGTAAACTTGATTAGATGCCTAAATTAATTTTTTGCTCCTGTTGTGGTAATACACTTTCCTGCAGCAAGTCGTCTGCGGTAAAGACTTAAAAGAAATCCAGTCTATGTAGTTAGTGTGGCCACTAGTTAGTATCTTTCTTCTGTTTTTGGATATTGTTGCAAGATTAGACCTGACAATTTTTCTGGGAGATAAAGTTCTTGCTTGCTCTTCAGAAATTGGACGCCCAGATGTTTTGATGGAGATAAGTTAACAGCATTGACTTGTTACAATCGCTCCACTCAGATGTTTTACTTGAGAACATCTGTACATCCCTGGCAGGGAAATTTCCTGGTTTAGCTTTTATGCACATGAAGACTTGCTTATGTGTGATTGAAAATTTTATGGCTATTTTCTTCCTCTGCCTACTCTGTTTTCTCATGCTGGAAGCTTCTTTTTATTGTATAAATAATTGTACATAACTTCCTTAATAAATTATAGGTTATGGACATCAAACGCCTAAACAACATGATGAGTGACCATGGCATATACTCGAGAGAAAGGCTATTGATTCCTGTAAGTTAGCAAATCAAACCCGAGCTTCTCTTGAACGGCACATGCTACATAGAGTTAGATACCTATGCAAAAAGGGAAGTAGCTGTACTCTATCTTGAAGGTGGTCCTAATGAAAAGCTTTGCAAAATGTTCAGTAGGTTGGCCACAGAAAGGGGCAAAAGAAGGGTGATTGGCTCCTTGAGGAGGAGCATGCAAGTTGATGATGGAACTGCTCAATACTACTTGTCTATATCTGATGGTGACCCTCGAACTGCTCTGACACAATTTTCAGAGGATCTGAGATGGGAGAGGCAGATTGGGATGGCCTGATTTGGTTGCAGTCAATATGGATACTTTGTTTTCTTTGAAATAAGTTTCAAGGAGAACGAACTTAGTGTTGAATGGCACAAGAGCAGCTACCATCTTGCTGTACTGGCCTACTTTGAACAAAGCCCTACTAAGGGGATGCTTCTGATTCTGTCTTCTGTACTTGTTAATTATTATCATCTGTATGTGTCAGTGTCTTTAACTTTGATTCAAACATGTTATATTTCTCTGGAAGATGCTAGTGGAAACTAGGCCTTCCTAAGAAGGATAACTGAATAAAGTCTACAAGTATTGGTGGTTTCCCCAATTGTCTGTTGTAACTGTTTGCAATTCAGATTGAAACGCTCAAGCATGGTTTTTCAAATATCTAAAGCTTGTTGCTTGCCTAAGAAGTGTAATTTGTGCTGCCTCATTGTACATTGTACTTCATGGGACTGAATATATGTTTAAAACATGTAAAACATTTGATAACTTGGTTTTCCGTCATTTTATTCTGGAACCATTTCTATGAGAATTCCAATCTTCAAGATTATAACTCCTGTTGCTTATCCATTCTTTGCTTGTTTCATCACAATGCTATCAACATTGTTTCTCATCACCCTAGTCATTATTTTCTGTTCTGGCTTAAGACTGCTGTAAAACGCTCGAGTATCTCTTCCTTTCAATTTTGATTGGATTGGGAGGGTTCACCTAAGTCAAATAGCAAGAAGATGCTAGAATGTGTATTCTAGAACGTAACTAGATCTGGCTTCGTGTTGTTTTTTGTTTTCAGCATCTGGCCACATATTCTTTTGTTTATGTACTTCTCAAGGCCTTTTAACTGTTACGAGAGAAGTTATACCATTTCCATTTTTGAAAGGATTTTATAATTTCCAGTTTTAGGAGGTTTGCAGTAGTATGGATTTTGGAAGCACGGATTTGACAAAAGAATGTTGGCATGCAGAAGTAGGGGTGTTCATTGATCGGATACCCATTCTCTGAGGTAAAAAAAGTACCCGACCTTTACTGACCAGATTAAAAAAATTTCGACCCTCTACCTGATCCATACAAAGTGGCCGGGTACCCGCAAAAGAGGGTCGGGTTGACTAGGTACCCGACCCTCACTAGTAACAAAACATAAAAATTTAAATAATGATAGTTAAGCAAGTTAATTTCACAATTAAGTGAACAACAATTAAATCTAAGTTATAAAATACATCCCAATATTACATTCCAATAGCAACAAACTAACAAGTAGCAATAAACCAATAGCAACAATAATTAAAACCTCACTAGTAACAAAACATAAAAATTTAAATAATGATACTTAAGCAAGTTAATTTCACAATTAAATCAACAACAATTAAATTTAAATTATAAAATACATCCGAATATTATATTCCAATAGCAACAAACTAACAAGTAGCAATAAACCAATAGCAACAATAATTAAATTACAAAATACATCTTAACATACGCGAGTGTGAGGAATGAGAATGCAAGGAAGAGGAAGGGAAAAAATGATTAAGGAGGAAGAGAAAGGGAAAATAAAGATTTGAAAAAGAAGAGGTGAGAAATTGTCAATAATTCTAGTAAGTATTTACCTCTAATGAATCTTATTAAACAAATTTATAAAATTACCCCTGAAATGGACTGGATCGAGTACCCGGCAGGCCATAAAAATATAATCTGCTACCCGACTCTCAACTTGAGTGACCCGACCCTCTGCCTAACCCGTTTTCAAAATACGATTTTGGTACTCATCTGTTTTCGATTCGGATCAAATCGGTTCAACGAGTTTTTCGATTCAACATGTCAAGATGAACACACTCTTGTGCAGAAGAACTAGTTTCGTGTAACAACACAGTAAGATAATATCAGCCAGAGTATAGGAAAATTCTATAATATAAAACGCTTCTTGGCAACAATGCACCATAGAGCAACTAAAGCTTAAAAAGGTCGCAGAAAGCAGTCAACGGCTGCAAAAAGTGATAGCAAGCAAAGGTGGCGAAATGAAATATCGACATGTGTGCCACAAATTATGAGAATGTTCGCATGGTGAGTACTTGTTCCTTCGGTGGAGAGAAACTTATGCCGGTCACCATAGTTATTAAACTCGACTCGGAAAGGAATTTGACGAGAAAGGTGGATTAATGTGTTACTAATTCAATCGGAGGGTTACCAATATATATAATTTTATTAATAATATTAATTTTAAATTACTAGATATAATATATCAATTAAAAATATTTATAAAACATATTTATTAAATTTTAATCTATTCTTGATGAGTTTAGAATAACTAATTATTTAAAAACAAAACAAAACAAGACAAAACATATAAACTAGTTATATTTAACTTGTGTAGTATAATGATGTATAACAAACATATAGAAATTAAGAATGAAGCATGAAATTTGAAAAGGGTAAAAGAAATAAAAATGAAGATAGCAATCAAACAAGTAGCAAATGGTGTAATGGTTAAAATTTTATATTCATTCACTTGGAGGTTTAGAGTTCGAGAGTTCGAGTCTTGACAAAGGAATTTTTCTTTCAATTTTTGGAACCTCCGAATTCCTTAAAAAATCGGACGGGTTCCTGGTCTCTGTGGTTCAACCGGCGGGTTCCACGGGTTCGGCCGGATTCTCTCCTTATCGAGTCAGAATAGGAACCCAACCCGATCTATTGGCCGGTCAACCGGATTAACCGATTGAACCGTCGAGTCGGACTGGGTTTCATAACTATTCCAGTCACCATGTTTACTTACAAAGAAGTAATATTTTTGGGTTAATTACACTTTGGCCATTTATAATCTTGATGATTTGCATTGTAAGAAAAATTTATATATATTTATGATTTAACCTCCTCTAGCTAACTGTCAAAGATAACAATTAGTTTGGGTTAATTACACTTTGGCCATTTATAATCTTGATGATTTGCATTGTAAGAAAAATTTATATATATTTATGATTTAACCTCCTCAAACTAACTGTCAAAGATAACAATTAGTTAAAACGATAGATAGTGGCACTAAATTACTAAAGAACCCCCATATAATTAATTTTAAGTTTAGTTACAATTGACCCCTAAAATAGTAAAAACTTATATTTTACCTTCCATTTCTTTGTCCATTTGCCTATATCTAAATAATTTAAACTTAAGAAAATAATCTTAACATATCATTAGTTTTATCTCAATGAATAGATTATCACATCCAAAAATCAATTCATTAGGAACAAATTTCACTGATGAATTAGCGGAGTGGATATAACAGCTGCTAAGATGACAGAAAAGTAAGTAGATCCTATAATTTTTCAATCATCCAATGGTTTATAATAGCATTCTACACTGTAGAGTGAGTGGCAAGAAATTTTCAATTGAATTATATGTTACATTTAGACGGTATTCGAATTTTCAAATTTTGATTAATTATAAATTAACTCAATCAAATGGTAAAATGTCACTAATTATTTTTAATTTTTTTTGCAAGGCATTTATTTAGAATATGTTTTAAATTATAAAAGATTTTGATTTTTAAAAATATTTTTAAAAATTTATTTAAAGGTAATGGAGGCTCTTCAAGTTACCCCTAGACATCTATAAATATCATTAACTTTGATTCACTCATTTCCCTCATACCTATAAACCAAACACCTCATAAGTTTTACATAATTATGTCTAGCCATTTACATTTATATAGAAAACTGAGTTTTTATGAAAAAACATGTGGTATATTTTACAGTAGCAATGTAATATTAATTTTAGTTGAAAGTGTATATGTCACATTGTCGCTTGTTTTTTTTTCAATTTTAATTTGAAGAAAATATATGAAATATAAGAAAATGTAAATTTCAATTATGAAATATATGAAATTTGTAATATTTTTGGCTTTTAAAGATGTAGCATTCACGTACATTCATTGTTCATTTTTTTTTTTGGGCGTGGGTGGGGGAGATCAGGTAGAGGGTCGAGATGTTTATAATCTGGTCAGTAGAGCTCACAACTAGTTTTATCTTTTACAATATAAGGTTGTTGTTGTTCTGTCAAGGGTAATATAAACAGTTTTTTTTTTTTTTTTTTTGGGAGCATTTAGGCAATAACAAAAAGTTGTAAATATATGTTGATCAAAAAGATAAAAGTAAGTTGTATTATTATTATGTGTTTTAGAGGAAGTTACTTATTAACAGTTAAAATGATGAACACTACAAGAGGGAACAAATGTTAGTATTAATTGTTATTATTATTGTTATTATTATTATTGTTATTATTATTGTTATTCTTATTATTGTTATTGTTACTATTAATAACAATATTAATATTATTATTATTATTATCTATTATTATTATTCTTAAATGATTTGTGACATTGGATTAGAGTTGGCCAACTAGTTTTACCGTTTGCAAAATAAGGTTGTTGTTGTTACTGTCAAGGGTATTATAAACATTATTTTTTTCAGAGCATTAAGGCAATAATACATCCCAATAAGAGAACTGTTTTTAATGATTAATTAGAGCACAAAAGCTCTTACTAAAATTATAACGAGGCAACGGATTCGGCTGATTTTTTAAAAGTTAAATTTTGTGACACAATTAAATTTTTTTTATAAGTTGTGTGCAAGACTTTATGTATAATATTAAAAAAATGAGAGAATAAGAGTTGATACATTAACAGTCGAGACAATTGTTAAATGTTAAGTTATGGTTGGTAAACATTACGAAACAACTAGTTTTAATGGACACATTTTTTCAATTTGTGATACATAAATCTCTAAAAGGTGATTGACAACTCTATATATAATGTAAAGTTATTTTACCCTTATTTTTTACACAATTTTGACTATGTTAGTCGTATTAGGATCGGTTTTGTGCATTTTAGTACATATTTTATAGTTAGCTATGATTTTTAAGAAATTAAATGTATATTAGGATTTTTGGTAGAAATATGCATGAAATTGGACTTAATTGACATATATGATATTAGGTGCATTTTAATTCATAGCTTGTAGTGTGTTTTGTAGGTAATTTTGATGAACAGCTTTGATTTGAAGATATGGAAGAAGCCAGGAGTTGGAGTACAATTAATTGGAAAAGTCAAAGTCGAGTCAACTGCTTCAAAACTGTGGTCAACAAATACAAGACATGAAGATCATAATAGCGGTTTCCACCTCTTCAATATCAAAGTGCAACAATCACGGTTAAGAAATCAGACGAACAAATTTGATGACTACGGTTTTCAAGCAAGAAAGGAAAAAGCCTTCAAAACTGTAGTCACCAAATTTTTGTAGTTAGAATGGTGACTTATACATGGTTGTGGACAAAAAGTCAGCACTTTGACTAGCTGAATTTTTTGAAATTACCCTAGAAACACACCTACCAACACATAGTAGTAGGTGTAGTTAGTATATCCACCTTAGTTAGGGTAGTCTAGTCGTGTCAAACTTCTCTTTTCATTTCTTCATCTTCAACTCAATTCTAACTTAATTTTAGTTGTAAAAACCTTACCTTTTAGTTCTAATTAATTGGATTTTCTATTCTCTTCAATTTGATATCTATTTTACTAGTTTTTAATATTTATTTCTTGCATTTCCATTCTAGTTCATTTATACTAGTTTTCTAGAATTAGCTTAAATTCCTATAGTAGTAGGTAATCTTGCCTTTGAGCTAGTGTTTTCTTCATTTCTAAACTTCAGTTAGTTGTGGGTTGGCATTTAATCTCATTTTCTTATTCTAATCATTGACATAGATCTATAAATCTTGCATTTAAATTTCTTTTCAAAAAGAGTAAAAATCAAGAACACTCTAGCATTTAGTGTAGAAACTTCCATTTTTAGCATACTCTTTCATGTTTCTCTCAATAATTTCCCAATCATTAGCTAGTAGACATTTATATGCTTTCCTAGGATAATATTTAGTGTATTTTTGCTAAATGCTATTTAATGCCTTCCTTTCCTAACTAGAATTAATTTAATTACTTTCTTAGTTGTTAAATAGTTTAGTACTAGCGTTGTTTAAGTGTTCAATTGTTTAGTTTCCCTCTTAGATTAGTATTTTAATTGTCTACTTCGTTGTTTAACCTTTAATTGCACTTTAGCTTGGTAGTTTAGTGTAGCATTTAATTTATTATCATTGTCCTAGTAGACATAGTCATCTATTTTAGTATTAATTCCATCCCCTAATTGCCTTTGCATTTTATATTTCAATTAGTATCGTATGTTTTCTTATGTGATTATTTATGTTAATGATTTTCTAGTTTATTTAGGTGTAGCTTTAATTACTCTTTAGATTAACTTAGAGATTTCTTATTTGTCTAGGTGGTCTTGCATTGCTTTATTAGAGTAGGTAAATCACCTCTTTTTATTTTTCTAACTAGTACATAGACTCGTTTAGGCTAGCAATTACCGCTGAATCCTCATAGGAATGATACCCACTCGCCACTACTTACAAACCTATCTTATATAGTTGCGATTGTGTGGGTGTTGGTTAGGTATAGTAAGGTTGATTTTATAACTTGTTTATGCATTAATTTGTCTAACCAATATTTACCGAACAAATTTTTTGGCACCGCTGTCGAGGATTGAATTGCAATGGTGATATTACATGTTAGCGAGTCTTATTAGATTAGACGCTTTCTTTTCTTAGTATTAATTGTAATTAGGATTAGTATAAGTGCTTTAAAATTTTTTTTTCTTGCTTTTTGGTGTTTGCCATTGGAATTTGACTCCTTGTTCTTGTTATGTAGTTTATGGTCACGAGAAGAGTTTCGTTGAGACCGTTTGATTGGGAACTTGAGCGTCTCTAGACTAGACTCTGAAGGAAAAATTTAAAAAGCATAACAATAACAAACCGATAGTCTAATGGCAAATCTATAAATCAAAGCTAGAGCTTTTGATGAGAACTTTAGACAAGATAATCAAGAATAATGGTGGATAATAATAGACCTGGAAACAGGATGGGTAATGGTAATGGCAATGGATTGAATGGTGAATTGGTAATCACAGGAATGGGGGTAATGTTAATGGTCGACCTCTTAGGGACTATGCATCGCCTAATTTCGAAGGGGCGAACTCAAGCATTGCCCAAATGGCCGTGCAAGCTAACAATTTCAAGATTAAACCTGTCCTTATCCAAATGCTCCGAACTCAGGGAAGACACGCAAGAAGGCATAGATAATGGTAATGAAGAGTTGAAAGTGGAGGTGGTAAAGGAAATTCCAATGACTATAGGTAAATGGTGGTCTCTGATGAACAAACCCCTTAAGATTGAACTCAAACCACTCCCTTCGCATCTCAAATATGACTTTCTTGGTGATAATGAATCTTATCCAATCATTGTGCTGAGTGCTTTCTTTCTTGTGTTGAGTTAGAAAATTTGATTTTTTTTTTGTTGAAAAAGTATCGTGGAACTACTGCTTGGAGCATTGACGACATAAAGGATATAAGCCCCACTATTTTTATGCACAAAATTCTCCTTAATGATGACTTCAAACCGTGTAGACAACCTCAACGTAGATAAAATTTCACCTTAAAAGAGTTAGTTAGAAAGAAGGTCCTTGAGTTTTTACATGCCGAAATTATATACTCCATAAGAAATAGTGAATGGGTGAGCTTGACTCAAGTGGTACCAAATAAAGAGGGGATAACAGTGATAGTGAATAAGAAAAATGAATTGATAACCTCTAGAATAGTGACTGGGTGGTGAGTATGCATAGATTTTAGAAAGCTTAATGAAGCCACCAGGAAGGACCACTTTCCTCCACCATTTATTGACCAAATGCTTGAGCACCTCTCGGGACATGCCTTTTATGACTTTCTAGATGGTTATTTGGGTTACTTTCAAATTAGTGATAGTCTCGAAAGACCAAGATAAAACCACCTTCACTTGTCCTTATGGCACCTTTGCTTTTTAGCAAATGCCCTTTAGGTTGTGCAATGCTCCTAGTATGTTCAAATGTTGCATGTTTGCCATTTTTTATGATATGATTGAAAAATTCATTGAAGTTTTTATTGATGATTTTAGTGTTTTCGGTGATGCATTTGACTCTTGCTTACAAAAACCTTACTTGTGTGCTTGAAAGATGTGAAGAAACTAACTTGGCTTTGAATTAGAAAAAAATGCCATTTTATGGTTAAGGAAGGGGTTGTTTTATATCCATAGGATTTTTTCAAAGGGCATTGAAATTGATAGGGTGAAAGCAGAAGTTATTGAAAAATTACCACATCCAACCAATGTAAAAGGGGTGAGAAGTTTTTTGGGTCATGTCGGTTTTCATTGGCGTTTTATAAAAAAATTCTATTTGATTTATCAGCCTTTATGTGCTCTTTTGCAAAAAGATGTTCCGTTTAATTAATCAATCAATAATGATTGTTTGCATGCTTTTAATCTTTTGAAGAATGCCTTGATTACCACCCCGGTAATCGTTGCTCTTAATTGAGTTTTGGCCTTTGAATTGATGTGTAATATGAGTGACTATGCCGTGGGAGCGATTTTGTGTCAAAGGATTGATTAAGTATTCCATGTGGTTTATTATACTAGCCGACTTTGAATGAGGTACAAATTAACTATTCAACTACTCAAAAAAAACTTCTTGCAATTGTATTTGCCTTTGATAAATTTAGATCGTACCTCATTGGGAACAAAGTGACCGTTCAAATCGATCACTCAACTCTCAAATATCTTCTTGCTAAAAATGATGCCAAGCCTAAACTAATCCATTAGATATTTTTATTGCAGGAGTTCAATTAGGACGTGGTGGACAAAAAGTGTAGTGAGAACACCATGGCCGATCACCTCTCAAGATTAGAAGGACCAACGGAGAAGATAGGTAAAGAGGTACCAGTCAGGAAAAACTTTTCGGAGGAATCCAACTATTGATGGGTAGAGGGTCTACACTATGGTATGCGGACTTTGTTGACTTTCTATTGGCCAAAGTGATTCCCTCAACTATAGACTCTATCAAAGGAAAAGATTCCTCTTGGAGGTTAAATACTACATATGGAACGACTCTTATCTATACCACCGGTGCAAGGATCAATTAATTCGGAGGTGTGTTCTAGAAGAAGTCCCAAGTGTGCTCTATCATTGCCATTCCTCACCGATGGGAGGACACTATGGTTCCAAAAGAACAGCGGCCAAGGTTTTACAAAGTGGACTCTTTTGGACCAGCCTATTCAAGGATGCTAGAGATTTCATTCTCCAATGCAATGAATGCCAACATGCCAGAATCTTGACCAAGAGGGATGAGATGTCATTGAACAATATAAAGTTACGTGAAGTGTTCGAGTATGGGGAATCAAATTTATGGGACCATTTCTCCCATCATGCAATAACAAATTTATATTTGTGATAGTGAATTACATCTCAAAGCATAGGTAGAGGCTGCGAGGGTTCCAATAAATGATGCTCGAGTTGTGGTAAACTTTGTGAGAAAGAATATTTTCTCAAGGTTTGGCGTACCCAAGGCTATCACTAGTGACGAGAGAACACATTTTAAGAACTTATTGTTTGAATTTGTCCTTTCCAAATATGAAGTTATCACAAGATTGCTCTCGCATATCACCCTCAAATATCTAGTTAAGTGAAGGTCTCAAACCGGGAGTTGAAGAGGATACTTTAGAAAACTATAGACTCGTCAAGAAAGTATTGGTCCAAGAAGGTTGATGACGCATTATGGACATATCAGAAAGCCTTTAAGACACTGATAGGGATGTCCCTTTATAGGATGGTTTATGGTAAATCATGTCATCTATCGGTTGAAATTGAATACAAGGCATATTGGGCCGTTAAAAGCCTAAACTTTGATTTGAAGGAGGCCAGTGAGGAAAGGCTTCTTGATTTGAATGAGCTTGATGAATTTCGGAGGAGAGATTCAATGATAGCTCACAAATTTACAAAGAGATAACTAAAACTTGGCATGAAAAACACATGTTGATGAAAGAGTTCAAGGCTGGAAACCTAGTGGTGTTGTATAATTCAAGGCTCAAGTTGTTTCCTGAAAAACTCAAGTCGAGGTGGAGTGGGCCTTATGAAATGTTAAAAGTATCGTGCAGTAGAGCTAAAAGGGAGCGAAGGAAATTTTAAGGTCAACGGACATCGTCTCAAGCTTTACTTCAGAGGGGTGATTGAAGAGAAATGAAAAACCGTTCACCTACCATGACTTGATCTCATGTGCCAAAGTCGAGCCAACGACTATAAACAAAAGCGTTTCTTGGTAAGAAACCCAAGTTTTTCTTGTCCCTTTACTTGTTTATATTTTGTTTGTTTATGCTTTGATAGGTCTAGTTAGCTTGCTTTTAATGTCTTTGTGTTTGGTTTAGTTTGAATTGTCTTGGTTGGAATCAAGGTGGAATGACTCTCTAAAATCATATTTTTGTGTTAAGCTTAGGTGATGGGAAAGGCAAAGGGTTTGAATTGGAGAAAAGCTGGAAAGTTGGCAGGGAAAATTTTCTAAGAATACAAAACTATAGTTTCCCCATTTTCAAAACCGCAGTATTCAAGCGGTCTAGCTCTCTAAAAGTTTGACTGCGGTTAGAAGAGAGATTTTGTGCTATAATTTTACTAAGTCTCTACGACTGCGGTTTGTATTTTCAGAGCTTATTTTTGAAAATTGCAATCATCGGTGCAAAATCTTGAAAATTTTTCTAAGTAAAGAAAATCAGGGTTTTCTTATTTTTAAAACTACGGTTATCAATCAACTTGAGCCTCTGGAAAGTTAACTGTGTTTTAAAACCGAGATTAATTGGGTGTTATTTTGAAAGAAATTTTTCTAAGTGTTTTAAACTGCAGTTTATTTTGTTGAACAGAGATTTTGAAAACTACGATTAAATTGAGTGTTTCAAATGAAAAAAATTTTCTAAGTAAAGGACACCGTGGTTTTCTCATTTTCATAAAACTGTGGTTATCTTTCCAATTGACTCATTGGAAATTTCATTGTGTTTGAAAACTACAGTCAAAGTTTTTGTTTTGAAAATTTTTTCTAAGGAAACAAAACCGCGGTTAAGTTTCAAAGAAGAAAATTTCAAAATTGTGGTTAAAATAGAAGGGAAAATAACCTCACATTTCACGTTTGTACTTTTTTAGTCCCTCACATTTAAAATGATGCATTTTAGTCCCTCACAAATATAAAATGTACCATATTGGTCCCTCGACAAAATTACGGGTATATTTTGGTTTGGAAACGTATTGAATTTTACATTTTTCATGGGTAAAATTTTACAGACAAAATTGATAACACATAAATTTTAAATATTCAACGACACCACCTAAATACTTATCCACCACCATCCCAAAATTCTCACCTATTATTACTGCCCTTATTTCCCTCTCACCTACCATTACTGCTCCTATTCCCATTCCACGTTGCTTTTCCTCCTTTATCGCTACTCCAACAACCCATAATCAATCTTCTTCTTTTTTGGATAATTTAGTATTTAAAGTTATGTATTGTCAATTTTGCCTCAAAATATGTTATATTCAATATGCACATGAGTATTTCAGTTCAAAATATGCTCGTAATTATATCGAGGAACCAAAATGGTGCATTTTGAATTTACGAGGGACTAAAATGCATCATTTTAAATGTGATGGACTAAAAAAGTACAAACGTAAAATGTGAGAGACTATTAAGGTCATTTTTCCAAAGTGGAAACCGTAGGTGCATTACAAAACCACGGTCACAATTTTTTGGTATGAAAATCCAAAATCATGGTGCCTTCTTCCCAGAGTATAAATGATTTTTAACCCCAAAAATAACCTAAATGCCCATTTTATCTTCTTTTCCAACTGAGTTCTTTCCTTTTTCCCTTGTACTTCACATGCATAAACCCTCATTCTTACCAAGAACTCTTTTCACTTTCCCCCCAGCACCCCAAATCAAGATGTAGAAGGCTTGTTGGACAAAAGCATCATCAAGGAACTTCTCAATCCGTACTTCTATCGGGTAATCTCGTTCCAATTCTTTCATCCTAGTTTGTAGTGCAATAACTCCCAAGATTTGATATTTTTTACAATTTTGAGGAGTTTTCGGTTATTATTGGTTGGTTGGATTGTTTTATTGATAAATTGTGCTATGTTATTGATCTTTGTTAATACTTGCCTATATTTGTCAAATAATAAACTTATGGCTAGAGATAGAGGCAGGGGCAAAGCAGTGTCTACGGCTCTGGCCGGTAAAAAAAGAAAAACTGGACCCGGTAATCAATCTAAAAAAGGGTGTAATAGGGAGTGATGAACATGTCTTTGTGAGTTTGAAAGCTGCTAAACTTTATCATAAACGGGTCAAATTTGTTGTTATTCCTGAGCATAGTTTTGACACATTGGAGAGCTGGGATGAGTATGAAGGGATTAGAATTGAGATTGAGCCGCAACTAACTGAGAGAACTTGGGTGAAATTTAATGAATCTATTTCGGTGGGGTATGTCGAACTTGTGAAGGAATTCCATTGCAATTTGAGTGGAATGGTGAATGAGAATGTTAATGTGCAAGGTAAGTGGGTGGATATGAATGTGAGAAAAATTATTTCTGTGTTGGGTACTCCTTGTCACAATGACACTACTTATGGGGATTTAATGAATCCGGACCATGAAGGGCCAAATTACACTAAGATTTGGCACAATTGTGTGGTGGCGAGCCCAAGTGGAAGTACAATGCAACTCAAACCAGAGTTCTGGGGTTTCGTAGGGAAAATTTACATTTGTTACCAAAATTTGGTTGTACTTTGTTTACTGTCAGATCATGGGGACTACCACACTTGGTTATGTGCAGCACGAAAAAACATGCCCTGTTGTTGGTATACTTGAGAGTCTAAACATTGATTGGTGAGAATCATTTACTTGGAATTTTTGAAGAACTCCAAATGGCAAAGCCCACTTTTGCCCTTCCGAGTCTTGTTACTAAACTATGTTTGGATGCAAATGTTGAGATACAATCCAGGTGAGGAAGAAATCCATCCAAAAGGGCCAATCAATGGGAACTATGTGCACAATATGGTAAACGAGTTCAATAGGCATCATCCAAGTCAAGAAGCATTGGGTTCAGGTTCCCAGGCTACTCAGGCTTCTCCTCCACAATCACAGTTCATTACTATGCCCGGAGATTTTGTATACAACCCTCCATAGACTGACTATAAGAGGGAAAAACTTCAAGCTTATTGGGCGTACAGTCAAATGGCCCTCCACAACAACATAGTGCTAATTGGCCAAGTCTTCCAAAAAACTACCCTCAACACTTGGATCCACCCAAGACCCCTACCAAGTTGGCATTTCAGACCACCACGTGGCCAAGTATACTTTCAACTACATGGCAAACAAAAACCATTATGACAAGACGGCAAGCAAGAGGGCACTAATGAAGGAGAAGGAAATGGCATAGAGGCAACAATGATGACTCAAGCAATGGCATGTTTGAGATTGATGGAGAAGAGGAGGACGATTGTTCCGAGAAAGAGAATGATGAAGATGATGATTGAGCTCTACTCCAATCATCCCTATTAAGAAGACACTCTCCCTTTACTCATTTAATGCTTTTATCCCCCATTACCCTTTTATCATGCTTGATTGAGAAAGAGATACATTCCCATAACATTTCTTTTATTTCTGGTTTTCGGTATTATGTTAGTACTTTTAGTAGTTTATGCTTTTGAATAATGTTTTAGGTTAAGGGGTTAATTTGTATGCTTAATTAGTTTAGACCCCTTAACGTAGTTGGATTTAGTTTTAAAGGATAACAATTAGGCCATTTTGGTACGGTTAACCCTTAGTTTATTACTTATATTTATTTGGAATTTTTGTTCTTGGAAGCCTTCTTGGCATACTCCAAGTTGGTTTATCATTGCGCTAATGTTTTGTCGCTTTATTTTGCTTTCTTGTACTCAATGGTGGGTGGTAGGATGATGGCACTCATCACTTTTATTAGATAGAAAGTGTGGAGGTGTCATTACCATATGTATGTGTATGGGTGTGTGTTTGGAATGATGCTCAATGGTAAGAGACAGGATGAGTGGTACTCATCACTTTCATTAGATGGAAAGTATGGTGGTATCATTTATGCATGTGTACGGGTGTGTGTTTGGAATGATTGAATTAACTTGGTGAATTTGGTAGTATTACTTGTGCAAAATGACCTTTAATGTACTTTCATGTTTCTCTCAATCATTTTCCAATCATTAGCTAGTAGATATTTATGTGCTTTCCTAGCGTAATATTTAGTGTGATTTTTGCTATATGCTATTTAAAGCCTTCCTTTCCAAACTAGAGTTAGTTTAATTGCTTTCTTAGTTGTAGAATAGTTTAGTACAATTATAGTTTAAGTGTTCACTTATTTTGTTTAGTTTTCCTCTTAGATTAGTATTTTAATTATCTACTTAGTTGCTTAACCTTTAATTGCACTTTAGCTTGGTAGTTTAGTGTAGGATTTAGTTTATTATCATTGTCCTAGTAGATTATAGTAATCTATTTTAGCATTAATTCTATCCCCCTAATTGCCTTTGCATTTTATATTTTCATTGAGTATAGTATGTTTTCTTATGTGATTATTTATGTTAATGCTTGTCTAGTTTATTTATTTGTAGCCTTAATTTCTCTTTAGATTAACTTTGACCTTTCTAATTTTGATCTTTTATTGCTTTATTAGAGTAGGTAAATCACCTCTTTTTATTTGTCTAACTAGTAAATAGACTCGTTTAGACTAGTAATTATCGCTCAATCCTCGTGGGAACAATAGCCACTCGCCACTAGTTACAATGCTACCTCGTATAATTGCAAGTGTATGGGTATTAATTAGGTGTAGTGGGATTGATTTTATAACTTGTTTGTGCGTTAATTTGCCTAAATAATAGTTACCAAATAGTGACGTTCTAGAAGTATAAAAGAAGTTACAAATTTTTGTACAAATGATATAGTAGGTTGATATTGCATGAAAGAATAGTTATTATATTTTCCCAATTGTTAAAAATGTAGCCTAAAATGTCTTGATTTCAATGTTTATTAAGAAAATAAAAAGGCCTAGTGTTTAGCCAAAATAGGAAGATGTGATATTATTTTCTTGAGGGTAAATTGTATAACCTCTATATTTAGAATATTAAGTTTATTACCATCAAATAACATAGGGGCTTAATATAATTTATACGTTTTTAGTAATTTCAAATTTTGTTTTATCTAAGGGAGGTCATATACAAGGTCCTGACGGTGTTATTGTACAAAGAGTTAGCAATAAACATGATCGGCCTTAGATTTGAGTTCTTTGGTTTAAAATGCATCTAGCTTTTCATGATCATGTATAAGTGAAACACAATGGTTATAAAAAAATAATAACCACACTAGTTCTAAAAGCATACCTTATGTGTGTGATTTTTATTAAAAAATAACAAATTAGATCAAAGTTAAAATATATGGTATTAAAAAATAACAAATTAGATCAAAGTTAAAATACATGGTAGTTAAAAGGAGTCCTTAAGGAGGATTATTTGAATGTGTGTTGAGGGAAGTTATTTGATTTTGTGTTGTAGGGAGTGAGTCAAGTTAGGAGAGAAAATTAGTAAAAAAATGTATCAATTTAATTAATAATTATACCAAAATTATACTGAAGGTTGACGAGTTACCAAAACTAGTCAAAAAACACACCTTACATGTATAGTATAATTTTGTAGTAATTAATTATATTTACCGATTGATGTGCTTAAACCATGGTAGTACTGTTGAATTTGTATAGTAATGCAATGACCACTACAAAAATGTTAGTCCACATTCAAACAATGAATTCCATATAAAGTACTAGGTTTATACATAGTACAACCAAATTCATACTATTCCTTGTCCAAATGATCATTTCAAATAATTATTTACAAATTTATTATTATGACATAGAATCCAACCAACATTAGATTCGAAAATTATAATGCTTATTTTACATGTATTAATATTAGATATACCTTTCACTTTTATTGAAGAAATGGATTCAATAAAAATCAAATAAATCTATATGAATTTTTCAATTCAAAATTGATCTGTTTCAGTTTGAAAGACAAACCTAGACAAAATAAGTGGGATGAAGGTTTATTGAATTATTTATGGGGTCAAAATACAATTAAACAAAATTTTGAGGCCAAAATAAAAGAATAATCATCTTCCTTAAAAAAGCCTCCACCACTCCTTGCACCACCTAGCACCAGCCACCACCTCTTTCCTGCCAAGACAACTTCCCACCCATCCCCACACCACATCGATCCCCACCACCCCTACCTCCTACCTTCCTACCCGATTTGCAACCTCTACCTAATCCCCGCCACTCCCAATCCCCCATCCCAATCTCACCACCCAAAGCTTTCTTCCCCACATAGTCTGCCTCCTAACCCTGCCACCACCCATCTCCTAGTCTCGCCATCCTCAACCCCAGACTCTGATCTGCTACCTCCGCCACCTTGTACCTCTACACCTAATTGCCCCTTTGATCTTTCATCCCTAGGGAGAAGGGAGCATGGGGTGGACCAGACCCCCCAACCCCTACATCTAGGGGTTTAACAGTATACACATTAGGGAGTCCCTGTCTTATACAATCCCTAAACTGCTCCCCTACTACCCCAACCCCTGATCTGCTCTTCCTGCTAACCCCAACCCCGATCTTCCTTCTCCTAGGGCCCCAACTTCCCTTCCTTCACCCCACCCATCCCTGTCCCTGTCCCCGTCCCCATACCCATATCTCCTTCACAATTTTTTTTTAAAATTTTTCTAATAAAATTTTTATATTTCTTTTTTTTTTTGGCCAATTTTAATTTTTATTCATATTTTTTTGTTTTTCAAATAAAGTACATGGGTCAATTAAGAAGACAACTAAAAACTAAGGAAGAGCCAAGATAGAAAACAAATAAAAATTAAGGGAGAAAAGTTGCAAATGAATCAATAGATAGCAGCAGGTAGCAAGTCAAAGCGGTCCATTCATGTCCCAAACTCTAAATAATACAACAATTTTCCCATTGTATTCAAGAGGCTTCCCTAGAGTTAATATATTAATATATATATATATATATATATATATATATATAAAGTTATTAAAAAAAGAACTTAACTGAATAAATTTCTCATTAAAAGGAATTATGTTGCATATAATTAAACATATATAGGTTGTAAATACATTAATAGACTAAATAACATTTATATGCAACTAAAGAAATTAACTAATACTTTATTAAGAAATCTATAAGAAAAGGAAAAATTTGTTTGAGAAAAGAAAAAAGGATAACAAAGCTATTGTAAAGGATTAAATACTATTTTGGCCCTAAAACTAAGTAAAAATCTCAATTTGACCTTTTTAATAGAATAGGTCTCAATTTAATCCTCCAAATTGAAAAACATATTCCAATATAATCCTCCAATTTGAAAGAGTCAATTTGGTCCTTTAAAAAAAAATAAGTGTCCCAATATGCCCCCTAAAATAGAAAGATTATTAATGTGGCCCTCAAAACTAAAAATCTGTTGACAACGTATTCTGATACAACAAAAAACTATTACAACTATACTCTCAATCTTAATCACTTTATAGATATAATAAAATTATTTTAAAATTAAATTTTATATAAAATAGGAAGTTTCATCTGGTGTCATTTTTTTTTTCTGAAGAATGAATTTTAAAAATTATACAAGTACATAACAAAATACATTGTCCAAAATGACCTAATTTTTGGAATTCGTGTTGTTTCTTTTCAATATTTGGCTACATATTCTTTTGTTTATGTACTTTTCAAGGGGCCTTTTAACTATTACGAGAGGATTTATACCATTTCCATCTTTTAAAGGATTTTATAGTTTCTAGTTTTAGGAGGTTGGCAATAGTTTGGATTTTGGAAGCTCGGATTTAATTAGTTTGTTATGTCCCCCAACTTGAATGTCTTTTTTATAATTATTTAGGCTATTTATGTAAATATTCAAAGAGTAAAAGATGAAACAAAACCCACTTTTAAGACTTCATATTAGGGAATAAATTTGATTGAAGTAAATTTCTTTATGTAATAGAATATTAGGAATGAGTTTTTAGAAATTGAAAGAAGAATAAGAAATAATTTTATTAGGATGGATTTTAGAAATCATGCAATAATAAAAAATAAAATTTACTTGAAAAATAAATACATATTTTAGTTATACTTTTGGACCCTTAACGGAAAAAAGAAAAAGAAAAAGAAAATTAAAAAGATAAAAGTGAAAATAAAACTAACTTTTTGAGACTTAATTAAATAAATTTATTACAAAAAGAATTTAATTGAATAAAATTTCTTATTAAATGGAATTAGGCATATAACTACTATCAATATATATAGGTTATGGATACATTAATAGACTAGGTAACATTTATATGTAATTAAAGAAATTAACTAATAGTTTATTAATAAGTCTATAAAAAAAAGAAAAAAAAATCATTTGAGAAAAGAATCTGTTTCTTAAAGCTATTTTAAAGGGTTAAATAACATTTTGGCCCTAAAACTAAGTAAAATTTTCAATATGGCCTTTTAAATTAGAAAGGTCTCAATTTAATCCTCCCAATTGAAAACTTTATCATATTCTAATATAGTCCTCAAAATTGAAAAAGTTTCGATTTAGTCCTCTAAACAAAAATAAATATCCCAATGTGGCCACCAAAACTGAAAGATTCTCAACTCGGCTCTCTAAACTAAAAATCTGTTGACAATGTATTCTAATACAACAAAATACCATTAGAACTATATTGTTAATCTTAATGACTTTATAGATAGGATAAGATTCTTTTAAAGTAAATTTTTATATAGAATAGGGAGTTTCATCTGGTATCATTTTTCTTCAAGAATGAATTTGAGAAATTATACAAATACAGAAACAAAACTCTTTTTTGGATTATAAATTAAGTTAAATAATAGTAGGAATTATCCTAAAAAGGAAAAGGACCTATCACGTATAAATCTTTTGACTCTTAGAATAATTCTAAAATCTTTTTCTATTTTGGATACAAAAAAGGAAATAAAAGAATAAAGGAGACATAAAATTTCATAAAATGTCTCAAAGTCATCTAAACTTGAATTAATAAGCAAAAATAATATGTTACCTTTCATAGATATTGTCAAAATTTTCACCTTTTGTTGCCCAATACTATTTATTTTGTCTTTAATGCTGTTGTCTAGATTTTGTATAAAAAGATTTATTGTCCAGAATATGATCGAAAAATTTGGTTTCTATATGGTGTACTAAAAACAACTATAGTGTAGAACCTTTCTTTTTTATTATTGTTAAAACGATTAGATGAGTGGGATAGGGGGTGAAAAATGTGATCTACCTATTTTGTTTTTCTTAGAAGAACATACTCCTTTAAAAAAAAAAAAAAAAAAACACATACCACTCTCCCTAACTCATAGTGACTGAAACCCATAACTAATAGGTTGCAGACAAAGTGTTGTATTGTCTAAATTGCATTTCATTGTTAAAAAGACAATACACCTTTTCTTGTAATTCTTACTTTGCTTTCAGTTCCCTTTTCATAATTGAATAATTAGCACATATTTAATCCAAGTTATGCTTTGCCTATAATCCAAATTAGTTCCTAAACTAGATATTACTCTATAATTATTGATAGGTAATTGTTGTCTTCCTACAATTTTTTTTTTAATATTGTTCTTGGACCTGTAAACATCTACTGTTAAATATTAATAACTATATAAGTTACATACTAAAAGATAGGGATATCAAATCAGATGGTAATTAGATTTTAATTAGGGTTAAATACAGTAAACCCCCTTAAGGTTTGGCTTGTTTTACATTAAACCCCGTAACGTTATTTTTTCTCACTTTACCCCTTTGATTAACATCAAAAGTAACTCCGGTATTAGTCTTTTTCAAAAAAGACAAATTTACTGTTAAAGATTAACTACAGTAAGCCCCTTTAAGATTTAATTAGTTAAAAATATAAATATGCTTCAAATTAATATTTTAATTCTTGAATAATGATTTCTTCAATATTTAAAACTTAAAACTTGGTGAAATATTTATTTTAAAATTTTTAATGAATTATTTAAGATATTTCACCTAAATTATTTTAATTTGACTTTTAATTTATATGTGAATACGAAACAACTTCATATAACTAGGTAATAGTTAATTATATTAACAAGGGAAAAAATAAGACAAATCATTTTAAATAGACATAAAGACAAGTAAAAAGAAAAGAGAATAATGTAACTTTAATAGATGATAATTCATCTCGTATATATTTTTTTAAGGCAAAGGTGAGAGGTGGGTCTTGTATATTTAAAATTTTCTTTGATATGAAAACAAACTATGATGAAAAGATTGAAATAATACTGATAGTTTCAGGAAATTTCTGTATTTAATCTTTTCACAACACACGTATTTTAAAAAAAATCACCATTGTTAGTGGACATCATTATATTTTGGGTAGAAAATATTTTTAGTCCCCAAAGTTTGGCCCATTGACATTTTTGGTCCCTAAAGTTTCATAAAAAACAAATCACGTCCCTTATCTTCCAAATTTCTACAAAGTTAGTACAATTGATAGAAAAATAACATACTTCTTTGTTCAAAATTATGAGAAAGAGTTGTTTTTGTTAGTTTATCAGGCAGACAAGAGAAAGTAAAAGATAAAGGGTAATTTTTTGTTGGGGTAGAGCTATAGAAATTAAAATTATGATATTTTTATGTCAATTGTCCTAATTGAGTAGAAAATTGAAAGATAAGAGACATGATTTTTTTTTTTTTTTGTGAAACTTTGAGGACTAAAATTGTCACGAGGCTAAACTTTGGGGACTAAAGTGTTTTCTACCCTTATATATTTAGTTCTTTGACAAATTATATTGATTAATGACTAAAGTAGATTAATTGATACAAAACTGAAATTAGGGACTAAAGTGACAAATATAATAAAGTTCAATGGGCTCTTTTGTTTTCTTGTAGTGTATAGGGGTAAAAGTATCTTTCTTGAATTTTTAATAGTCAAAATACTGATGTGTAACGGAAGGAGCAATTGAGGAAAAAAAAAACGTAAGGGGAGTTTAGTGCAAAACAGTTCAAAAGTTAAGGGAGTTTACTGTATTTAACCCTTTTAATTCAAGTGTCTTTTATCTATTACTTAAAATTTAAATACTGAATGTCTATTGTTATTTTTAAGTTAGGTTGGCGATATTGCCGCAGCTATGATTTTCTACCAAGAGCAACTTTCTTAAATGTCAAGAATATCCCTAGTAAGTCATTATCTTTTTTCTTTCTTCTTGAATATTTTCGCTAATAAAGGTCTCAAACCCATAAAACTTTCAACAAGAAATTTCAAAAGACAAAACTCAGACAAGAACATGATTCCTCAATCTTAGTGTTGTTCTCCCTATAAGTTCTTAGATAATGTTTTAATCTTGTTATGTTTTTTCTGTTCAATTTGTTCTTAATTTTGTTTATGGTTATTTTGACACAACAAAGAACTAATAGAATAAAATTCTCAATCCAGTCAAAGAAAATTTGTTTTTAAATTCTTTTTGTTTTTGGTTATCCTGACATAACAAAGAACTAACATAATAGAACCCTCAATCCAGTCAAGGAAATAACTAAGATGATGAAAAAGAATGTTAAAAGATAGCACTCTATGTATTTAATTTGTTAATCTTCATATTGTTATAATTTAACAAAATTAATTTTTTGTACAACTAATTAGCTATCTAGAATTATAAAAATCAAACTTTCAACCCCGTAACAAAAACTCAAAAGTCATGTGCAAAATCTGATCTAAAATTATAACTACATAATCTCAATTTTGAACATCATGAGACCAAGAAAGAAAAATTTTAAAAAGATAATAATGGCATCACAGTTTATCATGGAGGTACTTGAATAAAATATTAAGTATATCAAAGTCATGAATTTCTGAATGTCTCATTTTTACTGTGATAAATTTATGTTATAGAAAAAGATAGTTTAGAGAGTACACAAGATTTTGAGAGAGTAGAATGCATGACATGAAATTTAATGAACTATACCACTCATTGTCAATTAATTTTGAGATAGAAATCTACATTCTTTAACTTTTTTAAACGTTGAATTCCTAAAATTTAATGTCTTCTCTAAAACCTCAAATTGTGGCACTTCTAATGCTTTCAGTGACAACCCATACTTTACAGCTACGAACTATTTCATGGCAATTGGAATCCAATGCACCAATGAATGAAATAGAAATTTCTAGAAAGTTGCAATTCTCATTGCTCCGGTTGCTGAACGTCGCAGTATTGCGAAGCTTATAACCTAGCCGATGCCCATGGATACAGAAGTAATGCGATGGGATCAGGGTACGATTCACCAAACGAAAAAATTGCATCAAAATATTTGAATGAATAAAGGAATTTTGAAATCTGGAAGCTGCATCTCATGATATTATCAGGGAATGTGGCTAATCACTGAAATTTCTGTGCTTAAAATGGTAAAATCTTCTGCGGGTCTTCATCCATCAACACAGTAATAAAGCGTTACAGTCTTGAGGATGTCGAAGTACAGATTATCTCGTATACATTGGCTGCTCAATTCGACTGTTGCTTGACAGCATAAAAAGAGAATTAATCAGACATTCTAATTGTTCCCCTATTGTTTTTATCTGTGGAATAGCTTACAGGAAGAGGCTAATGAATCAAACAGACGGCCTCTAATAATGATGCGTACAATGCAGCAAATTGTACATTGGTAGAGTCCTATATTGCCTTAAATCATAAAGCTATACTAGATATAACAAGAACATGAAGACTAGACACGAACTGTGGACCTGTGAAATTCCTCTCGTTTTTTAACTACCTGTGCTGGTTTCCAGCCGAGACAATTCCTTGTCGTGTTGTTGCTTCATATAACTCTGTGCTGTTCCATTGATGATCTTGACCAAGAAGTTCAAAAGTATGAGCAGCACAACAGTATTCCAAAATGAAGCTAATGAAATATTCCACTTCTTCACCTGGGAAGAAAGATAAATAAGACTCTTCAGAATGAATATTTTTTATGCACTTAAAGTAGCTTGAGATGATTTTATAAAACTCATTAAGAAAAGGATCAATTACATCCAAACTTCCTGAGATTTTTTCGATACTACACTAAAACCTTGAGGTATAGAAAACTAGATAACTAAGTCAAGCAAGACAATACATCCTGCCATCAGAATCTGAAAAACATCACCTTCCTAACCTTCAAAATCATAGCTTATTTATTTGAAATTAAGGAAAAAAACACCTGCCCTTCCTGAAATTCTTCATTCTTCCTCTTCCAACCCTATCATTTCATCTCCTCTCACTCTCACATATGCAGACATACTGAACAGACATACAAATGGATCCAGAGCTGCACAGCGCACTGACACATCAACAATAAAAAAAATCGTGCACACAGACAAAGATATACCCAGTCAAATACAAACCTTCCTCAATCTTCTCACAATAGGATACACGCATACACGGCACACAAAGAACACAGACAACAGAAGCACACAGTACCCACAGACCCACAAATCTGGGTGGAGAGAAGGCCACCCGAAGGCGAGGGAAGGTAGGGAAGACTTTTAAACAAGGAAGTGGGAGAGGGGTGCAGAGATGGGCAAAGGGAACAGAGCGGAGGACAGGGGGCCAGTGGTTTAGTGACACCTGGGAGGAACACTTTGGTGGGGTTGGTGTGGTGCGGATGTTGTTGAGAGGGGATGTTGGTTGGGAAGACGAAAATATGTCAGCGGAGGTGGGATGGTGAGTGTAACACCTCAGTTCTAGGCTGACAATAAATTTTGGTCCTAAATCAATAAGCACAAAATGCTTAAGCCAAGTTATTAGAATGTTATATATAATAACTTCTCTTTACTCCCACTGATACGAGCAAGTACTCACATTCACCCAGTAGTTAAAAGCGAAAAGCAACCTAGAGCGCAAGAGACTTTTGGGGTCTAAGAGCGAAGTGATGTGCATGTCAAAAGTATTTAAGTAATTTTTGCATATAATGGCAACCAAAATGCTAAATACTATCCTCACGTCCCTTTCCTTTATCATTTTTTCTTCAAGTCTTCCTCTCGTGCTCTAATCACCCTCACCCCTCTTCCCTTCCCCTTACTCTTCCTCCATCTTTCTCACATTTTTTGACTTGCATTTATTTCTATCATTATATATGTTGATGTGTTTCTGTTTTCTCATATTTGTTTAGGGGTCAAAAAAAATAAAAACAAAGTGGAGAGATTGTCACTTTCCCTCCATCTATAATTAAATTGGCATGTATTTAGTGGATGCAAACCTTTATGAGTTTTTTAGTTAAATTTTTTCAAATTGAAATATATTTTTGTGTTTGGGTACCTGTGGTTCACAAACTGCTTTTAGCAACTGGTTACCTGATGAATATGAACCGGATACGGTTCAATTTTTCCTGAACCAGTTCAGATAGTATTTTGGGCCTATGGACTGGGAACTCAGTCCATGAACACCCTATTGGTCTACTTATTTTGGTTTAGTTATTCGGGGCTACAGTAGCATTCTAAAGATGCTTGTTTTCCTCTGTTCATAAAAAGGGCTTCTATTATACTTCTCCATAGCTAAGGGATATTTGTTATGAAATAAACACATCTCCAAGAGTGTAAATGTAATCAACCTTAAGAAAAGTGTTTATAAACTGTACATTCATCACTCTGTAACCAACAGACATCAAGAAAATACTTCAGAGACATCAAGAAAATGCATCAGGTAGACCAGTCTTTGGGCAGCCCAAAGACCACACGGTCAAGATTAAGCCACATGACTGGAAATGATACTGTATTTCTTGTTCGGATGACATGGTGATTTGTGAGGGATGTGGCTCAAACTTAATCACACGATATTCTAGCAGTCACTTTTTCATACCTAGAGTGAGCAAGGATGGAAAATCAAAGGAAAGCGCAAAAAGAAAGCAATGAGCCACAGAGCAATATGAAAGCCGCTTTTGCATTTTTTAGATTTTATAATTTTTTTTTTCCGACAGTTGGAAGAAATCGATATCTAATTCTGAACTTTGATGCTTAAGGTGCATGATAATAAGGTTTGGTGAAAAACACTGGATCCTAATTTTTAGGTTATGATCAGCCTTATCTACTCTCCATCTAATCTCAAAGGCAGCAGACTTCACTAACAGAAACTCGTCTTCATTTTAAGTCTCTAACCAGGTACGTCTCTCTGTGCCATCTCTATCCCGCCTTCTCATTCCCCCCTCTCTCTCTGCCTTCTCTCTATCCCTCTCCGCTTCCCGCCTTCTTGTTGTGCATACCCCACCCCCCTTATTTTTGTTCGGATTGTGACCTTTTATGTCTCTCCCCCCCTCTTTTCTCCTGGATTATGGGCTTGTGGATCTCTCTCCCCTCTGTTTTTTTTTTTTTTTGGTTCTGCTGGGCGGGGGGGCTTTTTTTTATTTATTTTTATGAGTGAGCTGAAACAATTTTTTTCTGGTTAGTTGTGTTCTGATCGCTCTCTCCTATATTGCCATGAAATTTTGTGCCCTCTCCAATCTCCCCACCTTCAAAATTGTCAAAATGAATGAAACTTGAAATTTAACATTTTATTTTCTACGTCGGTTTCACTAATTGTATCTGATTTGTCATTAATAATATTACATTTTTGAATCTTTGATGTATTAAATTGCAACGTTTTGTACTTGACATCTTATTTAATTACATTGGATTTTGATATTTCAAATGATCACACGTGATATTATAATACCACTCCATTCTATAACTGAGAATTATAATAACTGTATATGATTTATATAACAGTGCCCTTTGCTTTAAAAAAGCGAGTATTTCACTTTGCATTTAGGCCCCAGAAGGCCTTTGCACTTTAGGTTGCTTTTCGTTTTTACCTACTATGATCAAACCTATATCATGCTGAGATGAGTATTTTCTTGGAAAGTGTTTCTGACAAGATTATAAGCTTTTTCAAGTGTATTTTAAGTGGTAGAGAAAACAGTGAAGCGGCCTTTATAAGAATAAACTAGAAAAAAACACGTGCAATACTCCTAATTTGTTAGAGATTTTTATTAAAAAATAAATGAATAATCAGTGAATAATAACAAAACACAAATATTTTATTTGAGTTTTTGAGTGAATGATAGAAGGGCTTGTAGAGATTATAAAATCATACCTAGAGAAAGTTTAGCCTCACAGACACATAGGTTTTTGGTAGTGGACTTGAGGCTTAAACATCACATTAGGCGAAGGAACCTATCTAGATCACCTAGAATTAAGCGGAGGAATTTAAAGAAGGAAAAAGAAGAAATTTTTAAGAAAGATTTGTTAGGGCAAAGTATTTGGGACTTACAATGAGAATCTGACACTTTATGGAATGACATGACAACTAGAGTGAGAACAGTGGCTAAGAAGATACTTGGAGAGTAAAAAGGTTATGCCCAATGAAAAAGGAATCTTGGTGGTGGGATGAAGTGTACAAGATAAAATCAAAATTAAGAGAGCTCACTGTAAGGCTCTATAGTTGTAGAACTGACGAAAATATTGAGAAATATAAGCTTGCTAAAAACGAGGCAAAAAAGGCTGTACGTGAAGCGAGGGATAGGGCTTTTGAAGATTTTTATAAAAAATTAGAATCTAAGGAGGGGGAGAGAGATATTTATAAAATTGTTAAATCTAGATCCCATTGGACGAAGGACTTAACCCAACTCAAGTGCATCAAAGATGAAAATAATAAGGTGCTAGTAAGAGATGAGGAAATTAAAGAAAGGTGGGAGAGATACTTCCATCAACTATTCAATGAAGGCAATGGAGATGATATCTTTTTAGGAGAATTAGCAAAGTTTGAGCATTATAGAAACGTAATGTATTATCAAAAGATTCAGGAATTAGAGGTGGAGGAGGCTTTGAAGAAAATGAAAAAAGTAAAAGCAGTCGGCCCCAATGATTTCCAATCGAGGTATAGAAATGCTTTGGAAAGAAGGGCATAAGTTGGCTTACCAATCTTTTCAATAAAATATTGAAGAGTAGAAAGATGTCTGACCAATGGAAGAAGAGTACTCTTATACCCATATTTAAAAACAAAGGGGATATAATAAATTGTGCGAATTACAAAGGTATTAAGTTAATGAGCCATACAATGAAACTTTGGGAGAGGGTGATAAAAAGAAGGTTAAGTAACGAGACTAAGGTGTCAAATAATCAGTTTGGTAAGAGTGGATCATGCTAGGGAGATCGACTCCTGAAGCCATACATCTCTTAAGGAGACTTACCGAGAGATACCGTGATAAAGAAAATGATTTACATATGATTTTATTGATTTTGAAAAGGAATACGAAGAGTTCCTAGAGAAGTTATGTGGAGAGTTTTAGAAAAAAGAGCGAGTTAGAGTAGCATATATAGAATCAATAATAGAGATGTAAAGGGATGTGGTTACAAGTGTGAGAACGCCAGGAGGGTTGACACGAAAGTTTCCTATAAATATAAGTTTACACCAAGGTTCAACTCTAAGTCCTTATCTATTTGTATTGGTCATAGATGAACTTACAAGGAACATACAAACATACAAGAGGAAATACCATGGTGTATCTTATTTGCAGATGACATTGTTTGAGTAGATGAAACAAACGATGGGATTAATGCTAAACTCGAGGTTTGGAGAGAGACTTGAGACAAAAGGATTTAGAATTAGTACATCAAAAACAGAATATATGGAATTTAAATTGTGTAACAAGGGTGCACGTAGAAATAGAATAGAGGTTAGTATGAGATCCAAAGATACCCATAAATAAAAATTTTAACCATTTAGAATCAATTCTTCAGAGTGATGGTGGTATAGATCGAGATGTTACACATCGGATACAAGCGGGTTGGAATAAATGGAGAATGGCATCGGGAATATTATGTGACCGCAAAATTCCTTTACGACTTGAGGGTAAATTTTATAGAATGGAAATTAGGCCAGCGATGCTTTACGGGCCTAAGTGTTGGACAGTAAATTACACACGAACAAAAGATGAGTAAAAGCAAAATTGCGAATATTAAGATGGATGTGTGAGTACACTAGGATGAACAAGATACGCAATAAGCATATTCGTAAGAAGATTGGAATAGCATCTATTGATGAGAAGATGAGAGAAATACGCTTAAGGTGGCTAGATCATGTGTTAAAACGACCAGTAGAAGCACTTGTCAGGTGAGTAGATTTTAGAGAGAGTAGTCAACATAAAAGATTCGGGGTAAGGGAAGACCGAAAAAGACTTGGTGGGTAACTTGTAAGAATGATATAGCCCATCTAGAAATTGAGGAGGATATGGTTCATGATAGAACACAATGGCATAGCAAGATTCATGCAGCCGACCCTACTTAGTGGGATTAAGCTTGGTTTGTTTGAAGCCAAAGTTATACATTTTAAAATATATATTGAATATCTTTGCTCTTTCCTTCATAATTATTTTCACCTTTTTGTTTTTTTATTTTTTTTATTTTTTTACTATTATTTATTATATTTTACAACATTATACATAAATTCCATTTCTTGTCAAATAATTACACAACTTTTCTCTTTTATGAGAACAACATATGATATTTGCAACTAATTTCTTTCTCTCTTCTAGACACTTAGATTATAATTTCTTATAGCAACACCACCAATAATTTGATCAGTTAAATATAAAAATAATTTTCATAGTATTGAACTTTTTAAATATATTTGTATATTCTGTCATTACTAAAAGATAAAATCACCATCAAATACCAAACATCATTTTATAGATGAAGTATTTTGATATTCTTTTATTAGAGTAAAATATTTACAAGAAATCAATTTTTATATGAATAATAATTAGAAAAATAATTAATTATAATTTCAAAAAATAAGAAAAAATGAAACTAATTAAAATATAAAGAACGAATACATCAAACAAAAATCATTATAAAAAATTAAAAATCTAAAAAAACTAATATATTCTCCATATTATAATAGATATCACATAGTATATTAAAATCATTATAAAAAAAATTAAAATAATAAATTGTTCTTTTGTGTTGCTCTAAAGTGCAGTGAATGTCAATGAAAATGTTCCTTTATCTTACTATAAAATACACGGAAACATGTACTTCTTACACGTTACTTTAAGTGAAATTTTATATAAATTTCTATCACAATTAATTTTCATCAACATATTGTGTAAATGTGTATACATATAGAGAATATATTTGGATTTTTTTTCTATATTTTCTTAAATTTTATTTTTGGTAACATTCGCTTCAATACTGTGTTTCAACTTTGAATTCTTCATTCATATTGATGGCACAAAATGTAGTTAATTCCGATCCAAATTAGTTTTTATTTCTCTTTTAGCTTCCCAGGTTATAATCTGTTATCATGACACCACCAATGACTTTGTCATTTAAAAATAAAATTTTTTTCCCACAGTATTAAATTATATCTATATATCCTTTATCATTATTAAAAGATAAAATCACTACCAAGTATCAAACAATAGTTTATAGATAAAGCATATTAAACTTCTTTGATTAGGGAAAAAAATTTACAGGAGATCAAATAATAAATGGTAATAATTACAAATGATTAATTAAAATTTCAAAAATAAGGAACAAAAATGAACCTAAGTAAAATGCAAAGAATAAAGACATCAAAACAAACTAAGTTACCTGGACTCGAATACAAGTGTCGGGTATGGGTACATGTCTAAAGTGTTGGATTCGTCAATTTTATAAATTGAGGATATTGAGGACACTCTAAAAGAGTCAAATACGGGTACGGGGTGCATCTTGTATGCTTGTATATGTTAGTGTATAGTAATGCAATTTGATAAAAACCAATTTAACATTATCTGATAACTCATTTTTCAAAAAATAAATGTTTATGCGTCGTATTAAAGAATAGTGGTGCACCGAGAAAAAGAAGATAATAGAAGGATATAACTATGATAACATTTAGTGATTTGATATACAATTCTCATATGTTTCTGCCTCCTATTTAATCTTCCGCTCTTTTTATGGGTTCTTTCATATGATGAAGTCACAACCATGTTGAAGTCACAACCATGTAGAAGTCAATATAATTTTTGGCTTGGTACAAAAGTCAAAATACCCAATTGAAAGTTGACAGACGGATACGGATCCTACACCCACACCCATGTCGACACAACAGGACACAGGTACTTCAAGGGTGAGAGGCGAGTCCATGTAACATAGAAAATAAACAGACTAAATCAATATATTCTCTACAATGAAATGAATAGGTATCGTATAGTATATTAAGATCATTATCAAAAGATGAAAATAAAAAGTTTTTTTTTATATGTTGCTCTAAAATGTATAGAACATTAATGAAAAAAATCCTTTATCTTACCCTAAAATGCACGCAACTCTAATGAAAAACATGTACTAGTTCTAAAGATATCCAAAATAACACGTAATTTTTATATAATTTCTATTGCAATTAATTTTTTAACAGATTGTGTGATTATGTATAAAAATAGAGAATATATTCGTATTTTTTTATGTTTCTTAACATTGTATTTTAATATAGTATTTGACTCTATATAGAATTAAAATTTGTATAATAAAAATGAGTGAATTTTATTTTTATTTTTTGCGTACTTTTTTAATTAATTCCTAAGACATTTAATCTACATTTTTATTGTCTTATTAGATAGTGTAAAAATTGCATTGTAGTTTCCAAATTTGATGCGTAAACGCAATCTATATCTGCAATTATTTAGATTGTTTGATAGTATAATCTGCTATATTTGCATAATTTACGTTATCTTTTACGTTACTTGCCTACTTATTTTTTCTATGTTATTCTTATAATTTATGCGTAGTATTCTTATAGGTCTTTGCAATGATTATTTTGGACCATTTTGGGCATGCATCGTACCATTGGTTGAATTTATTTTATCTCATCAATAGTTACTCTAAACTAATAGTGTTCTATCAAATACTGTAACATTTGTCATTGTAGTTCTAAAGTTGACATTTAAACTCGATATATACTAGCAACTATCAACTATTTAGAGATTTAATAGTATAATTTATTTGCATAATCTGTGTTTTTTCTAATATTAATTACTTATCTAAGTAACTTTTTCTATATGAGCGTCACAAATTATGCGCAAAATTCTTGTATGGGTTACAATGATCATTTTGGAATATTTTGGCCATTGCATCGTATCATCTCTTGAATTTAGTTTCTACCACATCAATAGTTATTGTAAACCAATATTTTACAAAATGATGTTATTATCAGATAAGATTTTTGTAATCAAATATTACTATTAAAGAGATATAAAATTAACAAATACTTTTATCTCAATTAAAAATTGAGTTTTCTATTTCGCTTCGAGCTTTACTTTCGTTGTTTGGTTGATTATCTTTCCTTCATTTAAGGAAGTGAAAAAAAAATCTAAATTAATCATAACAAAAATTTAAATGAGATAAGAAAATAGTTTTATATACTCCACTATTTTTTTTTTCACTTTGATAAATATTAAATTTTTTATTTGTATGATTTTTAATTTTGCGAAGTTGGAGGAAAGCTTTGATATTTAAAAATATGCTATTGAATTCAAACCTAATCAAGTCGAATAGAATGGATAAAATTTTTGTTAGAGACATTTTCTCTTCTATTTATTTTCTGTTAAATGTTAGTGGAGTTGAATTCTTTTGACAAAGGTAAACTTAATTCCATGAGTGAAAGAAGCTATGAACATTAATAAATTTGAAAGTCGAACAATTTAACTTATCTGCTAAGGATGAACAACTAATTAATTATTAATTATTATACATTAATCCTAAAGCACAACAATTTCATGTTGTAACCAAAACAACTATATAATCACAATAAAATAGAGTCAAAAGTTTAATACTTTTACTCAAGATAGTTATAGATATTATTGGCATATGTAAATGTATAAAACAAAAAAAAAAAAGTCTAATTAACTAAGTACAAAAGCCCACTTGAATAAACAATTAGAGAAAAGAAAATAATTATTTGTGAATTTGAATATATAAAATAGTTATTAAAGGCTGTTTTTATTAGAAATAAAAAAATAAAAAATAAAATAAAGAATAAAACTTGGAACAACGGTTGTAAAATAATATTTTTATTTATCCTTTACTCAAGTATAAATAATTTTTCTATTCTTAAAAATTTATACCTTCTTATTATGTCTTTATGCCCAAATTTCGTAATAACTTAAGGAAGAAACAATTTGAACATAAATAATAGCTATAAAACTACTTTTATTTTATTTTTTGCTCAAATATAAATTAATTTTATACAAATAAAATTTTACCATCTTATTATACACTTGTGCCCAAATTTTCATAACATATCTAAAGAATCATGTTATAGCAATTTGAATATATGTAATAAATAAAAGTAGCATTACAAAACATAGATAATCTTATTATACTATTAAATAGAGAGTATTTTAGATAGACCAATTATACTTCATGAAGGATATGTTAGACATAACTATTTAATTAAGGGTATATTAGGCGTGACAAAAAATGAGAAAAATAATAGATTGTATCTAGGATTGCATGACTAAAATAAATTGGCGGTGTCCTAAAATTAGGTAATTAGATTACATGAGGAGTAATTTAATTATATTTCATTAAGGGCGGGTATTTTAGACATCACAAAAAAGGTGAGAAAAAGCAACGAAACACTTTAAGAGGAGAAACAATTCAAATTTGTATATAGGTTATAGATTCATGCATAAATACAATAAGTATTACCTTGGCATTTGAAGGAACAAGAGGAGAGGCTTCCATATATTTTTCTCTGACAAAATGTAGTTCCGCCATGAGATTGGGCAGGACAGAAGCAACTCCAGGGACAAGACTCAGTATCCAAAGTAATTCATTTTCAATCAAGTCCAATAGTTGATTATTGCAAACTGAGATTATAAAACATGTCTGCAAAGCAATGAGAACAAAGGATCAGTGACAAAACGAATTATGGATAATTAACTTATGTCACGTTGAGCTAATAGAAGGAAAATCTAAAAATTTATACAAGGATTTATGATCTATGAGAAACTTTGGTAAGAGAAATCAAGTTGAAAATGGAGAACTGAAAAAAATAAAACTCCTAGGTTTTAGTAGGTTTATCTTACCTTCAAATTCTGGAATGCAAATAGCCAGAACTGAGTTCATATAATACAAATTAAGGGTTGGACTTAACCTATTAAAGGCATAAATTCGTCCAAACTCGTCTACTGGAAGGAGTTTGTGCAGTAATTGCAATATGGCATTATCTTTGGCTGAAAATTTATACAGACATTAACTCAACTAAAACTATAGGGTGGGTTGGATGGAAAAGTTTGGTTTGTCCTTTCAAAGAAAATGAATATTTGGAGAGATGGTAGAATCTTCCGAAATTTTAAGACTAATTTGTTATCGCAGGAATTCAGTATTCAACTCCATGTGAAGCAACTGTTTAATACAAAATGAACTACAACCACTATCAGAGGGTCATACACAAAAAATAGAATGATGAAGAATAGCACAAACTAGTGACTGTCACAAATTCACAGTAGAAGAAAACTATCATCTAGCAAAGACCACACATCTCAAATCTAATTTGAAGTGACAAACCTGTATGTGGGTCTTAATTATTGCCTTTCCAAGCAATGTTGCTGCAAAAAACTTCCAAAAAGGGATGCCAAGTTGTCCACACATGATACCAGCTACATCAAACAGAGGATTTGGCACCTTAAAAAGAAAATGCAATTGTGAAAACTAATGAAGGTCATTGGTTAGATGAACTAGATATACAGACTAGATGAAGCAAACTATACAATTTGTATAATTGCCTAAAAGCATGCTACGAATTTTTATCAATAAAAAAAAAATTCAGCCAAATAATTTTACAAACTAGTATTTCTTTTCTTGTTTTAGACATACTGACAGTCAATCAGCAAATGCCTGGATAGTAAAAAGAAAATAAATGAAGCAAATAAAGAAAAAGAAGAAGTGGAAGACAATGAAGTTTGTTAACCCAAGCACTTCCTTTCTTAATCACAGCAAGCAAATACTGGTGTTGCAATGATAAGGATTGAAGATCAACCAAGTGACAAACTTAGAGATATAGTTTCGAAACAAGGTGTCATGGATGACTATAAACACCATCTGAGGATGACATAAGAAAACCATTTCCTACGCAATCAACAAAAGGGAGGATCAAGAAAACAAGTCCATGACTAATGGAGATGACAGAAATTGCATCAATGAAAGTGGGCACAAGGCAAATGGTTGCAACCAAAGCTTCTGCCAGAAAACACGAGGAACTGAAAATATTTTCACCATAAACCAGAGTAACACTAGTTATGCAAAGCGGGAATAAAGCTAAATTACCGAAGCAAGAACCAAAATCATGAAGAAGTTCAGATATTGTGAGTGCATAAGGAGCCACTTCTTCATCTGGTTTAGATGACTAGCAACAATTCCAGTATCCTTCCCTGTAGACGTATTTACATCTTCCATGACTTCAAGCTTCCTACCAGATATACATGCTGCAATTTGTAGCAAGTCAGAATGTATGATACAAACCAAATCTCACAGTTTTCTACCAGTTGACTCATAAAACTAGTTTAACTATTTTTGGCCAAGGCCAAAAGTTGGCAAGATTTAACCAGCACAAAAGTTCTTTTAGAAAATATAAGGTTTAATAAACTTATGAAATTACATATTACTATTACAAATACCATAAAGACAGCCCCTAATCAGCAAATAAGCACAAAGCATTAAAAGTCACACTTAATTACCTGATCTAGGGGCTAAACCTAACTGCTACCTTACAATTAAAAATCCAAAAGTCAAAACCTGCAAATTCTTGAAAGCCTCTAGCCAGCCAGGACAATACGTATCATTTGACTGATTTCTACTAAGAGCATCATTTTGATCCTTCTTTCTATCACAAAGTATTGCTTTAATCTTTTGATCCTTCTTTCAATCACAAAACATTGCTGTAATCTCTCTCTCTCTCTCAAAGTTTAAGAACAAAATTTATCCTCACTTAGACCATTAAAATTCCCATTCACCTGACCCAAACACACGCACACGCGCACACACACACACGTATATATATCAAGAATGACAAAACTATAAACAAAATTTTGTCCCACCTGTATCAAATAAGTTTAAAAAAAAAAATAGAACAGGTGAAGTTGGGTAAAATTTTACATTAGTTGAAGAAAGTCTTCAAAGACAAATTAGATAGATCATCATGCAGTGGCCTCTCCCCCAGACCCAAAAAAATGAAAAGAAAATAAAAAGAAACAAAACAAAAATAAAGAATATGAAATACAAAAAACAAAAATGATGCATCAGAATTAAGTGCTTTTCCAAGGAGGATTAAGAACCCTAGAGCCTCATTAATACCTGCTCTAGAAATGAAATACGGAGGAAGCTCTCCAAGGGCAGTTCCAACTCCCCACAAGATAGCCTCTAGTTGAACCTGATGCAATATGCCAGTTAGTGGAACCCGCGAATTAGGTAAAGGGTACAATGATGGTCCGTATGTAGAGCAATCCCTATCCAGCCATGAAGGACCCCTTCTGAATTGGATCGTATCATATAGAGCACTTTTTATGTCAACCCGTCCACATTGCACAGACTTCAATGTAAACAAGGCAAGGTGAGGACCCAAGTACAAAACAAAGGTGTGCAAACCAGACCCTGGAGAAATTAAAAGGGATGGTAAGAAAAAGCAAAAGGCTGCAAATTTCACTTCATTAAGCATAGCCTGGTATTAGAGATCCCAAAAAAACCTTTACCTAATACATCTCCTTTATCATGAAACAAACAGGGCTGTTCAGTAAATCAAACAATAATTCGCAAAATGTAACAAATTAAGTATCCAAGGCACTTTGGACATAGTAAACTTCTGAGGTGAGTGATGTAAATTTTATTTTGAGGAAGGAAGGGGCAGATAATTGTCAATGGAAGCATTTCTTCTTAATACTAATGGACCTTCTAGTTCAGAATATTCAGAATTTGTAGCGTAATATATACATAAGATGAAAAGCCCATGTAATGTCCAGATGCAAACAACTTAGAAAAACCTTGAAAAATCTTCTTCGTTTCCTTTTTATTTGAGAAGACAATAAGATACTAGCGGCATTGAGCCCATTTAAACAGAAGTCCATTGAAAAGAGTAACTGAAATTCTCGTTAGAAAGTAGCAATGTCATGAGCAATAAACAGAATGTAAGTGCTTCAGTTGAACTCACCCAAACCAATCGATGATGCTACACCGAGACCCAACCACCAGATTCCATACTCAAGGTACCTTGCAAAGTTCCAAAATATACTGCAGCATCATCACCATAAGCAGATGTAAGCAATATAGAATCCTGGATAAAGACAAAAATAGACACATATCCGAGAAATATTCAAACATTCAACTGAAGAACCAAAAGTTATACAGCAAAATGCAAGCATATAGACATTAAAGAAGTTGAAAAGAAAAATTTATATAATTCATGTCTAAAGTAAACATTCTAGCAAGATGCAAGGTAAGCCAGAAATAAGGCGGAACCAGGTCAATAACTATAAACAACAGAAGATGGTCCCCAGTCCTGTAAGAAAGTAAGGAGGCTTGATCTTAAATAGTGTGGAATAGTGCATTCTTGGAGGTGGTTTGAATTTAAAGTATTATGATACAGCAGAAAATCAAGTTCCAGCAAGAGAAGAATATAGACGAGATTAGGCAATATCGAGAAGCAAACTAATTTTAGATCTATCACTTTTCCAGGAATAATCATCAGCTCCTATAAAATTCTTATTTCTTGTTACATATTTCTAATAGACTTTGCACTTGTGGATACATACTTCACACTTTTGTAGTACACATGCGTGACTATCTAGTAGTAAGTTTCATTTTCATGTAAACATTTTGAAAATTTCGTATGCATCACAATAAAAGAGGTCAATGTTCTTCCATGTGAGTTCATGTATGCAGATTCATCTGAGAATCTCTCAGCTTATGGAAAAATGACACACTCTGAAAATTATATAATGCATGTTGCAGGAATGAAGGAATCCTAGTGCATGTCAGTTACGAGTTGGTTTTATCAGTATCTCCTTTCCTAGAAATACGTAGGAGTGCCAGATGGAATCTAAATTCTTGAAAACAAAGAACCACAAAAAGAGAAAAAAATTCCTTTCAACGATGCAGGAATTCAGGAAATTATTTTGAAGAAGGGTCTGTCCTTTCTCCTTCTTTACCTAATTCTTTAAAACTGAAAGGTAAACAGTGCAAAGTAACATTGAGTTCTCAAGCAAAACTCTAAATGGTGCCTGACCTAGAAAAGGAAGTGAGTTCTTGTTCCTTTCTTTTCCACATCTCTTTCGAGATTTTGATGAGAGAATTGATACTCATAAATAATTTCCCGAGAAAAGTAAGCTAATTCTCATTTAAAATAAATAAATAACAACTTTGGTCAAAGGAAATCCTAAAAAGCAAAGAACTCATATTAAAAATAAAACTGAAATAAAGAGAGCATTTCAGTTTGCAAACAACTCAATTGAATACAAAATATACACGTGTATGCAAAATTAAGAAGGCATCTTTAAACAACAAATTACAACATACATGTATCGGTTTCTAATAACTGTACCAGCCCAGGGATGAAGATGAACAACAATAGTACCCTAATTTTTCTACATGACTACAGTACTCAAAGTTTTTGTTCATATAAGAACAAAAACATCTGCAGCAATTTCAGAACTCCAAAATTTTTTATAATAAAAAGCAAGATTTAGATGTTCTAGTTTATTACCTGTTTATCTGGCCTGAAATGACAGTTCTGATCAATATCCCACCACCCACAGCAAAAATACTTATTAGTGCAAACCAACTTCGCCTTGCAGATATGTAAACTATTGGCTGCTGAATGCAATGAAGAACTGCTAGAACAAAGAACTTAAATGTCTTCACTGGCTGTATCATCAATGTTAGGTTATTTAGCTCCTTCTGATGCCTGTCACGAAGTTCTAAAGAAAAACAAATTGGTTACATTGTTTAATGTAGGAGGATATCCCCAAATTAAAATAGCATTTTCAGATTTTGATGTTTGACTATTTGACATGCCTGTTCATTGAGACTATGATGAAGAAAAGTAGCAAAAATATTACAATATGAAAAGTATGCAGGTTTCAACATACAGAAATGATGGATCAAGAAACAGAAAAAGATGGACAGAAGAGAAACTTTTTCGTAATCCATCCTTTGATTCAGATAGAAATTGAACAAATTATAGAGTCGTTGCAGTAAGATGTTTAAGAGTATAGGCGTGTGTATGTATAACTCTTTGGCGTGTATCGGTATCCCTTAAGTAAGATTAAGAATATAGGACCATGTGGCGTATTACATTACAGAAGATTGGATACTATACAAGAGAAACCATCCATTCACAGTGATTGACAGGGATGATACACACTGGTACTTTGTCCAATAAAACCGATGTCTTAGGAAGGCAGAATCACAAAATAGCAGGAATTAACTATAAGTTTATACCTCTCTTATTCATTAATTTACATAGTTCTATGACTTCCTTAGACTGATAAAGAGCCTCTCATCTCAACAATGTATATAATCTTATATCATTTGACAATATTACTGGGGAAAAAAAGTAGGAGGTGTATTCAAGGTTTATTCTACTTTGCACTTCTCTAGTCGTTTAATTACTTGAAAAGAATGACAAAGGAAAACCTTGACTTGGCTTCTCCAACTGTTTCCATCAACTTGTTAGTTGAATGCATGAACATGCCTGATTATTCTCTCAGATTTTGTTTACCTATTAAGTAATTTTGGTTGCGCAAAACTAGAACAAGATTGATTTATTTAGACAAAGATGGATGACCTTATTTAATCAATAACTAACTAAAATAGAGAAATAAGAAGATTGCTTCTTCAAGTAACGGTTATCTACTATGGAATTCAAAGATGGAACATTGTAACGTATTGAAACTGAACAAGTTGGTCAATTTTCCAAACTGGCATAATCCAATAGTACCTTTTCTACCCAACTTTTAGAAAGTAGTTGCATTTCTGGTCACATAGTAGTAGTGATGAAGGACAACCTTCTTGTGGAGCTCTATATATCGAAAAACTAGAATTTTTTTTCTAAGTGTAAGAAGACTAACCATGCCGTAAAAAGAAACAATAAGTAATGCTGTATAGTTACAAAAAGAAACATTAAGGGTGTGTTCGTTTGGACTGAAAATATTTTCTCCTTGGAAAATATTTTACATGAAAAAGTCTATTTTTCATAAAATTTTCCGGTGTTCGGTTGACAAAATGAAAATATTTTTGAAATAAAAAATTTTAACAGTTTTATCTTTAATTTTATAAATACAAGTTAAAAAAACTTATAACAATGGTAATAAATACCTTACAAGTAATTGTAATTAATAAAAAATTGATTTTTTTCAAAATTAAATGATAGTACAATATAGTAGTAAAATATGTATAATAATAGTTATATTAGTGTGGGACCCATAATTGAGATAAAAACGAATGAAAAAGAATAAAAAACGAAAATAAGTTTAGCAGACGAAATTCTAAAAGTAAGTATTTGAAGTTTAATGTCACTCTTGAATTATCCGGAAAATAACTTACACTCAAAAATTCCGTAAGTTATTTTCAGCCAGAGGAAGGAAAATTGGAAAATATTTTCCTATTTTCAGCCAGAGGAAGGAAAATTGGAAAATATTTTCCATTTTCCAGTGTTTGGCACCAAAAAATTTTCAGGAAAATATTTTCCTGAAAATATTTTCAGTCCAAACGAACACACCCTAACTGGCAAGATGATAACGCGTCATCTAACCAATTCAGGGCCTGTTCACGCTAGCTTCAGCTTTCGCTAAATTATGGAAAAGTGATTTCAAAAAATCTGTTCGAAAAATTGAAAACATGATCCCATTTGCAAAGTTTTTTAAAGGTAAAAACTGTTTTCAGAAGCACTCCAAGGGTTGTTTGTCGGAACCAGATATTGAAAATTTGTTCCCATTTTCAAAGTTTTGAAAAGGTAAGAACTGTTTTCAGAAGCACTCCAAGGATTGTTTCTCAGAACCAGATGTTTTAAGCTTAAAGGAAAGCTAAAAGCAACAGCCAAACACAAATGAGGACACCCAAGAATAGCTTTTAGATTTGAAAAGGCAATAATCATCTTATTTCAAGCAAACAAGAATTGTGCCTTGCTCCATTTCACCACTAAAAATCCCATTCCGGCTCCGAAAAATATCCCCAATTAATCCGATGCAAATAGAACTAAAATGCCCATTTCCCTTTTATCTGCTTAATCAAACAACTTTCTAATTCCATACTATCAGCTCATGTAACAGTCAAACTCAACTCAAGCACCCAAAACAAAACAAAAAACTATATAATTCTTAATCTAGATTTTCTACATTTTTCAGGCAATGCTCAATTTTAATTACAACTATTATCAAATAATCATCAAAATCATTTGAACAGAAATAAATAACTAGATCACAAAAATTCTCATATCAAAACCCAGAAAACAACAATAAATAAAAATATTCACGCAAAACCCATGATTTATTCAACAAAAAAAAATTAAAAAAGGCACAAAAAACCCAAAATTCTATAAATAGCTAAAATAAATGTTTACGGAACAGACCTAAAATTGAAGATTGATCAGGATATGATAGGGGGATCGCTCGTTTCTGAGCTTCTTCTTGGGAACCCATCTTTCTATAATCAAAAAAAAAGAAAAAAAAAAACAGAGAGAGAGAAATTGATGCTCAAAAGTAGGGAGATTTGTTTGTTTTGTTCGTATGAAGTAGTAGTATTAATAAATACAAATAATGACTACCTAAAAAATATATAAATAACGAGTAGTATTTGGGGAAATCGGATATCCTAAGCAATTGAATACATGATGCTGTACTTTTATTAAAAAAGCAACAATAATGTGAATTGTGAAAACTGCTGATTGGATAAATGATTTCTTTAAGAAATAAACGAGAACGAACTCCGACGCCCAAAATTAGTATTATAATAGCACGTCCAAAGGTGTTCTCTAACTACTAACTAAACATCCGAACCGAAGTTGACTGCTTTTTTTTTTTTTGGAAGAATAAAGGAAAATCGCCAAAATAGTCCCTCAATTTTTTTACTTTAGTCAAAATAATCCCTCATCCTTTTTTTAGCCAGAATGGTCCTTCAATTTTTATTTTTTAGCCAAGAAAGTCCTTTTATGATTGAGTCACCATAAAAAAATTTCTTTTTTTTGTTGTTAAATTTCATATAAAATGACTATTTTGGCTAAAAAATAAAAATTGTTAAAGTAAAAAAGTTAAAGGACTATTTCAGCGATTTTCCCAAGATCTAGAATAAATTACCAAAGTAGTACCTTGGAATTTCCCCACGAGTTCTCTCTGTGGGCTTTCCTCCTTGTCCACGCAGGATGTCTTCTTGCTTGTTAGACTTTTTCTTCCCCAGGGATTCTTTTGGGAGTTTGTCTTCAATCTTTCTTAGGTTTCTTCTTCTAGCCTAGTGGGCATTGGCGGATCATCCCGTGACGCGGAGGGGCAGCCGCGCCCCAAATCTTTAAAATTATGTTTTTTTTTTTTTTTAAAAAAAAATTTAATCATTATTATAAAAAAATAATCCCTTAAAATTTTTTAGAGAATTTAAAAATTATTCCTTATATGTGTATTTCTATAATCTTATTCTTTAAGAGTTTTGAAATATATTGTTTTTCTTAATTTTGTTTTAAAATTTCAATAACACTCTTAAAAAATTAGACTTTGTTCCCTAAATTTTTGCAAAAATCATAAAATTGTTTATCCACATATATATGCGTACAGTTTTTGTCCTCCTTTCAAAGTTTAACTTCTGATTTCCGTCCCTGTTAATGGACCTTTTTGTCCTTTTCGTTTCCTAGTTTGTTATCACCTTTGCTATGCCTTTGGATTAGAATTAACATACTCTTTGTTTTTTTGGTTGTTTCTCGGCTGTTGTTGTTATTATTGGGATCACGTGGATTGTTTCTTTTCTAACTTGTTCTTGTATTTGTGTCTAGTGTTTTTATTTCTTTAGCAATGCTTCTTGTGTCGTCTCAAACGGGGTGAGTCATGATAGTTGGCTAAAGTGATAGCCCTAAAACAAATCAACAAGAGGGCCATGATGTCTACTATGTGCAACTCATGGAACCTATCAAGAGGGTCTAGTATGCTGCAATAGCGGAAAACATGGCTTTGTGTCAATTCAATAAGGCGGTTGATCGAGCAAGAGTGAGTCAAGGTGCACCTTGGGTTTTTGATCGTAATCTGGTCATTCTTAAGCAATTCGATGAGAGATTCAACCATCTTCCATGGAGTTCTTTTGCTATGATTTTTAGATCCATGTATTTGATTTACTGTTAAATTAGATGAATGTGAGGATAGCAGAATTAATTGGGGATAAGATAGGAAATTTTGTTAGCATCGACGTTGATGAGGCAAGTATATATGAGAAAGTTGGGAGAGTCTATAAGAATTCGAGTGTTGTTGGACATTCAGAAATCTTTTATCAGATCATTGAAGATGAACTTCGAGGATAAAATTGGTACAATTTTTTCTAGTACGAGGGATTACCTAATGTTTGCTATCATTGTGGTATTATAGGTCATGATGAGAGGGACTGCTCTATTAAAATGGCTAAGGGTAACTTTGCTTCTCTTGACTTGCAATATAGAGGGTAGTTAAGGTTTGAGTCGGCGACAACTAATTAGAATCGACGTCCTTTCAGTCAAGAGGAAGCTACTTCTGAGAGGGCCAGACAAGATAAGGAAAGTGCATCACATCTGCGTAATTTTGGGAATGATCAGCTAAAGGATCGGGCTTTTCCTCCTAGAATTCAAGAGCTAATCCAGGGAAGATCAATCTATTCTGAATAAGAAGGATGCGATTGCTTTTATTTGGGAAGATATGAGGGATCAGGTCCTATCTTTTTTGGCGTTTAAATCTGATAGTCTCTTATACAGAAATTGAAAGAAGAGTCAATCATGTGGAAAAGAGCTCCACTAGGCTAAATGCTGCAGTTTCTAATTGCGAACAACCAGCCGTTGAAGCCCATTCAAATGAGGCCCACTTAATTGGGAGGTTTGATGATTCTACTAGCAATGTAGGACGAGCCCATATTTCTCTTCTCGATGGTAGCTAAGAAGAGTCTCTAGGCGAATCTCATTATTCCAAATAGGATGAGGAGATCACGTGCCTTACGTAAAATTGGACTTATGCTTCGGCTGGTCATTTATCCTCTAGTTGCATAGGTTCTCTTTCGGGGAAGTTGCTTGGAGGGGTGCAAAACATGAATTTAATGAGTAAAGCTAAAAACCAGATTGTTAAAACGCCAACTGCTTCTGACTTGTTTCTAGTAGATGTCTAGATTATTGAGGAGGGAACTAAAAATAAAAAGAAAGGGAGTGCCAATTAGGTGTGCAGAATAAGAGATGGACTAGAAGGCAGTGTAAGGCACCATATGATTCTTAGAATGCATCTCACTTTTTCAACAACCTAGAGTTGGCAGTAAAAGCAATTGCAACCTAGCTCTGACAGTAAGGAAACAATTGATGAGAAACCACAGAATTCGAAAGGCAAGGAGGTCAACATTTTATTCGATGAAGAAGACGATTTCACTTCAACACGAAGATTGGTTCCCGTCCCGCTGACAGCTATGAATATCTTAAGTTGGAACTGTTGAGAGATTGGTAATCCATCGACAGTTTAGGAACTTTGTAGATTAGTTAAATCCCTTCAATTATTTTCTTTGTGAAACCCATATTCATGCTAAGTTAGTTGGTAGGATTAAACATAAATAATGTATGTTTGGGTTGGGTGCTAGTGCAGAGGGCAAATCAGGAGGATTAGCTTTATTTTGGAAGAAAGATATTACCCTAATGCTTCTGTATTTCATGCTACTCTAAAATGGTTATCGAGGCTGATGTTGAAATGTTGGGCTAGCTCTTGAAATGGAAGTTGAATTGTGTTTAGGAAGAACCATATACAACCAACAGATGGATTTGGAGGAAGAGTTTAAGCAACTTAAACCAAGTTCTGGGACCCTTTGGCTCTAAATTGGGGACTTCAATAAGATACTACTTTCGTCAAAATTTTTTGGAAAATGTCATCATCCTTGTTGATAGATGGAACTTTTCACGAAGGCTTTAGATTTCTATGAATTGCATGATTTAGGTTTCTTTGGGACTTGGTTCACATGGAGTCGGGGTTGCAGGAAGAAGTTTCTCTTAAAGGGGCTGGATAGAGCCCATGCAACAAAGACTTCGAGTTGAATTTTCCCGTTCTTAGAAGTTTAACACCTGTTCTCACATAAATCTGATCTTGCCTCTATACTACTATGGATTAAGGATAGAGCTAGCAATAGGGTGAAGAAGAAGAGTAAACGATTTAGACTTGAGGCGATGTGGCTGAAATCTATTGACTATCAAGGTGTGGTTCAGGATTCTTGGGGTGCTGAGTTAGATATGGGCTACTGGGGTTCTTTAGAAAGGAAGTTGGAGGATTGTAGGTTGGGATTATTAAATTGGAGTAAGTTCCTTTTTGGTAATGTTAATAAACGAGCAAAAGTTTTGAGCACTTCGTTCAAGTTGTTGTCGCTTATCGTAATTTAGCAGAGATAGGTAAACTGGGGAAAGGATTGGTTTCAATTCTTGACCAAGAGGAGTCTACTTGGAAACAAAGGAGCAAAACACACTGATTTAAAAAGAGAGATATCAAAACACACAATTTTTCATGCTATGGCTTCCTCTAGGGCTAACAATAATGCTATAAAAGGTCTCAGGGATGGGCAAGGAAATTGGTGTGAGTTTGATTCTGATGTAGAGAGGATTATACTAGAGCACTTTTCTCAAGTTTTGGTTTTTTCTCAACTGTCAGATGAGATCTTGGATTTGGTTTAGGCTTGACATAAAGGGTGAGAAGAAAAGTATTTGGTGAAGCAAACAACAAACTTGTTCAAATCTATACGGCTAAAGAGCTAAATAATGCTATCTTTCATATGAAGCCGTTATCCTCTCCAGTTCCAAATGGTTTTAGGTCTGTGTTTTATCAAAAATTATGGCCAGTAGTAGGCAAGGACATAAGTAGCTTTGTTATGTAACTAGGGTTTTTTTTAATCTTTCCTTAATAATAATCAATTTTTCCCCCGTTAAATTATACGCATATTGTTCTTATTCCAAAATCTTTCGATCCAAAGTCTATTACTCAGTTCAGACCTATTAGTCTATGTAATGTTTTATTTAAGATTGCGTCTAAAGTTTTAGCTTATAGGCTCCAAAAGATTCTTCCATCTATTATTTCAAATTGTTAGTCTGTTTTTATCCTGGGCCATTTAATTACTGACAATGTTCTTGTTGCTAATGAATTGAATCACTTTATTTGATTTAAATCTTGGGGCAAGGAGGATCCTATGTATCTATAAAATTAGACATGAGTAAAGCCTATGATTGTGTGGAATGAATTTTCTTGTTAAAACCATGTTAGTATTAGGTTTCCATCCTTTGTTTGTAGAAAAAAATTTTCGATGCATTTCTACAGTTTTTCTTTCTTTTTTATTGAATGGCTCTCAGTTTGGTTTTTTGACTCAAGAACGTGGTATGTACCAAGGAGATCCTTTATCTCCTTACTTATTTCTTATTTTTGAAGAAGTTTTCTCTTGTCTCATTCAGAAAGCAGTTAAATGTGATAATCCGCATAGAGTCACAATGGCTCGTGAGGCTCCTAAAATTCCTCACCTTGTTTTTGCAAATGATATGTTGCTTTTCGGTGAGTTTACGATTAAAGCCGAAATAGTAGCACAAATAATTGATTTTTACGATAAGGCTTCTGATTAGTAGATTAACTTAGATAAGTCATCAATGGTTTGTAGTAGATCTAACAAGGTGGGGATTAAGGCGTTGGTGACAACAACATTGAATATTTCCAGAAGTGGAGATGCATCCAAAATATTTGGGTCTATCATCAACAGTGGGGCAGCCACAAAATGTTTTCACATATATTAAAGAAAGAGTGCAGCAAAGGGTTCCAGGATAGAAGAGAAATAGCTATCAATGGCAGGTAAAGAAGCTTTGTTGAAGGTAGTTATTAAGCCATACCAACATAGGCCATGTCTTGTTCTTTCTTTCTTTTTATGGTTTATCAAGTATCTAACTTCAATAGTAAGGATTTTCTGGTGGGATAGCAACAAAGATCATAGGAAAATCCATAGGGTGAGTTAAGAGAAGTTATTTCAAGCCAAGGATATTGGAGGCTTGGGTTTTTGGGTCTTTAAAGTTTTTGACTTAGCAATGTTGGTAAACAAGCATGGAGAGTTCTTATATAGAAGATTCTTTGCTTCTAAGATTTTTAGAGCAAATTATTTCCCTAACTTGGATTTTCTTCAAGTAGAGCAGGATAATAAACCTTCTTTTACGTGGAAGAGTATCCAATTAGAGATGGGGAAAGTATTGTATTAAGTTGTAGGAAAAGGGTGGGTCAGGTAATTCTATAAAAATTTGGCAAGACTCATGGTTACCAAGGCATGAAAGTTTTCAAAATCTATTCTCGACCAAGGATTTTCTCGGGCGATGAGACAGTTGATAAGCTAATGTATCCGAAGTCCAGAGAATGGAATGTTCAATTGCTCAATGAGTTATTTGACTCATCAGAGGTTTTCTCTATTTTATCTTTACCTCTTGGCAATGCGCAAATACAAGAAAGGTAGGTGTGTCAAGATGAAAAATCTAGTAAATTCTCAAAATAGAGTGCGTATCATATTGCTCTGGAGGCTGGAATACCTAAATCTCAAGATAATGTGAAAGCTTCCAGTAGCTACGGATAGGACAAGGTTTGGAATACTATTTGGAGCTTAGGTGTTCCTCCTAAGGTTAAGCACTTGGTATGGAAGATTTGTAAAGATATATTGCCAACAACAGTTCGTTTGAAGTCGAAAAGTTGCAGTTCATCTTGAACAAGGTTGTCCTCTGTGTTTAGCTGAGCTTGAGGATATTTGACATATATTTTTTTAATGCCCAGTGGTCGTTCAAGTTTGGGCTCTTAGCTATTTTCATGGGTAGGTCATGGAGCTTGCACAAAATGAGGGGAAACTATGGGTATAGAAGTTGCTTTTGAGGACAAAGGATGAGGATAGAGAAAATGTAGCACTAATCTTGTGGGCTTTATGGGAAAATAGGAATGCTAAAGTATTTGAGGGCTCTTGTAAAGATCCTCTATCCCTAGCATCGCTTGTTTCCCAGTATTTCCTTGACTTCAATGCTGTTACAACAGTAGGAGGAGTTTAGTAATCCTCCCTCCATATCAGAGGTTCATTGGCAACTGAGTGAGATGGGAGGATAAAAATTAACTTCGACGTAGCGTGGAATAAAATTTCAGGAACTTGTAGTCTTGGTGCAATCATTTGAGATAGATAAGGGAAGTTTATAGTAGGAGCAACCTCGAAACTCTTATACTAATACAATATTTCCTCCTCGGATCATGCGGAAATGGGCTTCTGCTTGGAATGGGATGTTCAAAAATTATCAAAGCTATTCAAGAGGATGATCTTCCTTTATCTCTTTTATGTCTGCTAGTTGAATACATTAGAGTCTTAATATGTAATATAAAATCTATAATATAAATTATGTATTGAATATTTATTATATAAGTGTTTTGTTGTATAATTTTTTTACATATTAGGTGTTTTGTTGTATAATTTTTGTACATATTAGGTGATATCATATCATATATAAAAATAATAAAGTCGGGCACTTTTGTTTATCTAATTTTTTTTCCCGTTTCTAGGTGGCTTAATAAAGGAGCGTGTATGTGTTTAATGCACTCGAAGATCTCAACCTTCTGACTTTTCTTTCTTCCCTTTCTTGCTGTTTAATCACATTTCCTTTTCCATTTTCTCTTTCAAATTCAAACAAATACTTTCCTGAATCTATCTTCCTCTCATTCTCCTTGTAAAATTCAATTAATCTAAAAGTTTATCTCCTTTTCTCTTATCAATTTTGAAGAAAAATCTCTCTTTTATCGCTTGTCGATCTTAAAAAAATTCAAGAAGAATCCAAACTTATCAAAATCTTCTCCTCTTCCGTTCAATTTGCCCATAAATACTTCCTCTAACTATTAATCATGAAATGTCTAGAGAAATCAAGGAATCATGATATTTCCACATCTTTTGCTTTAATTGTTTAAGTTGTTTTAGTGTTATTATAGTTGTTTTGGATGAATTACACTACCGACTCTCTGCCTCTCTCACTATCACATGCCTACACATGTTACATCACAATTACATCTACAACATATACAATACACACGGTCACATAGATTTGAAGCAAAAACAAATTAAAGCATCCGATTAGGAGCACAAGTAGTTATGTTTATGTTTTTGCATTTCAATAGGTTGGTGCAGATTTCAATTGGCTATATTCATGTAATTTTTTTTTCTCAATTCACTTAAGTTGAATGTAAGATGATTTAATTCAAAATCGGGATGACTCTAAGCTTGTGTTTGTAAACTTATTGGGTTGGTTTTACTACAAACTGAAATAAAATTTGATTTTATTTCGAAGCATACAAGTTGTTTGTCGAAATTTCTGACTAAGATAATTGAGAAGAGATACTTGAAAGTGTAGGCTTCAGATTCATTCTTTTTTTTTTTTGTCCTTCAAAATTCTTGAGGATCTCTCTCTCTCTCTCTCTCTCTCTCTATATATATATATATATATATATATATACATACATACACACACACACACATTCAGTGATCTTTCATCTTCTTGCTGATACCTTTGCAACCGATAGTGTTTGCTATGCTCTGTTTAATCAGCTAAATCAAGGGATTGAGTATTAATGTGTATGCTTTTCATTTATTTTCTTACTCAAGAACTATTTTTTGATTTGGTTGGTTGAAGTTAAATTCTTGACATGTTTTCTATATTATCACATGAATAATGATGTAATCTTTGAATTGGAGTTTATCATATTAAAAGCCTTTAACCATCTCTTGCAATAGGAGAAAAATGTCTACCTAAATTTTGTCCCATTATGAACTTGTGTTAAAGCTTAAAACAAATAAAAAAATGCAGAATTTATTTTAAAGAAGAATAAGTTAGAGACGAACTTTGATGTGAACATTGATACCAAGTTTTACTATAACTCTATAAGGTAATGAAAGGTCATGTATTTGTGATCTTGATAAGGACCATAGCAGATATCTCTGTTTGTATTTTGAAATTTTTGAATTTGTATAGATTTAGGTGATTTCTTTATTTGAACAGCGTTTTAAAAAAGAATAAGCTACGGAGGGGTTTGTATTCTTAAATATATAATCTATAATTCCTTCCAATTGCTACTATTCTACTTCTATTTTATCCCATTCTTTGAAGGCATATCAGTTGCATGTCTCTTTATTCTGATGACTGATGTGTAAATTAAGGTTGTTTTCTTCCATTATAGATTATAAATTACATTGAAGGCTTATGTTGGATTATACACAAGATCAAGACTACTACTACAAAGAAGTTATTGCTGGCACTAGTAATTTTTCTTCTATAACTCTCCTTTGATGAATACAACAATAAATTGAAATCTTTGTCTTGGTTTAATTCTAGAAATTAATCCCCTGTAGGTAGTATTAACATTGCATTTCAGTAGGAAATATTGGTGCTTTGTTGAAAGAAATGGGATTGGATTCTTAAAGTAAACAATGGGGATAGAAAGAATGAATTGAAACACAAGACAACTACTTTATGATCTATTCAGACCTCAAAAATCTTTCACATAGACTTTTTTTCATGTTTGGATATGGGATGTTAAAACATGTTAGATTTGAAAGGAAAAAACCAAGTGTTGAAATATAAAGTTTAACATTATAGTGTGATTGTTGAACCCCAGTTATGATAATCATGTTTTGATGATGACCAAATCGCACTAACAGTTTGAAAACAAGTGTGCAGAAAAATAGGGAGTCACGGACGTTGATGATTATCCGAAAGGAAAATAATTTAGACGTTTGATGATAATCGTCCGACACAAAGAACCTGAAGCTGTCTCGGATGAAGAACAGAGTCCGACCATATTTCCAGAAGACATTGCATCGATCGGACGTAGGTTCGGACGCTTCCTCAGACGTCCGAACAAATACCCTCAGAGAACATATGCAACATCGGACGCAGGGCTTAGCAGCGGCCGTCCGAACGGTCCAACGGCTAGTTCGTTCGGACGCATACTTGCTGCATCGACCGTCCGAAAGGTCCAACGGCTAGTTTTTCAGTAAGCAGAAAATAGCCGTTGAAAAGTTGTTAGAAGCAGATTTTGGACAACTATAAATACCCCTTAGCCTGAATTAAACAAAAAGAGACTTCTACATTGATTACAAGTAATTCTTGAGCTATTTGGGAGAAATAATGGGTACAAGTGTTGTAATAGTGTAGTTAGTTTTGTGAAAAGAGCTTAGGAGTGTAAGAGTTCTTCAAGTGTAAGAATGGAGAGATAACAATTGTAACAAAGGGAGGTTGTGAGCCATGTAAAACTCTTGGCTCAACTAAAGGAAATCAGTGTGAGCAAGAGTGATCCTCATTTATGTACAAGAGGTTATTGTCTCACCTACTTTGAAGAGACTTTTAGTGGCTAAACTTCAAGTTGAGAACTTGGTAGTTGGCTTGTAAGAAGCTCTTTGTGGTTGTAAGCTCCAAGCTTGAGAAGCTTGGGAGTTTGGTTTGATACTCTTAATCTCAATCTTCTAATTTGTTCTTTATGCTTAAATTGTTGAATATCTATTGTATTCATTTTTGCTTAAGTTTTTATTTGGTGCATAAAGTTTGCATTTCTTATTAAGCACATCAAAAGGATTGTTTTTGAAACAACCTAATTCACCCCCTCTCTTAGGTTGCTTTGGGACCAACAATTGGTATCAGAGTTTGGTCTCATATATTGAGCTTAATTGCTTTTGAGGAAAAATCATTATGGCAACCAATAATGCTTTGTTTTTAGAGGGGCATTCTATTACTAGACCTCCCATTTTTAATGTGCATTAATTTCGTTTTTTGGAGGGATAGAATGAAAATTTTTGTTCAATCTATTGATATTGATTTATGGTATATTATTTGTGAAGGTCTTTTAGAAGCTAATATTCTTGATGAAAATACTCATAGATTAAGGCCTAAGACTAGATATGAGTTAAATGCACAAGATAGAATAAATTTATCTTTAAATGCTAAAGCCATTAATATTTTGTATATTGCCTTGGATGTAGATGAGTTTTCTAAAGTAAAAGGTTGCAAATCGACCAAGGAGATATGAGACAAATTGAAAGAAATCCATGAAGGAAGTGAAGATATAAGAGAGCAAAAGAGTCACTTCTTGTGGCTAAATATGAATCCTTCAAAATGGAACCTCATGAGAACATTGACAAGATGTATTGTAGGTTCAATGATATGGTAAAGGATTTGGAAGGTTTGGGTAAAGAATATTCCTTGGGTGAAAAGAATAAATTTTTTTGAATGCTTTACCTAAGGAATGGGAACCTAAATATACCCATTTCCATAGAGGAGTCTAAAAATTTAAATTCTATGCCTATCGAGTCTTTGATTAATTCTCTAACCTCAGTTGAATTGAAGATGAAATACAAGGTTCAAAATGAGGAGGCAAAAGGAAAAAGAAGCATAGCATTTAAAGCTTCATCAAAAAGGAGAAAAGACTCAAGGAAGCCTCACTTCAACAACTTCCAAATCACTTGGCATGATTGCAATTCGGATGGAGAGGTTGAAGAAGAATATGAGGAGGCTCAAATGGCTTTTAGGCACTTGGCAATAATAAGGTATCCCCTAGTTGTGATTCTTGTGATGATTCATGTGATAATGATGATGATGATGTTGAATCATTTATTTTTAAAATGCATGAATGTTTGAAAGAATCATATGCTAAGAACAAAGAGATAAAAATTAAAGCTAATACTTTATTGAGTGCCAACTCAAAACTTGTGCATGAAAATAATTCTTTGACAAAAGAAAATGATGTTTTGAAGAAAAAATTTGTTTGAAAAAACCAAGATCATGGAAGAACAAGTTTCATTGAAGAAAAGATTAGATGATCTTGATGATATTTTGAAAAAGAAGAAAGAAAATGTTTTTGAAAAGAACAAGAATTAGAAATATTTTTTTGAACAAAAATTTTATCACCTTTAAAAAGGATGATTTATGCTTTGTAAAATCTAAATCTTCTTTTTATGGCAATAGGAATATTATTTGTAATTATTGTTATCAACATGGCCATATAAAGAAAAATTGTTATGTTAAAAGAAATGAAATATTAGGAATAAATTCTATTTGGGTGATTAAGAATATTACTAATCCAATTGGACCCAAGAAAGTTTGGGTACCAAAAGTTGTTGCTTAACTTTGCATGTAGGTATGCTTGGAAGAGCACCAAGGAATTCAAGATAGATTATCAATGGAGGGTGTTCAAGGCATATGAGCTAAGATGATATTGAAATGGGTAACATCTAAAATTTTGTGTTAAGAACGTGCTTTCATTTATCATCAAAGTTGAACTATGTTCACTTGAATGTTACTCATCTATGTGATTGAATTTGTTTAGAAAGCTAGGAAATTTGTATCCCCAATTTTTTGTCTATAATAAGTCACTACTTACAAAACAAAGGGGGAGCATTCTCTTTTTCAAATGGATTTTTGCAAGAAATTGCATCACACATGCTTCATTGTTTTGATGATACTTTTTGGTAAGGAATGACCAAAAATTGTTTTGATTCTAATTCTTTGCATGAATTCTCTCATTTCTTATGGAACACACATTCTTGAAGGGAAGAATTGTTTTGCATAACTTGACTCATTCTCCGTATACTCATGTGAATTATATTCATCTTTCAAGGGAGAGAATAAACTTAGGGGGTTGCTTAAATTGCATTATTTTTCTTATGTTTTGATAATGCCAAAAGTGAGAGAAATAATGGACAAATTCTCTTGTGTAGTACTTCATATTTTATGGTTGTTTTTTTTTTGAATTTTCCAATTGATTTGTCATCACAAAAAATGGGGAGATTGTTGAACCCCAGTTATGATAATAATGTTTTGATGATGACCAAATCGCACTAACAGTTTGAAAACAAGTGTGTAGAAAAATAGGGAGTTATGGACATTGATGATTGTTTGAAAGGAAAACAATTCAGACGATGATAATCGTCCGAAACAAAGAACCTGAAGCCATCTCAGACGAAGAACTTCATCCAACCATATTACCAGAAGACATTGCATCGACCGGACGCAGGTTCGGACACTTCCTCGGATGTTCGAAGGAATACCCTCAGAGAACGGACGCAACGTCGGATGCATGGCTTAGCAGTGGCCGTCCGAACGGTCCAACGGCTAGTTCGTTTGGACGTATACTTGTTGCATCGGCCGTCCGAAAGGTCCAACGGCTAGTTTTCCAGTAAGCAGAAAATAGCCGTTGGAAAGTTGTTAGAAGCAGATTTTGGACAACTATAAATACCCCTTAGCCTGAATTAAACAAAAAGAGACTTCTACATTAATTACAAGTAATTCTTGAGCCAGCATATTTGGGAGAAATAGTGAATACAAGTGTTGTAATAGTGTAGATAGTTTTGTGAAAAGAGCTTAGAAGTGTGAGAGTTCTTCAAGTATAAGAGTGGAGAGATAACAATTGTAACAAAGGGAGGTTGTGAGTGTAAAACTCTTGGCTCAATTAAAGGAAATCAGTGTGAGCAAGAGTGATCGTCATTTGTGTACAAGAGGTTATTGTCTCACCTACTTTGAAGAGACTTTTAATGGCTAAACTCAAGTTGTGAACTTGGTAGTTGCCTTCTAAGAAGCTCTTTGTAGTTGTAAGCTCCAAGCTTGAGAAGTTTGGGAGTTTGGTTTGATTCTCTTAATCTCAATATTCTTATTTGTTCTTTAAGCTTAAATTGTTGAAAATCTATTGTATTCATTTGTGCTTAAGTTTTTATTTGGTGCATAAAGTTTGCATTTTTATTAAGCACATAAAAAGGTTTGTTTTAGATACAACCTAATTCACCCCCTCTTGGGTTGCTTTGGGACGACAACAGTGATGACGTCCTCAAAGTGTTTATGGATGTGGTATTTATAGTAAGGTGGATCATATTTATAGGATGTTCACTTCCATGTATGTTTTTGATAATTCAAGGCCGATTGGGTAATAGTTAAGGGATCAATTGAGAGAGGTAATTCTTAGTAGTTGCTAAACTGCTTTGTTCTTTTTGTTTAAAGCTTATCTACTGGGATACTTCTACTCTTAGTTTAAATGCTCATCTGTGGGACTGGGTCGGAATTATTGACAATGAAAAGAATTAGGATGGGGATTCTAATGGATGACTGATTTTTTGTGCCACAATTACAATTTTCTATTGATACAGCTATATTAATCTGGTCCCTTTTTTTCAATTGTATTTGGAGGTTGAGCGTTGGGTGTTATTTATCAAATGACAAGGGGCGCTAAGGGGTTTTCCAAGTTTGGTTTGTTACCCGAGGGGTTTGTAATGGATTATGAGGAAAGGAGATATGGCTACTCATATAAAATTCGAAGCTATTACCTGATAATATGTTGAGCTGGTGGAAAAATCCCCGGAATGTATTATCAACATTTTATCAGAAAACGGATTTTGCTTCTTGAATGAATCATTAGAGTACTATTTATCAAGAAAACTAAAAACATAGTTTGTACCTTTTTAATTATTGATTAATAAGTATTTCTATTTGTTATTTGACATGATTACATGATTAAACTAGTTGCATCTAAAAGTTTGTCTGATATCTTTAATAAATTAAAATTTTCAATAAGATATATTTATTCCTATCTTTTTTCTTTGTATGTTTTTCTTTATCTTTAGTTAAGTTGTTAATTATTTAAATCTGTCCTACCTGTAGAACTAATAATTCTGTATTTTTGTTTATACACATGAATTACAAGGATTCTAAATCAGTAAAGTTATTTAAACATATTTTTTCTTCAAATTTAACAATGAAGTACATTCATCAAATATTTATTCCCGTACAACAAATGGGGTCACAACTAATATAAATATAATAAAGGTCAACATCTCGTACTTATCTACACCACCTTGTCTTTCTTATTTGGCACAATTTAATTGGGACATATTTAACACTTGCTCTTTAAAATGCTCCTGATTTTCTCTTTTATCCTCTCATTCTCTCTTGTCTCCCCCTTTTCTCACTATCTCTCCTCCCCTTATCCATCCCAATTCTAAAACTATGTATGACTGTTACAATTTTTGAAATTGTCTGACTGCTCAATCTCGACCTCCCCTCCTATCTCTTATCAATTTTGAAAAACTAACAAACTGATCAATATCTCTATCTGTTTTGAAATAAAAAAAAAATCTCAGCCTATAAAAAAATCAAACATGCTTATATATAGTGTAGTGTTGCAGCTTTTTAGGGTGGTGATAGTGAAGGTGAAACGGCTCCAAAAAAATCCCTAGTTATCCCTATTTAACCAACTTTCATTCGGTATTTTTTTTTTGTCCTTTTAATGTTATAGTTCTATAGTAGTTTTTTTCTTTTGTTCAGTTTTATTAGGTTTGTTCCTTAATTTAATGTTGAAGGCTCATGGCTTTTTTTAGGGGAAGAGTTCTTAATTAGGAAATCTTCAATGGTGAAGATGCTGTAAGTTTATTTCTTAAGTGTTTTTGTTTGATTTCCTATTTATTAATTTTGTTTAATATTGAGTCAATGAGAGAATCCACCCTCTCTAATCCTTCCAAGTCCCAAATTCTCGAAAACTTCAACAATTCCAGTGTCACATTTCTCCCTGTTCATATTGTTATTAGCTTTTATCCATTATTCCTTTAATACTTTAGCTTTAATTGCAGATCATTAATTTAATTTCTTAAATTTCTGCTAGACCGAATGGATATAGGAAGATATCTATGATCATCTAAGCTTAGTATATGCCATAAAGTAGGTAGACGTGGTAATCTCCACCGTTAGTCATGAGTAAAGCTTTCATCGTAAGATATCTTTTCTATTGACTTTTTCATTTTATTGGTTTTATTCTTTGTGTTATCTATTCTATCAATGAATAGATACTATTACCCTTTTATGGTTTTTTATTTGATTCACCCATAAAGACTGTGAAATTGCCTTGGTTCTGCACAAGCCTAAGACAATAGTAATACCATGACTCTACTTCAATGGCCTAATTGGTATTGGCATATTTTCAATATGTTTTTGGGTAGATAAGTTTGACTTAAATGGCATAGATGTATGCCTTATGCCTATCTCTATTTAGTACTCAATTATAATTTTTAAAGTGACTATTTTACTGATTCTGAAGATTCAGATATTATTAGGCATTTCTTCCATTGATGTTAAATGCGTATAAGTATTTTTAGGTATATTTTGATTAATATACAAACTATATTTAACAAATTTATTTTTTTTGGGTTTGGGTAAGTGAAATAATTCCAGTTTAAATTTTAATTGGATTTGATGATTTTTGGATTTTTTATATTTTATTTGCATGGAAATATGTGAAGTTTATTATAAGCTTTTGAACTCTCTCTCTCTTATTAGTTTTGTGCTTTTTAATTGGGCTTTGAAAATACACTATGGATTCTTGATGTCAAGAGGTGGTAGAAGAGTTGTAAAAATAAGTATATGGAGTATTACGGAGGAATGTTCACCTTGACATGGATGAATGAATTTACCTTTTAGTAAAGTATTGCTCATATTATGGTTGAAACCTAGTGTTTTTTTTTTTTTTAAAGAAGAATTGATTGTTGGTTATTCAATTGCACAACATGCTTGATTTTATCTAACTTCTTTGCCAAAAATATGCAATACAATTTTTCCAAGTTTGGTTTCCTTTCAAAAAAAATAATATTTCGTGCATTCGTGCATTACAATCATGAGCTCTATAAATATGAGTACTAATGATACTAGAACTAGTTGCCTACATGGTACTAGATATTTATGTAAATTGCCTATGTAGCGAGTTCATTAAGGATACTTATGTAATTGGCCACGCTTAGTTGGCACTATAATAGCCTAGACACCTTCCATCAATATCTATAAATAGGAGGTCTTTGGGCTAAATTTATATCTAATTCTTATACAGACATTCTAAAATTGCACTCAATCCAAGGTATTTTGTCTAATTTCTCTCTCTAGTTTTCTATACTCATATTTTGATTCCGTTTGTGGGAAATCTGCCACAAAAAGTTTGTATATTTTCTCTGTTTTCCAATCAATTTCTCTAAAATTCTCTCAACTCTCACAATTTCTAACAACTTTTATCCATTAAAAAATTTAAAAAAATGAAGAATCGTTCTGCTACTTGCCGTGTGAATAGCAAGAAGGTTAACAGAGACAATCAGCACCTCCTGATCGAAATGGACGGTCAGGATGAGGCTAGAGCTTCTTTGATATTACAGCAGAAGCAAGATAATGACCTATAATACATTTTAGGGCATCTCGAGTCATTTAGAGCTTTTGTTAAGTAGCAAGAAAATTGCACTCCTTCTACTAAGAGAAATTAGCTGGAGCAACCACGCAATGAGCAAAAGTGCTCCGGTCATCGCCTTGGCAAATAGCCTTAAATTGCTATAAGCAAACTAACCTGAGGCACAAAATTGTCTAGTCTAGATCTTTGGACAAACCTGAACAATCACAAACTATTACAAGCAAACCGACGAGGCCCACAATTCATGATAGATTGCGTCCTTAGATGAGATCCAAATCCTTGGAAAGGACAAGCCCTTCCCTAGCTGTTTCTAAATAGCTCAAGGAGCAGAGTCTAGAGCGAAATATTGAAGAAATTTTGAAGAAAAATAACCTAGTGACTCATGCATCTTTACTTTCTCAAGTGGACAAATATCCGTTCATAATGTCTATCAAAATAGAGCCCATACTTCTCCAATTCAAGCAGTCGGACCTTGACAAGTATAAAGGGGATTCTGACCCTTCTGATCTCATCTCAAATTTGGTGGCCGTCACAAGCTTATATGGTTACAGTGATGCCATTCAATGCAAGCTTTTTGCGACCACAATTTGAGGCTTGATTCAAAAGTGGTTCCATGAGCTACTATAAACTCAGTGGTCATATTTCATGACTTGGCCAATTTTTTTTGAGCCAGCCACTTCCATAGCTAGTTAGTCCTGCAAAAGGACACTTCGCATTTGATGAATATCAAACAAAAATCTGAAACTTTGAGCCACTATATTAACTGCTTCAATAACGAAGAAGTACAAATAAAAAATATAGACAAGAAAATTATGATTGTCGCTTTCTGTAATGGAGTTCGGCCTAGGGCCTTCATTGCTGAAATAGCTAAGAAGATGCCCTTCACATTCTTAGAATTGCTAGAAAAAGCATCATATCACATCCAAGAAGGGGAGTCCAACATAACCAAGAGAGAACTCTACGAGCCAAAAAAGGAAAAGATCAAAATGGTTCGAAGGCTTCTGGTGGGTTGTGAGAAATGCTATCATAGGCACCCAAAATTAAACAACTCCCAATAATTATAATGTAGTAGTGGTGAGTCAAGTTCGTCCCACAAAAAATGGAGTTTATTCTTGTGCTAAACTAAAAGGGGGGGTTTGAATGCTTTTAAACTAAACACTAAAGCAATAAAATAAATTGCTGGAGAAAATTCAATTAAGAAAAATCTTGGTTTAGGTCATATCCACCATGACAATTTGCTAGTCGATCCTTGGCACAGAAGATAATTCAATTTTCATATCAAGTACTAATTGAAGAATTAACCCGAATTCCAATTCAAAGTTAATTCTTACTTCTTTATAAAGTTGGCCAATTTTCAACACGCGATCCAATTAATCTTAACTATTAATTTAACCCAGACACGTGCTAAAGATTAATTAATAGAAGCATTAAGATCAATAAGAATAATTAGTTTAATTAAACATAAACACACGCGATTATGCTAATTAGTTGATTATTTTTTCTAAATTCAATAATACTAATCGAGTAATTATCAAATTTAGTTGGTTCACAGATTGAATTAAATAGACGTTTCTTAATGCTTCTATTTCTTGAAGCACCACAAAATTCCACTCAATATATTTCTTCAAATATTCACATAAATAATCAACAATCAATCTACCAATCAGAGTAGTCTAAGAACCAAAGTTAGAGGTCAAATGCTAATAAAACCCAAACATGAAATTCGTGTGTGTGTGTGTATAGGCATTCAAAAACTTAGATTTGAAAATATCTAGATTAAATCATGAAGACCCTCAACTTTTTTTTAAACACCCCGTAGTTCACTCTTCTTACACCCCTCTACTAATCTAGATAACAGATTCTATTTAAATTCGGTAGGACTTTTAGCTCGAACTATAGGTTAGGATATTTGTTAGCCAAAGAAAGGAAAGGATATAACAAATAAGAACAAGAGTTTTATAGTAATGGTGGCTACACATTAAAATAAACTTCTCTTCACATGAGAAATATCATAAATCCACAACCCCATACTTGAGTAACAAACACCCATGAAGAATTATGAACAACCAAACATGGCAACATCCCTCGGACATATATACATCACATCATTATTTTTATTTTTTTTGTCCGCTCACAGTATGGGTACCAGTGATAGGCACTACCCGCAACAAATAAACATGCAGGTACTAGTGATGGCGCACTACCTGCAAATACAGGTACCAGTAATAGGCACTACATGTAAATATAAAAAACATGTAGCTACCAGGGATGGGCACTACCTGCAACTACAGAAACTTCCATATTCATTTTTTGTCAACAATTTTTTCCAATACCCCATTTCGCTACAAAAATATACATCACTCACTTCTCACAAACTTCCACCCTTAGATCCCCTTAACATATAATCTGCACCATAAACCTCTTAAAGGGATAACTTAGGATAAAACAATTAAAAGAAATATTAAACTCAATAAGGGTAGGTAAATTGAGTTTACGTGAAAAAAGGTGAATGATGTTTCTCTTTACAAGAATAAGGCTTAAATAAGGTACTGTGAAATAAATTGTTAAAATGGTTGGCTAGCGAGGTTTAACAAATAAAGAAGGCACTACCCTCATCTTTAAACTAAATCAGGTCATCTAAGAACTCACTTCAAAAATGTAATAAAGTGAGTTTTCGGGATGCAACAAAATTGAGTCTACATAAATTTCTCTAAATAATCCAAATCAAAAATTAATGTATCGTTTAATGTTCAAAAATCTTGAAAATCTTGAATGAAAAATATTAACACCGACTATTCATTCATGCATGGTTCAATTAAAGATTTATCATGCAGAAAAATGAAAACAATACGTTACGCGAAAAATTTCAAGAATTTCAAAAACATTGTCAAATAATCCACAAAATTTTCAAAATTTTTGACAAACTCTCAAATCAAAGAAAAAGTTAAAATATTGCAGAAAAATTGAGAAAAATACACCAAACAACTTAAAATTCCAAATAACTCCGCTACCCACACTTAAAAATAAGCATTGTCCTCAATGCAAAAATAAAAGCATAAAACGGGAAAAAGAAAAGCTTCTCTGGATTTAATTTGTGTTTGGAGCAGTATTCACTATAAATATCCCCATATCATGAATAAAAGATGGAGTAACGCTAAACAAAATAGAATAAAACAAATAATTCCCTTGAGCCAATAAGAAAAACAAGAAAAATTGTAGAAAATAATCCTACAATAATCAGGAAAAAACTTACTCCCTTAAGGACATACACAACAAAAATAAACAAAAACACCATGACAAAATTTAAAACCTAGCTAAAAGAAAATTAACTAACTAAAATGTCTTAGAAAATAAAATAGCAACTAAAATTGTTTAAGATAATCAATTGCCAAAATTAAAAGATAGACAAAATAGCCCAAAACATAGGGCATGAAAAGTTCAAGGATAATACTATACCAAATCCTACAGGAAAGGAGGAAAAGGTGGAAACGTCGATGGATCCTCTCCCCATTCCCTGGCCATCTGGCGAGCCTCCATAGTCTGCTGTCAGGTATACTGGTATTGAATAAATGAATCAAAATGGTGGCTCATCCTCTGTTGCTCCGCTAGGATTTGATGTAGAAGCTCTTCCTGAGTCTGCTGCGGTGCAGACATAGACTTATCTTCAGAATCATCAGCCTCAATTTCGTGTGATGTAGAGGCTTCGGACCGAGTGCTTAGTTTAATTGGAGCTCTTATACTCTCCATTGCAATTAACTGTCCAGGCTTCAGTTTTTCTTCAGAAGGATCAATTACAATACCACTTTTCAAACACAGGATGGTAATCAAGTGGGGAAACCATAAGCCTGGTTGCTTATTAGTAGCGAAATAGCAAATTGGCTGACGTATGAGGTGACCAACATCTATAGATTTGCCAGTTGCAATGCAATACGAAAGCTTTGCTCGTTCCATAGTGATGTGTGCAAGATGATTAACCTGAAGAAGTCAAGCACAAAAAAATTTAAACCAGATAAACCAAGCTGGTTTAAGTGTATTAGCATTAAAATGTCGAGTCACATTACCATTTGTTGTATATGTCCATTCAACTTCCCCATTGCAAAGAACACTTGTGATTTCCTGCAACTTCATGTTAGCATTTTTTGTGTCAGGCCATTCCTCATTACGTATTCAATTGACCTTCAAAACTCTATTAATTTTAGAGGCTGAGACATCCATATCTTGTCCCTCTTACATATACCTTGGTGTCGGTATAATGGGCAAAATTTGAGTAAAATTCACGTACCACCGTTATGACTGCTTCAATAGGAGTGGAGGTGAAGAGATCTAATCCACGACCACAAATGGTTAGCTTGATCTCGGGCACCCCTGCCAATGGAACTTGGATGCCCTTTTCCTTGACCATAGCCCGTTTAGAGATGCCATTATCATATTTTTGTTGGGCTGTTGGAGTAAAAAGTCTTACACCTCCACCTACTCTTGGTTGTTGAGCCTTGGATGATGAGGATGCTCCGGTACTCTTGCCTGTGGCTATTTTCTTTGCCGTTCTTCCAATTCCTACAAAATATAAATATGCGTCATGACTCTCAAACAAATAATTGTAAACCCCACACTTAAATAAAAGGCCATTCCCCAAATCATAAGCCTTAGAATATACATGAAAATTCAAGCAAAATAATGCCTAAAACTAAGGCTTATATACATTGCATGAACATTCCTATGCATGAAAATTAGACTCAAAAAGACATCACATGGCATAATTAATGTGCTAGGAATTAAAATCATGCACCGATGACTTGTGTTTTAACATTTTTATTCATTGAGACAATTTATCGAACACATGGCATGCATAGAGAAAGTGGAAATTTTTGTGTATATATTGAACATGAAATCCATCATCAATCAACAATCCAAACAATAATCACTCCAATTACACATTGAAAGTTCAATCCCAAAGAGATTTAACCAATCAAAGCGTAAAATAGGTAAGAGTGGTGAAATATGTTGGGGCAATAAAATCCACACTCTAATACCTTCAATGCTATTCTTCTGGTTCCAAAATGCCCTCCACAGGCATAAGTATGGTAAAATGCTAAAATTGAATTAATTTCACCATCATTGACACACCTTCTTATTACTTGATCACAATATTTCCATAAATAGGGCTCATCCTACACAATATTTGGCATCACTTTTGATATTCTCTCTTGCCGCCCTAGACAAACCTTGAGGTAATTTTTATTTGTAACTAAGAAATTAACAATATTTGCATACTAGGGTAACATCGCCTTTACTGAGTATAATTGTTCATCTAAAAATCTTTCTTGCATCTCCAGTTCACTATCCACATGTGGTAGCCGACTTAAATGGTCTGCCACTTTATTTTTCATACCACTTTTGTCTTTGATTTCCAACTCGAATTCGCTTAAGAGGAGTATCCATCTTATAAACCTTGGTTTTGACTCCCATTTTGACATTAAATAGTGTAAATCTGCATGATCAGAATATACAATTACCTTAGTACCAATTAGATAAGAACGAAATTTCTCTTGAGCAAAAACAATAGCCAAAAACTCCTTTTCAGTGGTGGCGTAGTTTTTCTGTGATCATTTAGGGTCATGGAAGCATAATAAATTGTATCAGGCGCCTTCCCAAGACGTTGCCCCAAAACTGTGCCCACTGTAGAGTCACTTGCGCCACACGTTATCTCAAATGGTAGACTCCAATTAGGTGGTTGGATCGATTGGAGTGGACACGAGAAGTTGTTTCAATTTGTCAAATGCTGCCTTGCAGGCATCAGCAAACTCGAATTCCACATCTTTTTGCAGTAATTTGCATAAAGGTATCGATATTTTGGAGAAGTCTTTGATGAACCTTCAGTAAAAAACTGCATGACCAAGAAAAGCACAAAATTACCGTACCTTGGTGGGGTGGAGTAATGATTGAGTTATATCAATTTTTGCTTTACCAACCTCAATCCCCTTAGATGACACCACTTGTCCTAATACTATACCTTGTTGCACCATGAAATGACACTTTTCAGAGTTTAGGACTAGGTTAGTTTCTATTTATCTTTGTAATATCAATGTGAGATTGTGCAAACATTGATGAAAAGAATCTCCATAAATAGTAAAATCGTCCATAAATACCTCAATAAAAAGTTTTAGAAAATAAAAAAATATGCTAACCATATATCTCTGAAAAGTAGCAGGGGCATTACATAACTTGATTGGCATACGACAATAAGCTCAAATGTTCCAAATGGTCATGTTAATATTGTCTTCTCTTGATCTTCGGGAGCAATAGAGATTTGAAAGTATCCTAAGTAACCATCAAGAAAATAATAATAAGCACGATCGGTTAACCTTTCAAGCATTTGATCAATAAAAGGTAAAAGAAAGTGATCTTTGCGAGTAAGAGAATTAAGCTTTCAATAATCTATACAAACCCGCCACCTATTTTATATACGGGTGAGCACTATCTCGTTTTCTTGATTGTTCATCACAGTTATTCTCATCTTCTTAGGGACTAATTGTGTTGGACTAACCCATTCACTATCTGAAATTGGGTAAATTATCCCCACTTCAAGAAGTTTGAATATTTCCTTTTTAACCACTACCATTGGCGTCGGGTTTAGCCTTCTTTGCTGTTGACGGGTAGGCTTAGCTCTATCTTTGAGTGGTATATGATGCATACATGTCGATGGGTTAATTCCCTTTATATCTACAATGGTCTACCCAATTGCTGTCTTGTGCTCCCTTAGAACTTTTAGCAAGCGTTCTTCTTGGTCAGTGATTAGGTCATTAGCGACTATCACCGGATGAGTTTTCCCATCACCTAAAAACATATATTTGAGGTGATTTGGAAAAGGCTTTAGTTTCGACTCAGTCGCCTGCAAAATAGAAGACAAAAATTGTATCATTAGGGATCTTCGATATCACATAAGATAACTTACCAAATTGCTGTTGTTCAACATCACTTTCCGCTTGTTCATCTCCGTCTCCTTCGAATTCTTCTTCAAAAATATCCTATACTATCGAATCGATAACATCAACAAAGAAAATAGAATTATACTCAATTGGATACTTCATAGCCGCATATATATTATGTTGAAATATTTTGCCATCAAATTTCATCATCAAAATTCTAGTATCTACATCTATCTTAATTTTAGATGTTTTCAAAAATGGTCTACCTAACAAAAAAGGGACAGACTCATCATTGTTCGCCATGTCAAGAATATAAAAATTAGCTAGACAAGGAAAAATTAATTTATTGACTCGGACTAAAACATCCTCAACTATACCCTTAGGATAAGCCACTGATCTATCTGTTAACTGGATAATAGTAATAGTTTCAAGTAAAGGCCCTATATGTAAAGATTTATAAACTGAATAAGACATAACATTTATAGAAGCTCCTAAATCCAACATGGCCTCCTTAATTTTAGTATTGTTTATTGAACAAGGAATTGTACACATACCTGGATCTTTGCATTTCATGGAAAGATTCTGTTATGTAAGAATGGCTGATATATTTTTACCCAACATGATCTTCTCAGCCTTCTTTTGTTTTTGCTTCTTTTTATGTGTACATAAATCTTTCAAAAATTTAGCATAATGAGGAATTTGTTTGATAGCATCTAGCAATGGAATGTTTAGCTCACATTTGCAGAAAATTTCATATAAGTCTCTATTGGGATGCTCCTTCGTAAATTTCTTAAATGCATCAGAAAATGGTGGCTCAAGGTGTGTATTCTGGCCACTGGAGTTAACTTACCAATTTTTTCATCTTTTTGGCTGGGACTGATTTCTTTCTCCACTTTGATCACCCTTTCTTTGGCCTTTTTTTGTTCAGGAACCATATCATTTGGCACGTCAACCTCTTTTCCGCTTCTCAACACAATAGCACTAGCATTCTCCTTGGGGTTAATGATAGTTTGAGATGGCAATTTTTTGAAACTTTGCGATTCTAATCGACTGATTGCAGTTGCCATTTGTCCCATTTGGTATTGCAACTGCTGAATACTGGCCTTGGTGTCCTGTTGAAATTTCATAGTATTAGCTGTTAAAGTATTCAATATTTCCTCTAAAGACTTACTAGACTGATTATTCATATTAGCTTGTTGTCTTTGAGCAAATGGGGGCCTATATGGTTGGAAATTCTGTCGATTCTGTTGAGGTTGAGGTTGTGCTGGATTCCCATATCTCGAATTAGGACGATCCATCCATCTAGGATTATACGTGTTGGAGTAGGGATCATAATTTGTTTGTGGTTGTATATTATTCCCGGAAATCCTCTCGCCACATTTACTTGCTCTTGGGATTTCTCTTGTAATATGGGACACATTGTTTGTTGAATGTTCCTCATTTGAGCAAATGCTGCAAGGTTGTGCTGCTGTTGCTGTTCTTGAAGCCAATTGTCATACAAAAGAAGTCAACTAATCATTTGTTGCTCTAAAGGTGAAACATTTATCTCGTTAACACGTTTGAGTGGTTGATCACGTCGTGTCCCGAACTTTTGAGAATGCGTAGCCATATTTGATATAACCTCACGAGCAGCGTCTATGGTCAAATTATCCAACGCCCCTCTACTCGCGGCGTCGACCATATTTCTTTCATTCGGCAACAAACCTTCATAAAAATATAGGATTAAAAAGGAGTCACTTATCTGATGATGTGGATAGCTTGCACACAATTTCTTGAAGCACTCCCAGTACTCATACAAAGACTCGTCATTGAACTGCTTTATGTCACAATTTTTTTTTCAAATATTTGCAGTTTGAGAGGCTGGAAAATATTTAGCCAAGAATAGTCTGTTTATCTGCTCCCAGGTTGTAATACTTACTGAAGGTAAATCGAATAGCCAATCCTTTGCCTCATCCTTAAGCGAGAACGAAAATGCTTTTAATTTAATATGCCCCTCTACCACTCCAGTGGGTCTCATACTTGTGCAAACTATGTGGAACTCCTGAAGATGCTTATTTGCATCTTCACCTGGCAATCCATGAAAAGAAGGTAATAGATGGATTAGTCCAGATTTTAATTCAAATGTGATATTTGCATCTAATTCAGGATATGTAATGCGTAAAGGTTGTTGATTTAAAATGGGTACTGCTAAGTCTCTTAAAGTTCATTATGCCATGTTCGTTTCTTCTTGTTGTTCCTTATCACCAGCAAAGATAAAACTGAACAACTGTTCTTCCCCTAACTGTTTTTCTATTAATTCTTTCGCTAATTTGCGTAACGTTCTCTGTATTTCAGGATCAAATTGAAATTCAATTTGTCCAGCAGATCGTGTAACACTAGCATACACAATTAGCAGAAGAATATAAGATAAAAGAAACAAAAAATTGAAATATAGCACAAAAATAATTCAAACCGTCACCCGTAAACGGCGCAAAAATTTTGGTGGGTTGTGAGAAATGCTGTCGTAGGCACACAAAATTAAACAACTCTCAATAATTATAATGTATTATAGTGACTCAAACTCATCCTACAGAGAACGAAGTTTATTCTTGTGCTAAACTAAAAAGGGGATTTTGAATGCTTTTAAACTAAACACTAAAACAATAAAATAAATTGGTGAAAATTCAATTAAGAAAAATCTTGGTTTCAGTAATATCCATCATTGCAATTTTACTAGTCAATCCTTGACACACAAGTTGAAAAATTAACCCGAATTCCAATTCAAAGTTAATTCTTATTTCTTCTAAAGTTGGCTAATTTTCAACACGCAATCCAATTAACCCTAACTATTAATTTAACCCAGAAACATGCCAAAGATTGATTAATAGAAGTATTAAGATCAAAGAATAAGAACAATTTAGCTAATTAAATATAAACACACGTGGTCATGCCAATTAGTTGATTATTTTTTCTAAATTCAATAACACTAATTGAGTAATTATCAAATTTCGTTGCTTCACATATTGAATTAAACACACACGGTTAAAACAATCTAGCTATATATTAATTTCAATAACTTAATTATTCTGGAGCAATAACAAGTTCAGAAGAACAATTATAAAATTAATCGCAAAAAAATAATTAATACTTTCTATAAAATTGAATAAATTCAAGAACAAAAAGTCTCATAACATAGTAGAATTGACCATGGCTTCAAGTCCCTCTATCAAGAAAAAGGGTTTAGGCACAAAGTTCCATGAAAGAATAAAAAGAATTTTCTGCTGAAAACCCTAGTTATGACGTGAAAAGAAAAGTTTTCTCTCATTTTTCTCACCCTACATGGGGTATTAGTAATGAGAACTAGGGTTATAATAATTGTCTAAGGATAGGAACGTGAATTCGTATGAAAAAAAGCATGTAACCGGTCGAATACATCTACCAAAAACTAGAAAATCACACAAGCTACTGTTTCAGGTGCACATGCGCTGCCTGTTTTGGGCGCATGTGCACCCTAGCACATTCTGGAAATTTTGCTTCTGGACTCAGTGCACACGCACTGCACCTCCCCAGTGTATGTGCGCTGAGCTTCAACACTGTGCCTCACATTCAACTTCAATTTTGACCTTGATGTGTTTGGAATTTTAAAATGTGTAAAACATGAAAGTTGTAACTCTCCATCTTAACTTTCCAACACACATTGAATCACCTAAATTGGAGTTCGAATTGAAAACCCCATCCAAAATGGCTTCATACTTGTGCATGTTCCGCCCTTAGTATTTTATTTCATCTTTTCCATCTTTTTCATCTCTTTTTCACTTAAATCCTACAAAAATTAATAATAACCCAATTAAACTCAATAATAACTCAAATATTTCTTGCAACACATAAAAACGTGGTAAATGACACACAAAATATAGCACAATATGATATGAACGTATTAGCTTCCTCGTCCAAAAGTCAAAAATTTCTGATCGATTAGGATATCCTAATCGAAGACCCCATACTAACAAGGTCTCATATTCGAAAAACAATACCGGGGACAAGCCATCCCAAACCAAGATCCTATAGGACACAGATTTCATCCCTCTCAATGCCTTAAGAAAGGAAATCTTTATCAAGTCTAGCATACGAATTCTAGAGTTTCCTTCTCTGATGCAGATTGGTCCGAATATGAAGGATAAGTTAAAGTATTGTGCTTTTCACTGACAATATTGGCCATGATACTGAGATGTGATATCACCTCAAAATTGGAATGGAAAAAGCCATTGAAGATGGTTATCTTTCACAGTTTATTTAAATGCCAGTATAGTCTTTCAAACTGCATAATAATCAACAGTGAGACAATAGAGGTCCAACTCGGCAATATCCTCATCGACAACAAAACCAACCTCATAATAATCACCCTTAGAAGGAGCCTCGGAATAATATTGTTGAGGGGTGATTAATACAATTGCTAGAGGTCCGGCCATTGGGGACTCGAGCAATGCTCAAAAGAAATATGCCTACTATGTCCCTGAGGGTGAAGAATGGGAGAAAAGTCTCAAACCATTCATGAGTCTCAAATACACTTCCAAGGATTCTATTCCAAGTCACATGCCACACAATGACCAAGTGGTAATTCATGTTCAAGTTTTTGGTTACGAAATGCATTGGGTCTTTGTGGACAAGGGCAACTTAGCTGATATAATTTTCTGGGATACCTGGGAGAAAATGCACATGGATCATTCCTTGATTAAGCCATTCAAGACATCTCTAGTTAGATTTATCAGAGATTGAGTTATGCCAGAAGGGCAGATTACATTGTCTCTAACCCTCAAAACTCCTTATAAGCACCTAGTAGAATGATTAATTTTGTTATCGTGCGAAGGGACAATTCTTATAACATGATCCTGGGATGCCCAGTTCAGTATAGACCTCAGTATTCCACATTAGTATTAACCTATAAATTCATGTTGAGGGACGGGTCAAAAGGAATAGTCATTGGAAATAAGTAGAAGGCTCAGGCCTGCTGCATGATGTCCCTTAAGTCACAATCCTAGAGAATTTTTGTAACAGATAAGGCCTATTCAGAGACATTTGATGCTGAGCCTTCCAATGCAGAGTACATGAGTTCCTTATGATTCCCAATCCAAAAGGAAAAGGAAAGGTAAAGTTAGAACCCGAGGATGATATCCCAGTAAAAGAGATAGCCATTGATCTGAGCCTCCCGGATTAGAAAATAAAAATTTGTCATTCTGCTAGCTGAGCTTAAGGGGCTTGTAATTCGATTACTTTGTGAATATAGGGACAATTTTACTTGGACTGTGGAGGACATGCTTGTATTCCTTGAGAAATCATTGAACATAGACTGGGCATTGACCAAGATTATAAACTAGTCAAGCAGAAGAAGTACCTTTTCAAATCAGAAAGGAGTTTAGTAATTGAAACTGAGGTAGATAAGCCTCTTTTAACCAAGATAATTAGAGAAGTTTTTTATTTGATATGGCTTTGTAATCCTATACTTATAAGTAAACCATACTCTTGGTGAATGTGTCAAGATTTTATTGATATTAATAAAGTTTGTCTCAAAAATAGTTACCCTTTGCGTCAGATCGATACTGTAGTTGATTCCATAGTAGTATTGTGCGTTTCTTAGATGTCTTCAAGGGATATCACCAAATATATATGGCAAAGAAGATGAAGAAAAGACCTTTTTCATCACTGATAGTGGCACTTACTATTATATTACCGTGCCTTTTGAATTGAAAAATGTTGGGGCAACCTATCAGAGGTAGGTAAACAAGACCTTCAAGCCTCAGATAGGTCGAAATATGGAAGTTTATGTGGATGATATGGTTGTCAAAAGTTAGACTTACAAAGACATGATTGAAGATCTAAATGAGAATTTTGACACCTTAAGGTCAATCTAAATGAGGCTGAACACCAAAAGTGTACTTTTGGGGTCCCTTCAGGAAATATTTTTAGGGTTCATCGTGTCACACCAATGTATTGAAGCGAACCCTGAGAAATTCAAAGAAGTAATTGATATAAAGCCTCCAGTCTCGGTGAAAGAAGTTCAGAGATTAATAGGAAGAATGGCTACTTTGAACCGCTTCCTATCTAAATCAGCAGAAATGGGTTTTCCATTCTATCAGATCATCAAAAAGATTGATAACTTTCAAGGGACCGAGGAGGCTCAAAAAGCTTTTAATGAGCTTAAGGAGTACCTCAAAAATATTTTGAAGCTAGATTTACCTCAGAAAGATAAACCACTCTACATATATATGTCCATTTCAAACTTCGTTATTAGTTTGAAACTGGCCAAAGAAGCAGAAAATGGAAGTCAATTTCCCATCTATTTTAAAAGAAAAATGCTTGAGAAACTAGAAAAGAATTACCCATTAATTAAGAAGACCCGTTTGCTTTGATCACATCAACTCGAAAGCTAACCCCATATTTTTAAGGGCATAAGATAATTATGCGGTGATCCATTTCCGCTTGAAAAACATTTTGACAAAGCTTGATATTTCTAGTAGAATGTTGAAGTGGTATGTGGAGCTCTTTGAGTTCTATATCGAGTTCAGACCAAGAACGACTATTAAACCGCAGGTTTTTTTGGACCTTGGTAAAAATTCAAGGTCTAAAAAACAAGAATTAATAATGGCTCTTGAACCTGCCAAAGTAATTGAACCAAAAGAAGATCTGATTTGGGAATTACATGTAAACGAAGCTTCATATGAATCTGGATCCAGTGTTAGGATCATCATCTAAACCTCAGAAGGAGATTATTTCGCTTATGTACTCAAATTTGATTTTCAAACAACTAATAATGAAGCTGAATATGAGATACTCATATATGGGATGAGATTAGCTCACAAGATAGGGCTCAATCTTTAAATATCCAAAGTGACTCATAGTTGGTGGTTAATCAAAGCTAGGAAATTTCAAAACAAAAGGGGTTAATACTAAAAAAATATTTGGATGAAGTGAAACAGTTTAGGTTGGGGGCTTAGTTTAACAAGGTGGTGTTCGTAAAAGTGTCAAGAACAAAAACACTCATGCCATGCGTTGCCTAAATTGGCTTCAACAATTTATTCTCATCTTACTGAGGAGATCCTTGTGGAGGTGTAGACGACTAGGTCCATTGATCTGGTAGAAAAAGTAATGGATATTGATGCGGACCTTGGATAGATGGGTCCGATCATGCAATATCTTCCAAAAAATACACTCTCCACCAACTAAGTAAGGCAGAAGGATTAAGTATCCAACTGCAATGTATGTGTTGGTACAAGGGGTTCTATATAAGAAATATTATTTGTGCCCCGTGTTAAGGTATCTTCGACCATCTGAGGCAAAATATATGTTGAGGCAAATTTATGAGGACATTTGTGGAAGTCACATGGGGCCCAAAAGCTTAGCAAGAAAAGTACTACCAGCAGGATACTATTTGCGAACTTTGTATTCTGATGCTGATAACCTAGTCTCAGCCTGTCATAAGTGCCGCTGAAATGGATGTGCTTATAACTCAGCGTCATGGTTCGAACATGGTCCCAATTCGAAGGTCGTGGTTGTTTGTTCAATGAGGAATTGACTTGCTTGGCACCTTGCCCAAAGGTCCCCGAAAAGTTGGGTTTTTGGTAGTTGCCATCGATTATTTTACTAAGCGGATTGAGGCTGAGTTGCTGGCATCCATTACTACAAAGTGTATTGAGAAATTCTTCTAGAAAAATATCATATGCCGATTCAAAATTCTTTCAGTCCTCATTTCAGACAATGAAAAACAATTCGAAGAAGGAACCTTTTGCCAGCTTCTATTTCGGACTGGGATAAGGCAACACTTTATTTTGGTAGCTCATCCATAAGCTAATGGGTAAACTAAAGTATGTAATAGAATGCTCTTAATGAGATTGAATACTTGGCTAGAGTGGGCCACAGAAGCTTGGTTGGATGAGCTGCCGAGTGTTCTTTGGGCCTACAGAACCACACCTCGAACAGCCAATAGAAACACGCCCTTCAAACAATTTAGTATATGGCTCTGAAGCAGTTATACCCACCGAGATTGGCTTACCTTAAACTCAAACAGCTCTTTATGATCTTGAACAGAATAATGAAGCATTAATGATAAATATGGACCTGCTAGAGGAGGAAAGGCTTGATGCTTCCATTCAAGAAGCAAAATATAAGCAAGTGATGTCAAAGTATTAAAACTCCAAGGTCATATATCGTTATCTAAAATTAAGGGATCTGATCCTCAAAAAGAATGAGGCCAATAGAATTGCAAGAATAAAGAAGCTGAACCCAAATTGGGTGGGTCCTTATAGAGTGATAGAGGCTCACAGATCGGTCTACTACAAGCTTGTTCATATGAACAGGGTTCCTGTACCTCATATGTGGAATATTGTAAATCTCAAGAAGCGTTATCTAGGATTGTAAAGCCTGAATTATGTTGAGCAATAGAAGAAAAAGTTTGCTTATCTTGATTGCTGTTCCTCTACATTTGTCTGGAAAAAAAAATAGAAATGAAAAACTAGAGTGAAGGGTTAAGACCTTAAGGTCCCTCCTTAAAAGAAAAGGAGCTATCTCGGACCCACCGAGGTACCAAAAAGGCCGAGATCAAGCTCAAACAAAGCAAAAGAAATAAAAAAAAATAGAAGAAATAAAAAAGAGTGAAGGGTTGGAACCTAGAGGTCCTCCTTTAAAAGAAAAGAAGCTGTCCCAGACCTGCCGAGGTATCAAAGAGGCCAGGATCAAGTTCAGAAAAAGTAGAAGAAATAAAAAAAGAAATGAAGAAACGAGTTAGAAGGACTGAGATCTAGTGGTCCCCTTTAAAATATGTGAACTACCCGAAGCCCGCCGAAATGCTCAAATGGCAGAGAAGCAAGTTTAGAAAAAGCAAAATACTTGAAAAAAGCAAGTTAGAAAAGTTAAGACCTAGTGGTCTCTCTTAAAATATATGAACCGCCCCAAGCCTGATGAAGTTCTCAAGTAGCACAGGATCAGGCTTAGAAAAAGTAAATGAAATATTAAAAAAAAAAAAAAGAGAAAGAGAGAAGCAAAAAGCAAAAAGAGTCTGAAAGGCTAAGACCTAAAGGTGTCCTTTAAAATAAAAAAGTGAGTTGGGGCTTTTTCAAGCCTTGCTTCATAGTATAAATTTGAATATAATCCTTTTTTGTTAAAAGTTCTTAAAGCTTTTTGAACAATAATAGGAATTTACACTTAGAATTTTATTAATAAATTAAAGTTGTGAATGAGATGCTATTGGCAGTAGTACTACAAATAAGAGAGCAGTAAAAGCAAAAAAAATTGTAAGAAGGCACAAGCATCAAAATTCCTTCATTCATTCACAAAAATTTTCGAAGTGCAAAATTTCCTAAGTGACTATTACAGGGAGGATTGGTCATCTACATCTAAAAGCAACAAGCAGTACAGAGGCCTCAGGGATTTTCTAAGGTAGCTTCAGAATTGGCCTTAGGCTACTGAGAAGTCTCTGTTGACGGACCACCTGCTTTTGCTGGTTCAAGAAATAGGTAAAGGAGCTCTGAATCCTTGAGCTTCAAGGGCATTGAGTTTCTCCATATTAACCTTAGGATCATACGGAGTGTCTTTGTATACGTCGAGGTTCTAGACTAGATGGCTGCAAGCTACCATGAACCCCATGATATAAGGATTTTTGGCGAACTCTTGTATCCCACTTGAAGCCTCAGCTGATGGGAGAAACTCATTCCAAGCCAGGATTTTCAGTCTAGCTTCCCAGGCTACAAACTTAGACTCAGCTTCAGCCAAAGCCTTAGTCCTAGCTGTGGCAACCTTGACCTTAGCATCTTCAATAGCTTTGGTTAGTTTCTCCTCAACCTCTTTGAAGTCCTTCTCTAAGTTTCTTTTTTCTTTTTTTTTTTTTCTAGTTGAGCTTGGTGGAGCCTTTCTTTCAGGTCCTTCATTACAATAGACTACTCATCATATTTTTTTGCTGCTGCTTTTTGACACTCAATATCATGTGCTTGAATAGCCTCCTTTATTAAGGCTGTAGTCTGAGTGTCGTTCTCGAAATTAAGGGTGTGTCTTATTTCTTGGCGTAATCGAGCCACCTCAGATGCATGCGCTTCTTCCCTTGCAATGCAAGCATAAAGAATAGAAATTATTTGTCAAAGAATTCAAGCAAGAGTGAGAAACAGATTATTATTCAAAGAGAGAAAGTGGTGGTTCAACAGAATGGAGTAATAAACTTACATTGATAGTAGATACGTGGAGCTCATTGTATTGCTACTAAGAAGTGAGGCTCTTGACATACTTTTTGTCTTGGGTAAGAACCGTTGCCTTTCCCAGTTCTTGAGCCACCCATGCAAACTGGGCCACTTCATTGATGTCCAGGTTTGGTTAAGGTCTAAACTTGGTACTTCTTGTGGTGGAGGTACTCGGCAAAGGCCCCACCAACATACAAGCCCGAGGCAAGTCTTAAGAGCCAGCTACGGCTTGTTCTTCCTAAGGTGTGGGCTTCTTTTCACCTGCGTGAGGTTTTTCACCTCAAGAAGTTATGTACTAGGAGCAAAATTTCTTAAGGTTGGAGCTCCTCGAACCAACCTAAGCTGCTTGAATAGCTGGGTCCAACCTTCCCACCTCCTGCAACTGTTGTGATACAATGGCCTGATCTTGGGACAACTCTTCAGCATCAGGGCTTTACCTTAGGCTCAATAGTGATTAGAACCCAGGCCTTTTTTTGTGTAGCTCGAGCAGGAGCAGGAGCTGATACAATAGGGCTACTGCTATAGCGATGTGTGGGACAATTATGGTGTCCACATCAACAAATTGGACAACAGTTTAGCATTCACTACTAGATTCAGGGTGGAGTTAGCTTCGAGCAACTTCCATGGCGGTTGAGGTGACAACAACCTTCGAAGTAGAAGGAGAAGCTGCTTAAGAAGTTAAGGTACTTGGCCTGATAAGTGGGCATTGAGGCAATCAGGCGGTCCAAAAAATTGCCAAGTCCCAGAACACAATAGGAACATAAGGGTCGGATGATGATTGTGATTGCAAATATAAATTTGATTTGGAATGGCAAGTAGTGATTTTGATGAAGATATGTATGTTGGTGAAGAAATAATTTGTGAAAATTTTTATGAGGTTGAAAATTTTGATTCGCATTCATTGTTTGGGTTGATTGAGGATGAAGAATTTGTCCATGAAAAATAAAAAATTGTTGAATTGGATGAGGAAGAGATGGAAATTTGTGATTTGATTGAGAAAGAAGAGAAGGAATTTGAAAAGGACGCCATTGATGTTTTTGAAAATATTATTGAGAAAAATAATATGGTAGATGATACTGTTTTTCTTGGAGTTGTTAAATAATTGGAGAAAATGGTGACCTTAAAATTGTTGTTCAAGATTATGGTGGAGTGGACCAATTGATTGAAGATTGTGGCTTTGAAAAGTTCGGTGGTGCAAATTAGGAAATAGAAAAGTTTGATTTCTTGTTTTTTGGAAATAATTTGGAAGGTTATTGTGTGAGACAAAATTATAGTGTCTTCAACTGTGATTGGGTAAGTATGAATCAATTTGTTGATCGAGGAAGAGTTACCCATCAAATTATATGCAAAGTACAAGATGCGTCCACTTTCACGTGTGAAAATGAAGATGAAGACCAACTATAAGTTGGGGTTACCCATGCTCCGTACGGCGACCGAAATTTCAATGGAGATTGTGGCTCGTGATGGCGTTGGACCGGATTTTATGAAGGCTTGGTTTAAGGGAGGCAATGTTGGCATATAAACAAAGCCTAATTTGGATTTGGAAATTTTAATTATATTATATTTAGTAGTTGAATTTGTAAGGGATTTATTCCCTAGTTTATTTTGTATTAGGAAATTGTGTTAGTTGAATCCCTTAAGGATTTAGATTAGCTTGTACCTATTTAAAGGCATTGTGCCTAGTTATTTCAATGGAGGAAATTGCACAAAAAAGGTTGATTAATAAAATTATTTTTATCCTCCCAAATATTTCTTCTACTTCCCACGATATTCTTTTGTGTGTGTGTGTGCAAATTGTATCAGTAAAGGAAAATCCGCAAGTGTAAATAATGCGGTGTCGAGAATTTGTCACCAAAGTTTGAGTTTTGTGTGAGAATAAAACAATCAACTTTAGTGTTGGTGTTTTGGTTTATTTGGTACTTGGCTTTTTTAAATTAAAAATTATTTTAGCTCCTGCAAGTGGTATCAGGTTTGTGTTCCGTTGCGTAAATTTTTTTGAGTCTGTCAAATTGGTATCAGAGCTCTAGGTCAAAAGTTTTGATCTTGGGGCATTTGTCAAAAAAAATTAGAGAAAAAGAAGAGTGCCAGGCTGCGGTCTTGGGCGTGAAGATTGTAGTAGAGTACTCGATTTTTTAAAATTAGACCACAAGAGAAGTTGGTCTGAGAGTGCTCGTTTGACAATTAGGGTATTACGAAATTGACCCTAATTGGGACAGTGATCTCTTAAGAGAGATCCTGTCGTGTTAAATTATTGTTGGTGTTGGACAATGATCACGGTAAAAAGTTGTGTTAAATTTGCGGTTGAGGAGCAAGGTAGGCCAAGAAATTCAAAGACGGAAGAAAATAAAATTTTCGCAAGGTACGTAATTTTTTTTTTTTTTTTGAATTGTCAAGATGGGTAGAGAATTTATTAATGGTGAAAATTTTGAAATTTTGCATATGTTTATGGGAAGTGAAGAAAGATTTGAACGGGCAAACATCATGGAAGAATATTTGAAAAGATGTGGTTTCGGTGATGCCATAGAATTGAGATTATCCAACCCTTTGCCAAAAGAAATTATGAAGCGGAAGGCAAAATTGTTTTTCAAAATTGTGCGTAAAGCAATGGTCAGAAAATTTTTCAAAAGGGTTATTGTTAATGTTCAATCAATTGAATTTTTTTGGTCAGATTTATTTTATATTTTAATGGAATTGGCAGATGATGATTGTGATTGCAAATATAAATTTGATTTGGAATGGCAAGTTGATTTTGATGAAGATATGTATTTTGGTGAAGAAATAATTTGAGAAAATTTTTATGAGGTTGAAAATTTTGATTCGCATTCATTATTTGAGTTGATTGAGGACAATGAAGAATTTGTCCATGAAAAATAAAAAATTGTTGAATTGGATGAGGAAGAGACGGAAATTTGTGATTTGATTGAGAAAGAAGAGAAGGAATTTGAAAAAGACGCCATTGATGTTTCTGAAAGTATTATTGAGAAAAATAATATGGTAGATGATACTGTTTTTCTTGGAGTTGATGAATTAGTTGGAGAAAATGGTGACCTTAAAATGGTTGTTCAAGATTATGGTGGAGTGGACCAATTGATTGAAGATTGTGGCTTTGAAAAGTTCGGTGGTGCAAATTATGAAAAAGAAAAGTATGATTTCTTGTTTCTTGGAAATAATTTGGAAGGTTATTGTGTGAGACAAAATTATAGTGTGGTCAATTGTGATTGGGTAAGTATGAATCAATTTTTTGACCGAGAAGATTTACCCATCAAATTATATGCAAAGTACAAGATGCGTCCACTTTCACGTGTAAAAATGAAAATGAAGACCAACTATAAGTTAGGGTTACCCATGCTACACCGTACGGCGACCGAAATTTCAATGGAGATTGTGGCTTGTGATGGCGTTGGACTGGATTTTATGAAGGCTTGGTTTAAGGGAGGCAATGTTGGCATATAAACCAAGCCTAATTTGGATTCAGAAATTTTAATTATATTATATTTAGTCGTTGAATTTGTAAGGAATTTATTCCCTAGTTTATTTTGTATTAGGAAATTGTGTTAGTTAAATCCCTTAAGGATTTTGATTAGCTTGTACCTATTTAAAGGCATTGTGCCTAGTTATTTCAATGGAGAAAATTGCACTAAAAAGGTTGATTAATAAAATTTTTTATCCTCCCAAATATTTCTTCTACTTCCCACGATATTCTTTTGTTTGTGTGTGTGTGTGTGCAAATTGTATCAGTAAAGGAAAATCCGCAAGTGTGCGGTGTCGAGAATTTGTCACCAAAATTTGAGTTTTGTGTGAGAATAAAATAATCAACTTTAGTGTTGGTGTTTTGATTTATTTGGTTCTTGGCTTGTCTCTTTTTAAATTAAAAATTATTTTAGCTCCTGCAAGTGGTATCAGATTTGTGTTCCGCTGCGTAATTTTTTTTTAGTCTTTCACAGTCATTCGAGCATCCGCTAAAAACTGGTCAATATGAAAAGATATTTGGTCCAGATTTCCCTTCCCAAATGATTAAGATTAAATAAAAGAAATCAACCTCACAAGATGTTCCATAATATTTGATTAAACATCCAGATGCCATCTTCCATTACCAATTCAAAACTTTAAAATAAAATAAAAAAAATCATTTCATATACTGGATATCAATCAATTATAAGCAAAGGTTCCTGCAAATAATAAAAGAAAGAAAGAAAGAAACGTTTTGCTTTTTAACTAATGAGAATTATCGGTTCCTAGCAAATAATTTAACCCTCTAGTGATACCCATCAACTCAAAAGGCTTTCTGTTTACTAAATCCAACTGGAGGGCTTGTAAAGGCATCTGATAGTTGAGATTTCCTGCCTTGAACTGTAAAATCCGAAATACGGTCCCTTTTTGATTAATTAAAATCCAATACTAAATTAGTAATTTTTTGAATTCACAAGTTATTAGTTTAAACTAATAAGTAATTAAGGAATTAATTGTTAAATATGAAAAGTTGAAAATTATTATATATATTTAAGTTAAGACAACTATATGGCATATTATATTAAAAAATAGGGGTTCATAGCCGTCAAGAAAGAAGAGGTAGAAAAAACAAGAATTCGATCTCGATGACACGCTATAGAGGTAATCTTAGAACCGATTTCGTTTCATTTGTCATTTTTATAAAGAAAGTATTATATTGGCTAATAACTTGTTGAATAAGAAAAAAATATATATAGAAAACTGCTATTGTGTATTTGACGGAGAGTAATTTGTGAGTTGTTCAAATTGATTTGCCGTTAGCAAATTTATGAATATATGAATTGTGACCTTATTACTTCGAAATAAAATAATACATGATTGGATGTAGTTTGAACTATTTTATTACAGACAATTATTCAAGCATTTGCATAGTAATTGTTATAATAATAATTAAATAAATATAATTCATTGATTATTTTATTTAGAGTACATAGACAATGCAGTAGAAAATCCTATTAGGCCGTGTGGCCATATGTTATTATTGTAATTGTTTATTGCGAGAAAAAAGTGAAGGTATTGATGCTGTGTAAAAGTGTAGTGCCATTGGAGAGTAAAGGAATTAATGGAGCAAAAGCTGTAAGTTTATGCAGATAAAAAAAACCAACGTTCTACTGGTCAGTACCGTCCATCGGGCCAACGGCAACAGCAAGGGTGTTTAACATTCCGCTTTCGTTGGTTTTTATTTTGAACTGATTATATATTATTTTAGGGTCTTTTAAGAATTAGTTTGAGTTAAAAATTAAATGTGTTTTGTATTTTGTAGGCAAGAGGGTTTTGAATTATTTTAATTAGATTCACGTATTTCAGATTGTGTAAGAGATAAGTAATTCTTATTTTGTTCCATATTTTCTAAATCGTTTTATAATTACCATATGCAAGTGTTTTCTAAACGTATATTTTATATACAACATGGTTCGACTATGTGGATTTGAATATTTTCATATATGTGAAATTGTACGTGTCACTTGTGAATGTAAATAAATGTGTGTGATTTGATGTGCTTTGTATCAGTTTGGCTCATTGTATAAGTTTTGATAGTGTCAGTAGGGAGCTAATTCCTATCAGTATGTGGTTCTTGTCTAAAGGAATATAATTGGATAGTGTAGTGGTCCATCTTAGTGGGTATAATGTTAAGACAAGATATCTTGAATTGTTGATAAGGCCTACTTGAGTCTTGAGCCTATTTGAATGTGAATAATTATGTCTGACATTGAATTGTATTGAATTATTTATTTTAAAGAAATTTGCCAATGAATCGGGACTTATCCTTCTAATGCATTAATGACTTTTCAAATGATCAAATTGCAATTATTTTTTTAAAGTATATATATTAATTTGCATGTATTGATTGTGTTTACAGGTTTTTGAAATTAAACGTGTACCTGTCTATATGTAAAAAACATGCTCGGTCCAATGGAGGAGAATACAAACTACTTACTGAACTTCGTGTTTTCGCTCATCCATTATTTATAATTATTTCGTAGATGCAATTGATGATATGGAATAGAAGGGGAATAAATTTAGTCTGTGAGAGTAACGACTCTTTATTAGTTTAGCATGGACCTAGTTATTAGGATTTAAATTTTGGCACTTGTGCCTAGATAGTCTAATTGATTTATGCATGCTTAATGAATATCATTGTACTTTGGATTTTAAAATATTATTTGACGCCCCAAATCAGAGGTCACAACACATCGCATCCTAGGGTACAATGCCAAGATCGAAAACAACAATATCATGAGCAATCTAAAATAACCATTAGTTACCAATAAGATAAATTATCCAAACAAATATTAAATTTCTACAACTATCAAATAATATTCTAAAATCCCAAGTACTTTGATATTGGTTAAATATGCTTAAATCAATTAAACTATTTAGGCACAAGCGCAATACAAAATTCAAATCCTAATAACTAGTTCTATGTTAAGCTAATGTAGAGTTGCTACACCCCAAAGATTAAATTTATTATTCTTCTATTCCAGACCATTAACTATACCCGCAAAACAATTGTAAATATTGGGGTGAGCAAAAACACTATACTCAGTAAGTAGTCCGTATTCTCCTCCATTGAACCGAACACGTTATTTTACATATTAGTTTCAAAAATCTATGAACATAATCAGTACATGAATATATATATATATATATATATATATATATATATATATATATATATAGACACACACACACACCCCTGCAAAATAATTGTAAATAATGGGGTGAACAAAAACATAATACTCAGTAAGTAGTCTGTATTTTCCTCTATTAGACCGAGCGCGTAATTTTATATATTAGTTTAAAAACCTATGAACACAATCAATATATGTGTGTATATATATACACTTAAAAAAATATATTTACAATTTGATCCTTTGAAAAGTCATTAGTTCATTAGCAAAGATAAGTGGCAATTATTGATTCATTAGCATATTTCTTTAATCTAAATAATTCAATGCAATTGAATGTCACACATAATTATTCACATTGAAATAGGTTCAAAGATTTATTTAGGCATTATTGGCAATCCAATATATCTTGTTTAATTATTATACCCGCTAAGATGAGCCACTACACTAACCATTTATATCTCGTTGGACAAGGACTACACACTAATAGGAACTAATTCCTACCGACACAACCAAAACTTATACAAGGAACCAATATGATACAAAGCACATCAAACCACACACATTTATTTACATTTAAAAGTGTCACATATAATTTAACATATATAAAAACATTCAAATACACATGATCAAATCATTTTGTATACAAAATATATATTCAGAAAACACTTGCATAATTATAAAACAATTTAGAAAATATAGAAGAGAATATGAATCATTTACCTCTTCGACAATTCGAAATATACGAGTCTAATTTAAATAATTCGAACCTACTTGCAAAATCCTCACCTATAAAATATAAAACACACAACTTTTAAGTCAAACTAATTCTTAAAAGACCCTAAAATAATAAATTATCAATCCCAAATAAAACCCAATGAAAACGGAATGCTAAGACCGTTACTGTTGGAGCGATAGACGGTACTGATCAGCAGGACGTTCGTTTTATTTATCTGCGTAAACTTTTAACTTTTGTTCCATTAATTCCTTTTACTCTCCACTGACACTGTATTTTTACACAAACATCAATACCTTGACTGTTTCTCTCAATAAACAATTACAATAACAACATATGGCCACACGGCGTAATGGGATTTTCTACTGCATTGGCTATCTCCTCCAAATAAAACAGTCAATGATCAATATTCATCATGTTAATCAATTATTATTACAACTACTACTATGCCTTAAAATAATTTTCTCTTCTAAAATAATCAAAACTACATCCAATCATGCATTATTTTATTTCAAAGTCATGAGGCCATAATTCATAAACCGTTCATAAATTTACTAACGGCAAATCAACTTAAACAACTCACATATACTCCCTCGGTCAAATACACAATAGCAGTTTTCCATTATTCAACAAGTTCTTAGCCAATATAATACTTTATATAATGCTTTCTTTACAAAACTTACAAACGAAACGAAACCGGTTCTAAGATTACCTCCACTGCGTGTGGTCAAGATAAACTTCCTTTTTTTTTTTTTTCTTCTTCCTCCTCTCTCTTGATGGCTATTAATCCCTATTCTTTTAAATAAATAAGTTATATATTTGTCTAATCCTGAAGATATATAATAATTCTCAACTTTTAATATTTAACAATTAGTCCATTGATAGTACTTAATTAGCTATTAGTCCAAATTAATAACTTGTGAATTCCAAAAACTACTAATCTGTTATTAGGTTTTAATTAATCAAAAAGCGGATCGATTTGGGTTTTCACATTCAATCCCCTTAAAGGAAGTTTCTTCCTTGAAACTTCACACACCTTACGCATACCTGACATGACAATTTTAACTATACCACATCTTTAACTAATTTAAGAGCGATACAATCTCACTCTTATCCCTAGGTATTAACCACATACTGTTTTAATTTTTTCCCTATAATTTTCTAAGAGCACAAATACAAGCCAATTACCAAGCAGATATAAAATTTATTAAAATAATACTTATTACAGCATCATTACCTCCATCAACTTCCTGTTGAGCCATGAAGTATGCACTTGAGTTCACCTTACCTTAAAATTCTCCGCATTTGCCTTTTTCTCATCAAACTTAATTGCAAGCGGCTTAGCAGTAGGACAATCTTTTAATCTATGGTCAAATTTTCCACAACTAAAGCATGCACCTGACTACTACTTACACTTTCCTAGATGCCTCTTACGGCAGTGATCGCACTCATTATAATGATTTGCGGTAACTTTTGAAGATTGTCCACGTTTCTTATTAATGAAACGAGAAGTACTTGTTTAGACGAAGAACTTGTCTTGCTTTACTGATTGGGTTTCGCACATTATCTGGTCCTTGTAGTTGCATGGACTTCATCTTCTTATTAATTTCCTCATCCGCTTTGTGTTTGATGTCTGTCTCATCTTCCATAGCAACATTATGCATATCTTTGTAGGTCTTAGCTCCTGCTAGAACAATTGTAGACTAAGGATTACTCTAAAGACCTTTCTTGAAGTTATATGCCTTCAGTTTATCATCATTCATTATAGTAGGTACAAATCTCCCAAGAGTTTGAAATTTGTAAGCATACTCAACAACGGACATTCCACTTGTCTGAGTCAGGTTATGAAACTCGGTAATCTTTTGAGAGGGCAAAGATGGAGGGAAAGCTTCCCTGAATTGAACCCATATAATTGGTTGTCCTCCTTCCATGAGAGCATACTCAACACCTTCACACCAATTGGTTGCCTCACCAACCAAGAATGGCTGAATGACCTCTGGCCTTACTTCTTCAAATACCTTTAATAGAACGAAATTCCGCTCCACCTTACCCAATTATTTTTTTGAGTTCCACCTTTGGAGGATTTGGTCCACCTTCAAAAGTTGGGGTATCAGAATTCTTCGTAGCCTTATAATGGACTTTAATCCTTGAAGTCGCTACCTTTTGTAGAGGTGGAACTCGCTGGTTTCTTCCTTGTTGAAAGCTTGTGCCACTGCTACTGTTATTGCCCCATAATCAATAGGTGGCACATTGACATTGATTCTACGCTGCTTCCAACGACGCCTAGCATCCAACATCAACCCTCCAATGGGCTGATCCAAATTTTTGTCGCATCCTCCATGTTCACTTCCTTTATATAAACGTCCTTTTGATCCTCTTAAATTCGATTAACTTGTCCTTTTTGCTTCTTGGCCATCTAGGAACAATAATACCCAAGATTAATTACTTAACTCCAAGAACTTCAATAATATCTAACACATATTCGCGTACAATCCATACTTAAAACTAGCCATAGGATTTCAAAATCTAAACTCTGATCCCACTAAATATAAAACCCTAGACCTAGGATGACCTATTTAGATAACTTTTGAGCAAAAATAACGGGTTCAAAATGATTAAGCGAAGTTGTTAGTAGCCCAAAATTCAAGGTATTATAAATAATACAATATCCCCTCCCACTTCCAATGTGGGAAGGGGCATCACATGAACTCTTTTAAAGCCTCGATTTGAATCACAGTAAAAGAATTTAACTACAAGTCCACCATCTTTGGCCTTTGGTGATGAAGATTCAGAAATAAATGTTGGCAAACTTGGTGATTTGGAGAAATGATGCTTGCTTGATAGAGAGAAGAGATGTGGGAAGAGAAAAGATTGAGGAAGACGGAGTATAGGAAAGAAACAAAGTGATTACTGGATAGTCTTAGACTTTAGTCAAAGTTCTCTAGCCCTAATTTGCAAAATTAACAATATACCCTTAGATATGGATCGAATCAGGTACCCGTCAAGTATCTAAATTGTGACCCACTACCCGACTCTTTTTTGCACTAACCTGAACCGTATCCAACCCAATTGTAAAAACCCATTTTTTAGGAACCCTATTTTTCGGTTTAGAATTGACCAGTCCAGTGGGTTTTTTAAGTCGACAGGTCGTGATGAGCAACCCTAGTCATATAGAGTAGAAAGGTGAATTCCTTGCGATAGGAATATGGGAGTACATCATCTAACAAAAGAAAAAGTTGAAAGAAAAAGAAAAACAAAGTATCAGTAGCAACCAAAAGTAAAAGTAGTTGTCTATTAGGCAATTTTAATGGTTAGTTGGAATTACCTTGCTCAATGGTTTTGATCATCTATGTATACTATTTATAAAGTAAGAAACTCTTTTTAATGTTGGTCACTTTATAAAATTTTCATTTTATCCTTTATTATCATTATTAATATCATGTTACACCATTACTAAGTAATAACTACCCATATAATTACTCCCTTTTTTTTTACTTTTTTTTTTTTTCAATCTCACACACATAGTTTACATGTGTGCCTTTCCACTAGTATATATAAAGAGAGAGTGGAGAGTTTGGTGTCTGTAGTCTTTTAAAAGTTTTGTTCTACAATAATACCCTAATGTGCATAACTACCCATAACATCCTCCCATCCTCCACTCTTCATTCTCAATATTTTCATTTTTTTTTTGTATAATATTTTTCTAAAATTTTAACTACATTTAAAAAAAAAAATCAGGCATTTTCTTTTAAATTGCACACCCTATCCCAATAGTAGTTATTAAACTCACATAGGGATGGAATCTTGTGTGGATCAATGGGTTAGTGATTCTAATAGTGCATTATTAAAATACATTATTTTATTAATGTATAATATTTGAAATTATCAGATACATCACATATAGTGAAAATTAATATTAATAAAATATGTCACATATACAGCATTGGCTATCTCCTCCAAATAAAATAGTCAATGATCAATATTCATCATGTTAATCAATTATTATTACAACTACTACTATGCCTTAGAATAATTTTCTCTTCTAAAATAATCAAAACTACATCCAACCATGCATTATTTTATTTCAAAGTCATGAGGCCTACAATTCATCCGTTCATAAATTTACTAACGGCAAATCAACTTAAACAACTCACATATACTCCCTCGGTCAAATACACAATAGCAGTTTTCCATTATTCAACAAGTTCTTAGCCAATATAATACTTTCTTTACAAAAATTACAAACGAAACGAAACCGGTTCTAAGATTACCTCCACTGCGTGTGGTCAAGATAAACTTCCTTTTTTTTTTTTTTCTTCTTCCTCCTCTCTCTTGATGGCTATTAATCCCTATTCTTTTAAATAAATAAGTTATATATTTGTCTAATCCTGAAGATATATAATAATTCTCAACTTTTAATATTTAACAATTAGTCCATTGATAGTACTTAATTACCTATTAATCCAAATTAATAACTTGTAAATTCCAAAAACTACTAATCTGTTATTAGGTTTTAATTAATCAAAAAGCGGATCGATTTGGGTTTTCACATTCTATCCCCTTAAAGGAAGTTTCTTCCTTGAAACTTCACACACCTTACGCATTGTGCTACAATTTTAACTATACCACATCTTTAACTAATTTTAGAGCGATACAATCTCACTCTTATCCCTAGGTATTAACCACATACTGTTTTAATTTTTTCCCTATAATTTTCTAAGAGCACAAATACAAGCCAATTACCAAGTCGATATAAAATTTATTAAAATAATACTTATCACGACATCATTACCTCCATCAACTTCCGGTTGAGGCATGAAGTAAGCTCGAGTTCACCTAACCCCTGAAATTCTCCATATTCGCCTTTTTCTCATCAAACTTAATTGCAAGCGGCTTAGCAGTAGGACAATCTTTTAATCTACGGTCAAATTTTCCACAACTAAAGCATGCACTTGACTACTACTTACACTTTCCTAGATGCCTCTTATGGCAGTGATCGCACTTATTATAATGATTTGCGGTAACTTTTGAAGATTGTCCACGTTTCTTATTAATGAAACGAGAAGTACTTGTTTAGACGAAGAACTTATCCTGCTTTACTGGCTGGGTTTGTTACACATTATATGGTCCTTGTAGTTGCATGGACTTCGTCTTCTTATTAATTTTCTCATCCGCTTTGTGTTTGATATCTGTCTCATCTTCCATAGCAACATTATGCATATCTTTGTAGGTCTTGGCTCCTGCTAGAACAATTGTAGACTAAAGATTAATCTAAAGACCCTTCTTGAAGTTATATGCCTTAAGTTTATCATCATTCATTATAGTAGGTACAAATCTCCCAAGAGTCTGAAATTTGTAAGCATACTCAACAACAGACATTCCACTTGTTTGAGTCAGGTTATGAAAATCGGTAATCTTTTGAGAGAGCAAAGATGGAGGGAAATAGTTTTCCAAGAAAGCTTCCTTGAATGAAACCATATAACTGGTTGTCCTCCTTTCATGAGAGCAGACTCAACACCTTCGCACCAATTGGTTGCCTCACCAACCAAGAATGGTTGAATGACCTCTGGCCTTACTTCTTCAAGTACCTCTAATAGAACAAAATTCCGCTCCACTTATCATACCCAACCATTTTTTCATCTTTAGAGGAATTGGTCCACCTTCAAAAGTTGGGATATCAGAATCCTTCATAGCCTTATAATGGACTTTAATGCTTGAAGTCGTTGCCTTTTGTAAAGGTGGAACCTGCTGGTTTCTTCCTTGTCGAAAAGCTTGTGCCACTGCTACTGTTATTGCCCTATAATCAACAGGTGGCACATAGACATTGATTCTACGCTGCTTCCAACGATGCTTAGCATCCAACATCAACCCTCCAATGGGCTGATCCAAATTTGTGTCGCATCCTCCACGTTCACTTCCTTTATATAAACGTCCTTTTGATCCTCTTGAATTCGATTAACTTGTCCTTTTTGCTTCTTGGCCGTCTAGGAACAATAATACCGAAGATTAATTACTTAACTCCAAGAACTTCAATAATATCTAACACATATTGTCATACAATCCACACTTAAAACTAGTCATAGGATTTCAAAATCTAAACTCTGATACCACTAAATATAACACCCTTAATATTTAGACTGTAGGACAAACCTAATGTGTATTTGAGCAAAAATAACGGGTTCAAAATGATTAAGCGAAGTTGTTAGTAGCCCAAAATTCAAGGTATTATAAATAATACAATATCCCCTCCCACTTCCAATGTGGGAAGGGGCATCACATGAACTCTTTTAAAGCCTCGATTTGAATCACCATAAAAGAATTTAACTACAAGTCCACTAGCTTTGGCCTTTGGTGATGAAGATTCAGAAATAAATGTTGGCAAACTTGGTGATTTGGAGAAATGATGCTTGCTTGACAGAGAGAAGAGATGTGGGAAGAGAAAAGATTGAGGGAGACGGGGTATAGGAAAGAAACAAAGTGATTGCTGGCTAGTCTTAGACTTTAGTCAAAGTTCTTTAGCCCTATTTGCAAAATTAACAATATACCCTTAGATATGGACCGAATCAGGTACCCGTCAGGTATCTAAATTGTGACCCACTACCCGACTCTTTTTTACAATGACCCGAACCGTATCCAACCCTATATTTGTAATTGTAAAAACTGATTCAGGAACCCTATTTTTCGGTTTAGAATTGACCAGTCCAGTGGGTCTTTTAGGTTGACAGGTCGTGATGAGCACCCCTAGTCATTTAGAGTAGAAAGGTGAATTCCTCGAGATTGGAATATGAGAGTGGTTAGTTGTAATTACCTTGCTCAATGGTTTTGATCATCTATGTATACTATATATACTATATATAAAGTAAGAAACCCTTTTTAAAGTTGGTCACTTTATAAAATTTTCATTTTATCCTTTATTATCATTATTTATATCATGTTACACCACTACTAAGTAATAACTACCCAAATAATTACTCCCTCTTTTTTAACTTTTTTTTTTTTAAAATTTCACACACATAGTTTACATGTGTGCTTTTCCACTAGTATATATAAAGGGAGAGTGGAGAGTTTGGCGTCTGTAGTCTTTTGTTTTGTTAATTTTGCCTTTATCCTCATAACTGTTCTACAATAATACCCTAATATGCATAACTACCCATGACATGCCTCCCACCCTCCACTCTTCATTCTCAATATTTTCATTTATTTTTTTTGTATAATTTTTTTTCTAAAATTTTCACTACATTTAAAAAAAAAAACTAAAATTGGGCATTTTCTTTTAAATTGCACACCCTATCCCAATAGTAGTTATTAAACTAGGGATGGAATCTTGTGTGGATCAATGGGTTAGTGATTCTAACAGTGGATTATTATTAAAATACATTATTTTATTAATGTATAATCCTTGAAATTATCAGATACATCACATCTAGTGAAAATTAATATTAATAAAATATGTCATATAAAATTTTTTATTAATTATAAATGAATTATGTAATAGTTTAACTAAAATTTTATAAACAAATATATTGAGATAGTAGTTAATTTATATTCTTGTCGTTTAATTTTATATAAATAAATACATAGAAAATGATGTTTTCATTATTTTTTATATAGTTAGGTTATCATAATATTTTTTTTCTTTGACTAGAATAATATTATATTTACATAAAATATTTAAGAATATTTGTTTAGATATTTTATAATATATTTCACCACAAAATTTTAGCACTACAATATTTAGGGGGTACTTTGTTATAGTAAGAAACATAAATTTGTTTTCCCAATTTATTTCTTTAAATTATTTTTGGAAATTAAATATTTTTCTTATCTTAAGACACTTATTGATAACTGTACAAATAGGGTTATTTTTCATTTACTTTGATCTAGATTTTTGGCTACAATTCGAGTACATTTTAGTATTTTAGAGCACGCTTTCTTACTTTTCATGTGATTAGGATTTTTTGTGTTTTTGTAGTTGTTACATGTGTGTGTGTGTGTGTTTTGTAGGATGAACGTTGAATTTGATTTGCAAAGAACAAGTGAAGCGGAGTTAGAATGGAAGAATATTTATTCTAGCTGGAGCGCAGTGGCATTCTTCCAAAAATTATAGAGAATCTGAGAGCTCAGCACTGCGGCATTTTGACCAAGTTAAAACTAGAGTATCGTGGAGTTGCACATCTAATGACTTGCAGATCTAAGGTAGTTCACAATTTTTACCTTTTCGAAACTCATGTTTGGGTCAAATGGAATCTATACTGTGGAAACTTACCTTACAATTTAAGACTACCTTTTACCTATAAATACAACACATTGGGAGTTTAATAGACATGTTTTCTCTTAGATTCTTCTCTTGTGTAGAGAAGATTAGAGTATTGATATTTTAGTTAATTTTCAACTTCGTTAGTTAGATTTATTTGCTTTAGTAGATTAACTGAAAACTTTTAGAATATTTCTAGAGATTTGTTTGAGGGTTGATTCACATCCGCAAAAAGGCTCAAATATCAATTCTCTTCGCAACATTTGATCCTCCAAGCATTTGATTTATTGCTTTCTTAGTTTAATCAAGATGTCTTTTATTGCAACTTTGTCTTTCAATTCTTTAGTTATAGATAGATTTATTAGTTAGGAATTGATATAGTGAAAACTAAATTCCACGACTTGCTTTATGACTAAAGATTCAATCTGCATTCCATAAGAGTGTGCATTGTAATGCTCTTCTTTATTTTATGGTTGGTTTGTTCTAAGATTCATCTAAAAAGAGATTTTAGTTCATTGATTTAGTAGTATGATGAACTGAACTATGATATTAGTCCATGATAATTCATGTCATGATTATTTGATGGATAGTTCGAGAGAATATTTATAACTAGTTATGCTGTTCAATTGGTTAATTTAAAAGAATAACTAAAACTTTCTTATGTGAAGTGATTGAATTGCCATGATTAGATTACCTCATGGATATGTCAGTGAGGTAAAATCGATTCCCTAACGCTTGCTTTATTTAATTTCAATCCCTTGATTTATTTGATTGTCATTTAATTCTTAATTACTTTCTTTAATTCATATCCTGATTTACTTGCTTTTACTTAATTTACTGTCAATTTACTAGCTTTGGTGTATTTTTCTGCACTTCAGTTAGTCATAGTTGAGAAGCAATCCTTAATTTCAATCTCTCAGATAACACCTAAGTGATTTAATTGAAATTGAATTGTGATCATATTTATTAGTCTCCATGGAAATGATACTCTTATTTAAAAATCACTTTATTACTTGAATGACTAGTGCACTAGTTAGTGTAATTAGCATGCATCACTTATAGTTTTAATTTTGAAAAAAAATGAGAAAAGTTATTTTGTCTAAACAAGGGAGAAAAGGGAGTTAAATTGAAGTTCAAAATGAATAAATTAAAAAAAAAAAAAAAATTGGATCCAACACCAATTGATGTGGTCCAGTTTTGAAAGGTGGTAAAAAATATTGAATAGGTCTAGTAATTGACAATGAAATGCACATTGATGTGTAAGTTAGATAGTAAGATGTTTTCCATATAATATATTAGTAATGAGTTCGAGTCACTAAAGTGTAGAGGAAATGTGACTTTATTTTATTTTTTTTAAAAAGAATGGGTTTGGTAATTTAGTTTGCATGAAAACATTTTCAACACTCATTAATACAACATAGTGAACAACAATTGAACTGGCCAGGTTATTGATTTTTTCGGTTTAACCACCAGGTTTTAAAAAGTCAACACGTCTTTTCCTTGTCCAATTGAAATAGCAACTCATCCTGATCTAGTATTTAATTCATCGGGTTGATCGGTTGAACCTCTAGGTTGGGCCATGTTTAATGACTATGTTTTTAGTAGTGAAAATTTATCCTCTCAATTATCGTTTTATGATTACAAACATTCATAATAGTGAAATACAATTGAAACACCAAAATTCACATATATTCAGACTAGTAGAGCTTGGACGTGCTAGGCACGGAGTACTTTCTATAATGTAAAATATCCAAAAAAAAATTCAGGTTACAAATTTAATGAATTCATCAATTGTATGATAATAGAGATTGCCTGCAAAAGCTAAAAGTAATTAAACAGAAGCAAACTAAACTAATTAAGTTGTTGTACATTAAATACACACACACAAAAAAAAAGAAAAAGCAGAGTCTCCATTTAATTGGCAATTACAAAGCTAAGGTACTATTCTGAAATAGTTGCATCAGGATGTCTAAGCAGTAATTACAAAAAAATGCTAATTGCTTAACTTGCTACTTGAAGCAGTCTATATGCTATTACTAGTATATATTCATATTATGATTCATTAGTGCTTATTGTTATATGAAGCATAATGGATTTTAAAATGAACCAATGGTGAGTAAGACATTAAGTTAGAAGTTATTTAGCAATACATAGTATATAACAAAAATTACCAAACATGCCTAGCTGAGCTTATGCTTATTCCTGTTCTTTTTGGAGGGGCTTTCTGAAGAAGTTTAAGCTTAGCTGTAAAAAAAATAAAAAAAAATGTTGGAAAACCGAATATATGGAATGAAATGCATTTTAAAAAGAATTTAGATATGAGATGAAGTAAGAAAAACGTATCAGTATAAATATATGAAAAGAATTTATGTAAACATGCTCGTCAATAGTTACGTACTGATAAAACAACAAATGTCCGACATTAAGCTTCTTAAGTCTGTGATCTATCCTTTACCAGCCATAGCAAACAAAAGAGTGGGTGAATTATCCCATAAAGTCAGAAATATAATTGAATAAGAAAAATTAATATATTTAAAAATAGGCATGTCAAAAGAATGGAAACATCAACTGAATAAAAATAGAGATTGCTTTACAAGTATTCTGCATTAATAGATAAATGATATCACAGATGTTGGATCATTATTCCTTTTAGCCAAATCACTTGAGATGATAATTTATTTGTTAAAAAGGCATGACCATGATTTGAATGATATTTAATTAGCCTAGCTAGTGCTTTTTTTTTTTTTTCTTTTTTTCTTTTTTTGCAAAGGTTTGAATGATATTTAATTAGCCCAGCCAGTGTTTTTTTTTTTTTTTTTTTTCTTCTTTTTTAGCGAAGGTTTTCTAAGATTAACTGGAGAATCAATCATATTTTCATGCACTAGTAACCTTGACAATTATTACCATTAAGTGGCTTCATTTTCCAAATGGCATAGTGTAAAAATCATAATAAACTAAAAGCTTTATATAAAGCACATTTTAGTATTACTAAGTTAGTAACTTAACTTAGGTCTCGTGGTCAATGTAGTCCATTAACTTACAATGTTGAACAATCAAGTCCCTTAACTTATAAAATTTTGGGCAATGTAGGACCTCTAATGGAAAATTTCTTGAACCCTAACGGTTGATTTAACGGTTTTGGTCGGTTTGGTCCTTTAACTTTTGCCTTTTGGCCAATTTGGTCCATTAAAACTTTGGGTTTTGATTTATTTTAATATTTTTTCAAAATTTATTTCAACTATTTATTTTAATAAATTACATAAATAATTATTAGTTTATCTTTTATGTTCTCAATAATGTAAAAAGGAATAGGTGTCAATTCTAAATTAATTGTGATGAAACTCAAGCCAAATAAGAAAGTTGAAAAATACTATTTTTACAAACAATACTCAATGTAGTTATATACGTAAAATCATAAAATACTCATAAGAATACTATTCATACAAATTGAAAATAAAAGTTTTGCTTCTCGGTTTTTATTACTGAAGAAAATAAAATAAAAATTTACATCAATTTTTATGCCATTGATCTCGACAAAAATATTAAAATCCAAAAAGAAACATAAATAATTTATAAAACTTTTAAAACTTACCTAAAGTACTTTACATGAATAAAATAACTTTTGAATCTCGAAATCATCTCAAATTAAATTTCAAACAAAAAAGTCAAGCATCTTACCTTGTACCAGTAAAATATTATGACGAAATACAAATTGAGTCAAAAAAATTTCAATTTGGGAAATAATATTTTGAAACTCATAAAATTTAAATTTAAGCATTATTCATTCAAAAGTTTTTGGGTGAATTTTAGGAGTTTTATAAATTACTTGAGATTTTGCAAAATTAATTTTTAATGTTCTTGATTTCCATGGCAATATATAATGATTTTTGCGCTTCTAACGAGGAATTTAGGTGTGTTGCAATTTTTGGGTTTTTAAAAACATAATTTTTATATATGGCTTGAAAATTGAGAAACTTATCAAAAAAAATTATTTTTGTGCCCCTCATAAAATTTGTGTTTGAAATTTTATTTCAGGTGATTTCTAGTTGCAAAAATTATTTTTTTCATAATAAAGTGTTTTGATGAGTTTAAAATTTTTTAAAATTATTTATTTTTAATATTAATATCTTTTGTCTAGACCAATGGCCCAAAATTAAGGCAACTTTGCTTGAATTCATATCTTGAAATCATATGAATAGTATATTGTGGGTGAAATTTATGATTTTACGCACATAATTACAAGTATTTTGGTGCATTATACGTAAATAAAATATACTTTTTTATTTGTCCCGAGTTGCACCATACTATTGGGCTATAATTCACAACCATTTCTTTTAGTTATTGTGAAACAAAAAATAAATTATGAATTATCTATAAATAAATTAAATCACTTATCAAAAATATTAAAATAAATTAAAACGCGAAAGTTAAGTGACTAAATTGGCCAACCGTTAAGCTTGCTAGGGTTAAGAGATTTTCTGTTAGAGATCTGATCTACATTGGCCAAAATTTTGTAAGTAAAGGGATTGATTGGATTGTTCAACCTTATAAGTTGAGAGACCACATTGGCCACGATACCCAACTTAAGTTACCAACGTGATAATTATCCCTTTTAGTTTTTATCTATAAAAATAGTTACTTAGAACAAAAATAAAGAAAAGAAAATACTGAAGACAAATGAGATTAGTGTAAAAGAGAAACATCATATCAAATTCAGTATACAAAGCATCGTAAGTTAATCTATACGAAAACTAGCTACTTAATAGATTCATAACTAAGTATGTAAATAAATATAACATCATCAACAATTTTACAAAAACAAAATAATTAAATGAAATTCAGTTTCACTGTGACACATACAACATCAAGAAAAAAAATAATAGACATAGGAAAAAAGTAAAAAAAAAAAAAAAAAAAGTGAAAGATTCTGAAATTTTCTTCATAGGTTTAGTAAAAATGAAGATTTCACATGAGTGTATAACAAAAATTACCCAAGAGACATAACCCATAAAGAAAAAATAAAAAGCCAAAAAAATTGAACCACTCCTTATGGTTTCCCTAGTTTCTTGTAATTGGAGGAGTAACATCAACCTATATAAGTTAAAACCTAATAATCTTAAAAAAGAAAATATAATTTTTATAGTCTCACTGAGGTTATAGATGAAGTATCCAATTATTTATTTTGAACTTTTTCATCCTCTAGTCCATCAAATTACGAAGATTGTTTTATCAGGTATAACCTTCGATTACTTCCAGTATGAATGAACTTACGAAGTCCGTGGATATTTTTGAGATTAAACATGTTGTTTTCTCTATGCCACTTAATAAGTCACCTATTCTAACGGATTTATTGAGGCCCATATGTACTGTTTTCATATTAAATCCAACCCATATATCATATACTAAAATTGTATATATAGATAAATGCTCAACTAAGGGTTGAAACAGTTTTCGCATATCTACTATACCAGTAGATAGAATGGAAGAGGAAGTATAACGTGGCTGTGCCAAGGTAGAAAACTAGGCTGCTATAGCAGTTGTTGCATGACGAAAGAAGAAAACCCACTTGAAGAAGCTGGCGGAAAATTATTGTAGTTCAAAGAAGAGTAGCCAATAGCAGGATCACATCCATTGCCATGACCAAAATTAAAATGATCATACTACACTAATGCACACATCCATCCTTCACCACCACCTCAGAAGTACCCAAATTGAGGATCGGATGCCTTTGAGAGAGATTTCTTTCAGCTTTGATACCATATAGCAAATATGAGAAAACCATCAACCCTGGTTGAGCATTTATCTATATATACAAGCTCAGTATATGATACGTGAGTTGGATAAAATATGAAATCAATACGTATGGGCCTAAATAGGATTAACTGCTTGTTTTTTTCAAAAAATTTGGGATGTCATTGCTAATGATGTTACTTAAGTAGTTTCAAGTTTTTTTTTTTTCATTCTAGATATTTACTTTCATTCATTAATCACACTACAATTACTTTAGTTGCCAAAGTTAAGATTCCTACTCAATAGTCTCATTTCAGGTCAATAAACCTGTGTAATACTCTTTATAAAATTGTTTCTAAAATTCTTGTGAATATGATGCAACCCTTTATGTGTAAGTGCATTCATAAGTCACAATCTGCTTTTATTCCTAGTAGGCAGATTTTAGACAATGTCATGATTGCACATGAACATATGCATTTTTTGAATAGTAAGAGTAATGGCAAGCAAGGATTTATGGCAATCAAATTGGACATGTCTAAAGCCTGTGATAAGGTAGAATGGGATTTCTTAGCCAAAATCATTGGTAAAAGGGGTTTTTTTTTCCTAAGTGGATTGGTTGGGTCATGAAATGTGTCACATCTATTTTTATTCTTTTAATATCAATGGGAGTATGTGTTGTTATATAAAACCTTCAAAGGGTATTAAACTTCTCATATTTTCCTTCTTTGTTCTGAAGGTCTGAATAACCTTTTGTGTGAAGCTTCAGTGAATAAATAGATATCTAGTATTGGAATATGTGTAAGTTAGGCCTTTAGTTTCTCACTTAATATTTGTTGATGATACTTTACTATTTTGTAAAGCTGGATTAACTGATTATTCTAATATTATGAATGCATAAGTGTAAATATTTGTTCTGGGCAGGCTGTGAATCTTGATAAATCTTCTGTGTGTTTTAGCAAAATACTCCTTCTTCTTTGAGGCTCAAATTTGTCATTCTTTGGGGAGGGATTTATAATAAGGGTACTCCTAAGTATTTGGGACTACCAATATCAATTGAGAGAACTAAAAAATAGATTTTTGATTTTATTAAACAGAGGGTCATTAATAAGGTTTCTAGTTGGAAAGAAAAGCTTTCGAATCCTGTTGGTGGAGAAGTTTTGGCTAAATCAATCTTAATGTCCCTTAATGTGTATACTATGTCTTGTTTTAAACTTCTGGTTGTCCTTTATAAAGAATTGAATAGTATTATATCTAATTTCTGATAGGGTGTGAGTCATTCTAGTAAGAATAAGTTACATTGCCTCAAATTGATCTACTCTTGCAAAACATAAAAGTTGTGGGGGTTTAGGTTTTCGTGATTTTGAATATTTTAATGTGGTTTTCCTTAGAAAACAAATTTGGAGTTGTTTACAATGCCAAATTTGTTGGTTAGTAGAGTCTTAAAATCTAAATATTTTCCTAATACTTCTATCTTTCACACTTCTATCAAAACTTCTTCATCTCTCCTTTGGAAAATTTTAATGTCTGCAAAAGGTTGATTGATAGTGTTACCAGATTTATGTTAGAAAATGGGGAAAATATCAAAATTTGGGTTGACCCTTGGTTGACTGAACCTTACTCCTTTAAACCTGAGACTAAAAGGCCTCTTAACTATTAGTTAAATTGGTTTCTGAGCTATTTAATTCCGATAAAAGTGACTGGAATCATTCTCTTCTTAGGAATTTGTTTTGTAGTTGGGATGCTAAAATTATCTTTCAAATTCTTGTGTCTGTCTTAGGATGTAGGGATAAAAATAAAAAAATAAAAACCTTGTCCATTTCACTCAAAATGATTCTTATTCTGTAAGATCTAGTTATGTTTTGGCCAAAATATAGTTACAAAGTTAGAAAAAGGATTCTAATAATGGGGCTCATTCTCCCTTACTGAGCTTTTTTCTTGAATCGTCGAGGACGAGGGCCTTCACTCTGCTCCTCCCATCTCCTGGGCTCTGTTTAATGTGAAGCTTGGCTTAGCCAAAGCAAACCAAATTGAGAATTTCTAGTAATTCCTCTTTTTAGCAAAATGTTTGGAAATCCTTGTAGAACCAGCCTATTAGGAACATAATTAGGCATTTTGTCTGGAAATGTTTACATGGCATTGTTGCAATTAGGGATGTTTTAGCTTCTAAATTCTCTATTAATAATAAGATATGTCCAAAGTGTGGTGAGGATATTGAAACTTTAGAACACCTGATGTTTCATTGTTCTTTCTCTCAAAATGTTTGGAAGGTCATTCCTGTTAATTTGTTGAATTTACAGAAGTTTCAATACAATTTTAAGATTTGGTTCCATTGGGAGGCTTTGTTCAAATTATCGAAGTTTGAAGATATTTGTGACCATATTTGCCTTACTGCTGTAATGATGAGGCACATTTGGAAGTCCAGAAATAAATAGATTTTAATCATGATTGGATTTCTAAAATTGATGTTGTCACTGCTACACACACAGAATGGATTGAGTTTAATCAGGTAGAGAAAGATTCTACATATGTATTTTCACCTAACCTTTTGGTAGTTTCAAGGTGACAATGTCCACTGGTAGGTCTGATTAAAATTAATACAAATATTGATGTGTTAAAAACTCAAGGTAAATCTTCATTTGGGGTTGTTGCAAGGGACTCCAATGGTTACTTGGTTGGTGCATGGGCTGTTGTTGCTTTTCTCTTCTGTCAAATTAGTGGAAGCTTGTGCAATTAGGTTTGCTTTGTAGAAGGCTTGGTAGAGATGCTAGGGACATATACAAATAGAGTCTGATGCATTAAGTGTGGCGGATATGATCTAGAAGCAAAGAAAAGATGGATGCTCTTTTGGAAAATATTTTTTCAGATATTCTTCATTTGGCAAATTTATTCATCTCTTGTATTTTTTCCTAGAGTTGGCAATGGTGTTAATCACAAATTAGCAACTTATGTTCTTAGAATTTCAAGTGTTGAGGAATAGATTTCATCCTTCCCTTTGTAGCTTCGTAATGAAGCACAAATTAATGTAAGCTATTCGGCTAATGTTGCTAATTAATATAATTCTATTGTTTTGTTGAAAAAAATTAATTACTTATGCGAAAATTTTGTAATACTTTAAGACAGAAAAAATTTGAATATATATATATATATTAGTTATAAAGACTACTTTTATTTATTTTTCTCAGAATGTAATTTTTTTTACAAACAAAAGTTTCTACCATCTTATTATGCATTTATTCCAAAAATATATATAAGTCTACTGATTTTTTTATATTTATTTGAAATATGCATATTAAATGTATAGTAGTATTAAAAATTATTAAAAATAGGTTAGTCTTATCAGATTGATTCATAGAGAGTATTTTATATAGGTCAATTAAACTTCATTAAGAACGACTTACCAAAAAAAAAAAAGTTACTTCATTAAGGATATGTTAGGCATGAAATTATTTAATTCAGAGTATATTAGGCGTGACAAAAAAAAAAAGAAAAAAAAGTAGTAGCTTACCTCGAGTAGAATTGTATGACTAAAAAATATATGGTCGTAGTTTTAAAAATAGATAGTTAGAATAGATGATGAGTAATTTAATTATGTATTCCTATCGGGATTTATATTTCATTAAAAACGGATATTTCAGGCATTACATGAAAGGAAAAAAAACAAAAATTAGAAGAAACATATATAATATAGATATTAGCAAGAAGTACGAGCTTGCACGTGTAGTTGCAAAATAAGTTTAGATAGAGAAAATTATCATAAATAACGTGCTTAGTAAATCTATTAATAAAGATGGTTCATTTTTATTGACATTATTACCATTGGCATGGATCGTGAAATTAAGTGCTACTATTCATGTATCAAAAGTTTACCATGTTCTATATTAAATGTACTTACATGGTTTATAATTCTTGCACTTAATAATAATTAAATGTAAAGTATATCATCTCTGTTAAGTCTCTTGTTTATTACGTTCTTTGTATTAATTTTTCTTAATATTTGTTTAAATTTTCAGGTTTGATAGTTTGCTTTAGTCTTTAGCCATACTCCTTAAATAATTGTTAACTCAAATTTTTTATTTTGTTTTCTTTCATTCTTTATTTCTATTGGTTTTAGATATTTTCATTTTGTTTGCTTCTCTCTTTCATTATTATGTACCACCACACATATAGTAATCGGATGATTTGTTTTCTACTATATATAGATATGCATTTTTACAAAAAATATGAACTAATTAATAATTATGAAGATAAATAATTCATATATATATATATATATGTGTGTGTGTGTGTGTGTGTGTGTTTCATTTAAATTTGTTCAAACATATAATAGTACTTTTTGTTGCACAAAAGACCCTAAGGATTAATAATATTTTTTTTCAAAAGCATTTTTATTATAGAACTAATAAGTAAGACAAAAACTATGTTCATTAATTAATTTTAAATTTATAATTCACCTCCAAATATATATAATATATTATTTTGTAAAGCACTAGTTCAAGTCTTACAATGTCATACAATGCAAGCTTAGTAGTTTCATTTTAGTTTTCTTAATCATATGGCATAAATAAGTTTGACGCATACACACACACAAAATTTATTTTCAAATTAATTCCACAAAAATATTATTATCTTTTGTAAATTCTAATATTCCCTTATTTGGTTAAAGTAATTAATAACACTACTTTCTAAATCCTAGTACATGTTTTTTTTACAATAAAAAACAATCAACATATACCAAAACAAATATTCTCAGTGAAGACTAAACATGAAACATGTGACTGATTATTTCTCGAGACTTGCTCCGACAAAAAAGTTAGCATTTTGTACACAATAAGACTAAAAATGTACTAACATTTACTTGTTATCTATCTAGATTTTGGCTCACGCTTCACGTGAGCGAGCCAAGATTTTGTTTGAAATAAATAATATTAAAAAGGAAGAAGAGTAGAAGGAGGCAACACGAGGGGATCAAAGAATGGGAGATTAAGAGAAGAATGAGGAAAATGAAAGGGAGAGGAAAGAGAGGAAGGTATGGAGAAAGCTAGAAAGATGGTCCATTAATTCAGTGAAATTATGATTTGCACTTCACAATTATACAAATTCCAAAATTGCATATGATACAAAACACCATATGTGTGTGACTGCCTCTTTTGTGTATTTTAGAATTTAGACAAAATATCTAATTATGTAGTATGACATAATACTACACCAGTGAAACCTATGAGTCTTTTAGAATATTTACTTTGTCTCATAATGTGATGGGTAGCTATTTTATAATAAAGTCATTTTATTTACTTCTCTATCATTTAAAATCCAACTAAAGTACTAAAAATAATTTCTAGTTTAATTTTAATTAGATAAAATAGATATAGAACTATTATTCTGAATTCAATCATTGGGTTACTATGTCAATAATTCTAGAACTTAGAATAACAAAAAAAAAAGAAAGATCTAATATAGATTTCTTAGTTCTATGAAATTAGAGAAAGATAATTTGTAATTGAGAAGTAACAAAGACATGCTTAGCTAGAAAAATAAAAATATTGACAAAAAAACAATGACTAATCATGAATACAAATCAAATAATTACATGCAACTAAACAAAGAAAGAAGCTATATTAAATTTATCCTAAGACATTTAACTATACTAGTAATTGATGAAGCTTAATAATAAATAATACTTGTAATAAGTTTAGTCATAATTCACATGTCTGTTTGAATAAAAATATATAGTATAAATACATAAATTAAGTACCTGAAACAAAGTGTAGAAGAAGCCATAGAGCCTTATTGTTGATGATGGATGAATAGATAATTTTTCTAATGAGACTTTTGTTTTGTTATGCTTTGAAGAGTGTTTGTTCCAATTTTTAGTAGTCTTTAATTAAGTCCTAACTCTTACTTATATAGTTATTTATGCTTATATTTATAGGAAAATTATATAGTTCCATTAGAATATCATACCATTATGTTTTAAATTCTTGAAAGGTACAATACCATGCACGTGCTTTAAATACTTGTATAGTACAAGTATTAAAGCACGGTACGTACCCTAACGAGATCATAGAATTCCCCTAAATTATTTATAGTGGTTCAACTATTTAGAAGTGTATCTATGCTATGCTAGAAAATTAACAACCTATTTCAATTCCTTGAATTGATGATTGCTTACGAGGAACATAAAGGTATTAGAAATCAATACTAATTCAATTTTTAATAGCTGGCAATATTAAAATCTAGGCAGATCATGTTATATATATAACTAACATAGGACTCTAATTATTACAGTGTCCGGATATATAATATATGAAATTTTTTTATTTAAACTTATCTACATACGGGCAAAATGGGGAAATTATTATTTCATAAGGCATTTTAGATTCTAATGAAACAAAAAATGGAAGAAGCAAATTTCATTAAGAGCATTTTAGGTAAAACAAAAAAGGGAAGAAACACAATTCGCATAAATAATATAGTAAGAATACGAGTAGCATTTACTTATAATGAAATTAATATTAATATTATTTTGGCTTTATGATTCTCTTTTTTTTTTTTTTTTTTTTGGTCTGAACTTTAATACGAAATAAGTGGCGTAGATTATGAAACCTTTTATATTAAATGACAAATTTGACTTGCAATACAAGATTTCAAATGTAAGATGTATAAGAATTTAACCTTTTATATTAAACACAACTCGCATATATAAGAATTTAACCTTTTATATCAAATGTTAGATGTATTGCAAGTCAAATTCGTCGTTAGATATAAAAGGTTTCATAATCTACACCATCAGCTAAAAAAAAAAAAAAGAATCATAAAGCCAAATATTCGAATTTGTATTAATTATATTTGAATCTGCACTTGTCTATTTGAACCATGAAATTCTAAGGAAAAGTAATGCAATAAATGTATCAAAATTATGGGTTTAAGAATCCATTCTTTTACTTGAAAAATGTAATTTGTAAAAGTAATTGATCATGTGGGTTTTTTAAGGTTAACATAGGATCAAGCAAATTTTAAAAACAAAGTGTTTTGATCTGGTTAGAAGTGGTAGTCTGGTAGATTTGATGAACCTTACACTCAATGTCTGAGGATTTATATGAGCCAAAAATAGCGTAACTTACCATAAATCCCTGTGTGATATTGCACCATAAGCCCTGTATAGTTTGAAAATATACCTCAAATTACTATTTTGGACCAAAAGGTGATATGAATGAAAACCATCCAAATTAATGAATTTTACTGAATTTATATGTGTACCCTTAACCCATTATTAGCTGCATGGGTTCTTTGACCCATCAACCACCACCATCAATACTAACCACCCATAGCCCTGCCTTTCCCTCTATTACCCATCACAACCACCCCCAATATAACCACCGCTAGCCACCAAACAAGATAAAACATAGACACAACCCACCAAACTCTTTTCTCATATAAATCTTTAATTCTGTTTTGAAAGAAAAAACCCCCTCCCCCCAAAAAAAAAGAAATAAACATGAATTTAAAAATCTGTGGACATGCAAAAGTAAGACTTTGAAGCTATGGTAGTTGAATTCAAGCTTGTTTTCTTGCATCTACTAAAAAAGCCTTGGCAAATCTCTCTCTCTCTCTCTCTTTTTTTTTTTTTTTTTTTTTGGAAGGGGAGGAGGGGTTTGGTAATTGATCAGAGTCCCTCTAAGTCTTTGAAAATCACATGCTCTTTCCCATCATTCTTGGACTTGTCACTGCAGAAGTAATAATATCTCCACCATCGCCATCTCTTTGCCAAATCCACCAGGCATCCACCAGATCACTGGTCATCTCTTTGATTTGTCAACTCCAACAAATCAAACCAACTCTTTTCCTAAACAAAATATATCATGATGGCTCTACTAGATCACCACCATCTAAACCACCCCAAAATGCCACCAGTGCTGCCCTCATCCTACTCCACAACTCTCTCATCTATCTTTGTTGTAGATGTAGTGAATTTGGGTGAATAGTGGCTTATTTAGGTTGAAGATTGTGGCGGTGGTGGCAACAACCTGGTGGTGGCTATTCAGAAGCAATTTCTCCTCTCCCTTTCATCCTTCCCTTCCCAAATCCCACAATTTATTAATAATATTTGCCTCGTACAAATTGTTTTTGTATATTTTGGGTTGTTGATGTCGATTTGATCAAAAGATTAATTGAGATCCACTGACTTCCTGACGTATTTGGCAGTGATCCAGCATTTTTTGATCAAATCGGACATTAGATTCTTGATCTATATACAATTTTGAGTTCATAGGTATAATTTTGGTCTGGATTTGGTCATCGAAAAATTTTCTGGTAACAGAGCTTGTTGGTGTTGCAACTAGTACCACCATCACCACCTTCTCCGTTGTTGATTAAATAAAAAGGAAAGAAAATGAAATTTCAATTTGACCCTCTTAGTTTTCAATAATTATTGAATTTGGGATCAAAACTTAAAGATTTTGGTTAATGAGAGCATTTTGGTCAAAATTATTATATTTTTGGAGGGGATGTGCTAAATAAATGCACATGAGGTGCGGGTGTGTCAACTTCTGTTAGTTTGAATGATTTCCGTCCATTTTTCCTTTTAGTCTAAAGCACATATAGGTTAAAGGTAGGTTTTCAAAACATATGGGGGCTATGGGTCAGAAGGGCATAACACATGGAGATTTATAGTAATTTACCCAAAAAATATTATAGCAGATGGCATAATGTTTATAAAATCATACTTCTCGTATTTTAGAAGGGTTTCATGGTATTTTTGCTAAAATATAAGCAAGGATAGAAGTTAGCATTCTCAAGTTAAGTTTCCACATAAAAGAACAATATTTTGTTGAGTTTTGAGGAGTTTTGAATTCCATTTTCTTGTTTTCTATAAAAATGGTATTGTTTCCTTGGCTATTTCCTCAATGTGTAATTTTTGATCCTTAAAGTTATCTTCTATTTGATTGATGACTTGTAGACCCTTTTCTCAAAATGGAGTTTTTGGATTCTTAGGATGCAACGCTCCACTTTTTGTTGATAACTTTTTGCTTGTTCTAAAAGTTACCGCAACACTTCTTAACCCAAATAACTACTTCAGAATAAAAGCTTAAAGTGCATAAATTTGCATGATAAAAATATTAAAAGATAAATACACAATTTAAACAAGAAGTTTATAACAAAACTATCAAAACAATACAGATTGATTATGAAATAAGGAATTTCACGTATATCTCCATTATTACAAACTTTTATAGATACATATTTCAACTTTTGCCAAGAAATGACTAGGTTCTGATACCAAAATTTGAAAATAACATTCCTTGACTAGAAATATATTAAGAATTAAATGATTAAGAGGATATATTCACAAACTGGGGTATTTTTATAAACACAACTGAGTTTATTGATTATACACCTAATCCTTTAAATATTAAATGATACACTGCTAAAGTATATGGCTTCAAATGTAATTAACGAAAATAGGGATTATTCCCACAATGATTGAGCAAGCAATTACTAAAAACTCAAGATTTCTACTATCTAGATTATCAAATAAGGAGGATTTTTTTGTATTTTCAACTATTCAAAAAAAAAAAAAACAAGTAACAAAAGAAAACAATTTAAAGACTAATAAATTAAATTGACTAAGAAGATAAACTAATAAAGCAAATAGAGAATTTTGGGGTTTTCAAGATAAAAGGAGCAAGTTAGGATGTTGATTAGTTAATTTCGGTCTAGTTGCACAATTTAAGGCTAATTTCTAAATTCAACTTACCCCCAATTCCTCGTGATTAACATGTCTAACAATCTAACCTATCTAAATATGGATTCATCCCATCACTCAAAACACGTTAAATTCGATCATTAATCACATAAAGTTCAAGGCAATCAATTAAGTAAATAAGTTGGACTATAACAAATTAAACTTAATCTAATTGCTAATTAAGGTTTAAGAACTAATAGAGGTCCAACATCCGTTATCGCATCAATTAACCAAACAATTATATAAATGGCTAAATTGCCTAACTGCCTTTTCAATGTATATGCAGCTGCCCAAAAGTTCAATCTTTCCATTCAACCAAATAAATTGGTCATCAATGGTGATTAATATCATCTAATCTTAACCAAGTTAATTTAGTTCATAACAAAAGCAAAAAAAAAAAAAAAAAATGGGGCAAAATATTCACAAAATAGTTAAACATGATTAGAATAATAAAATGGAATGAAAATTGGAAACTTTTTTCTATAGAAATGTAAAGCAAAATATCGCAATCAAACTAACTAAGAAACCATTAATCTTATACAAGAATTAAAGGTAAGAAAATTAAATTAAAAAGATGTAAAAGTGGTTCCACAATTTCTCTATTTACATTGCTACTATTAACTTTACTTGTCGGATAAGAAATTGTACCAACTAAAAATGGTACAAAAAGCTAGCTAAAATTTGAAAAATTGGGAGATGCCGCAGGTTGCGGCCATGGACTTTGTGCTTTAATTTGGTAGTCATGGCATGTATTACAATATTGAACTTCAAAATAAAGACATAGGCTATTGTCACGGGCTCACTATTTTTAGTGCTCCCAACCCGTGCGGCACTTAGGTTTTCACCCTAAGTCAGCCTTTCTCACACTCACAACAATAGAAGAGAGAGAATTGAGAGAAAATATAACTCTGTATGTTCAATTGCTCAACTTCTGAGGTGTGTTACAAATGAGGGGGTTGGCCCCTTTTTATACTTGTAAGAGAGAATTCTAGAACCTTCCAAAGTAAATACAAATCTACAAGATTCTAGAGAATTCTATACAAAGAATATTCCTTCTAGAGGATATTCCAAATCTACATCATTCTAGAGAAGTCTAGAATGTTCCTTTATCTTCTGGGCCTGGGCCAATCATTTGGACTTACTTTTATTTTGGGCCAAACCTCTTCGTTTAAATGGGCGGACCGTGTCATTCTCCCCCACCTATTCTGGCATACGTCCTCGTTGGCTCTGGCGGTATTGAATGCGTCAATCTGCTTCTTGAACTGCCAAAGGGCTTCGGCCGGCTCCCAACTATCCTTGCTTTTGGACCAACCTTTCCATCGTACCTTGTATTCGATCCTGGGCTTGCAATACCGTTTGTGTACCTCTCGTACCTTTAGTATGCAATCCACCTCATGATCATACGAGGTCTTTGCTCCCATAGGTGCCCGTTGTGACAGTCCGCGGTTGGGGTCTTCCTCGTCCCCGTGGTATGGCTTCAACAAGCTCACATGGAACACCGGATGAAGTTTTAGTTTCGAAGGGAGTTCCACCTTGTACGCCACCTTCCCTACTCGTCTTAGTACTTTGAACGGGCCCTCGTACCTTCGAAGTAGTCCCTTATGCACCTTCCGATATCTAAGTATGGAGTGCATCTTGACTAACACAAGGTCGCCTTCCTCAAACTCAAGGAATCGTCTCTTCTCATCAGCCCATTTTTTCATCTTCTTAGCAGCTTTTTGTAGGGATGCCCTGGCCAAATCTGCCACCTCGTGCCATGTCTTGGCCAATTCGTATGCTGCAGGGTTACCACCTTTTCGTCCTGTCACGACGGTGCTAGGAGTGAGTGGTTGTTGTCCCATCACTATTTCAAAAGGACTTTTCCTTGTAGACTCGTTCACCTGCAAGTTAAACGAGAATTGGGCAACATCAAGCAGCTTTGCCCAATTTTGTTGGGTTGAACTCACGTAATGCCTCAGGTATAGCTCCAATAGCGCATTCGCCCGTTCTGTCTGCCCATCCGTTTGAGGATGTGAGAAGTGACCTGTCCAGCTCCGAACCCAGTAGTTCAAACAACTCTGTCCAGAATTTACAGTTTTTAGTAATTGCTTGCTCAATCATTGTGGGAATAATCCCTATTTTCGTTAATTACATTTGAAGCCATATACCTGTATAAAAATACCCCAGTTTGTGAATATATCGGCTATAATCAGTTTAATTCTTAATATACCTTCGACTACAAGGAAGAGGCGTCGCCCTTTCGTGTAGAGCAACTCCTCCTCAACCCAAAACCTTCGAGTTTTCCCCTCCTTGGCATATTCGAGCAGGCTCCTAGCAGCTGCATCGTGTTTCAATCCTTCTTTGATCCTGTCGGGCAACAGACTCTCAAGTTGGCTAGTGGCCGCAAGCATCGTTTTTCGGCTCAGGGCGTCAGCAACAGAGTTGACCCTCCCAGGCTACTCGCACGAACTTTCGGTAGTAGTTCGTCAATCCAAGGAATGATCGCAGTTCTGCCACTCACCTTGGTAGGGGGTTTCCACTCCACAATAGCTTGGATTTTTGACACATCCATCCGAATCTGGCCTTCCCCCACAATGTGTCCAAGGAACGGCACCTCTTGCTCTGCGACCACGCATTTCTCCAGAACGAAGAGTTGGTTCTGCTTAAGCACACTAAACACCTTGGTCAAGTGTTGGATGATGCTCTTCCAAGATACGACTATAAATCACAATATCATCAAGGTATACTACCACAAATTTATCGAGAAACTGTCTCTTATACCTTGTTCATAAGAGTGCAGAAGGTCGCTGGGGCATTGGTCAAGCCGAAAGGCATGACGAGGAACTCATAGGCACCGTACCGCGTCACACAAGCTGTTTTGTGTTCGTCGCCTTCTGCAATGCGTACCTGCCAGTACCCCGACCTTAGGTCCAACTTGGAAAACCATCGTGCGCCTCCAAGCTGGTCGAACAAGTCGGAAATCAATGGTATGGGGTATTTGTTCTTCACCGTTAGTTTGTTCAAGGCCCTGTATATGATGTTCCTTGTCTACGCACATCCTCAGGGACCCGTCGTGTTTCTTCTGGAACAGTATTGGGGCACCAAACGGAGACTTTGAGGGTCTGATGTACCCCGCATCCAGCAAATCCTTCAACTGTTTTCTTAGCTCTGCAAGCTCCGGAGGGGCCATGCGATAGGGGACCATCGCAGGTGGCTTGGTGCTGGGGATCAACTCGATCTCGTGATCTACTTCTCTCTTAGGAGGTAATTCTTTCGGCAGCTCTGCCGGCATTACACTCTTGAACTCCTCCAGTACTGCCGCAACCACTTCGGGCACCTCCCTTTGGTTATCTTCCTCATCTATCTTCAGGGTCGCGAGGAAGGTTGGCTCTCCTCGTTTCAACCCGCTGCATATTTGGATGGCAGATAGGGTCTTGTGATCCCTTCCAGACTCCCTCTTTGGGGTACCATGCATTGGTATTGCATCCAGAATGCATATACAGTCGGCGAAGGGAAGTAGCATGGCACTAATACGATCAAGGAAGTCAAGTGAAGCCTATCACAACATCATAATCATCAAGGGGGATTACCTCAAGTGAAGTCTTTCCCTTCCATTGCCCCATGGCTACATCCACGTTGCTTGCCAACCCATGGACAGGGACCTCCTTGGTATTGACGGTCTTCAAGGTGCCCATGCCTTTCCCCACCTGAAGGTTGAGTTTCTTGGCGGCCTCGATCGAGATGAAGAAGTCGGTAGCACCAGTGTCCACTAGAGCGCTTAGCTTGTGGCCCGCTATTTCCACATCGGCGAACATCAAGCCCCTCTTCTTTTGCGACTTCTTCACTTTGATGGTATTTAGGATCCGCAAGACAATTGCTTTTCCTCTGCTGTCTCTTCTTCCATGGCCATGGCTGCTAATTTTTCTTTTGCAGGACATTCTCGCGCCATGTGTGGACCATCGCAGAAAAAACATTTCATTGGCCGCTTGCCCTTGTCCCTTGTTATGAAGTTTAGAATGTTCCTTTATCTTCTGGGCCTGGGCCTGGGCCAATCATTTGGACTTACTTTTATTTTGGGCCAAACCTCTTCGTTTAAATGGGCGGACCGTGTCACTATGGTCAAGGCTTTTATGCCTTAATTTCATGGCTGCGGCCAAGAACTCAAATTAAAAATAAAGCTTAATTTTTTTTTTCTTTTTCAAGCCTAGAATTAGAGTCCTTTTACCATCAACTTACACCAGTATTGACTTGCAATTTTCCCAAGAAATGCGTATAAACATAACTAGTACCGAATATACTATAACATACTCAAAATGACACTAAAAACTATTAAAAATAACAAAACATACATTGCAAAAAATGCAAATAAAAACCTTAGAAAGCCTAGAAATCAGGGCAATCTAGCAAAATACTATAGTTTTGAAGATAAAACAATTCTATATTATATAATTATCCTTTATACTCTTTTATACTAAAGACAGCCATAAAAAAAAGACACTTGATGACTAAAAAAGATAGAAATTAAATAGAGAACTCCTTTAACTCTACCTTTTTTGTTGAAAACTTCTTTCTTATTTATAGCAGTTGAAAGGTTTCCAAATTTGAAACCATTTTAATTATATAGGTGATAGGATTCCAAAGACTCCTTATTGGTTAAAATAGATTTTGTATGCCTTATCTTTTTTGATTTGGTAGTCTTGGCTTGGTCCACTCTCTATCTGCATTGATAGTGGTAGTCTTGGTTTAGTCCACTACACTTCGGTTATATAGTCTTTTTGTCAATTTTTTTCATATGTTCATGATATTACAATAAGTGGGGAAATCCATTTCTTCACTCATCATTATCTTCATCTGATTAACATCTATCCTCCATGAATTTGCCAAAAATTATTTAAAATCATTATAGATGATTAATGCCATATATACTCCTCTTAAGTAGATAATGTCTTGTAAGGGCAACTTAATACTATCATCTCGGTCAGGTTCATCCGTATGAAATAATCAAGCCATGAATATCCTTTAGCATCTATTTTAATCATGGGTTAAACCTTTAAGTGGTTATCTTGATTGTTTAAACTAGTCGAGTAAAATTTTTAATAGAGTTAGATCAACCCATAAGTAGAGCATATATTAATCACTTGTTCTAACTTCACAAGCCATCTTTTTAATTTGAAGACTTATTTTCTTGGTAAGAGTAGGAGTGTCCAAGGAGTGGGTTATTGGGTTGACGGACTTTTGGGTTCGGGTTACCTGGTTTTTGGATTGATAATTCAAAGTCGAACCCAACCCAACTAATATAGAAACCCAAGTAAACCTAACCCAAGAATACTCGGGTACGTTACTCATATTTTCAGGTTTATTGGGTTAAAATCCCAAAACTTAAAAAACAAGAAAAAAATTATTATTATAAGAGCATCCACTAAAAAAATTTTTGTCAAAAAATAAAATGGTTATATCAAAAATGGGAAGGAAAAGTTATAGAATATATTAGATAAATGTCATGTCAAGAATGAAAAGTAAAAAGATTATAAGTTAGATGATATGTCATATGACAAAGAAAATAATGAAAAAGAAAAAACTATATGTGACTTATATTGTTAGATTGGATTGGGTTTTGTTTTCTCAATACCCAACCCAACACAACATGGTTCAGATAATCCAATGCAAATAACCCGAAACTTAATAACCAACCCATTTAGTCCCAATTTTATTTGGGTTGGGTTGGATTTTTGGGTTGAGTTGGGTTTGAACACCCCTAGTCTTGATTGTTATAAGGTTTTAGTTTCTAAACTAAATGCATTGTATGGAACCTTTCACCTTATCTCCATCCTACCGAGCTGGTAATTTCAAAGATATTCTTGATCATTTGAAGAAAATTCTTCAATTTAAGAATCTTAGTTGATACCGGATTCATCTTGCCAACTAATCTCCCATCCATTGTTGTCAATAGATTAATTGGTTTTTTAAATTCCTCTACTGTCGTTTCATAGAGGTTGTACATCACATTTTTGATGCAATAGTCGCGCTAGTATACAAATTGAACCAAAAACTTTTAAAAAAATTGATTATAAATTGCTTAGATAAGGTGTTTATTATCTATGAGCTCAAACACTTCACATGGAAAAGTTTTTCTTTTTGGATTTCTCATAAATCTTGTTTCTTCTGATTTTTACTAAATCTAGATTATTTGAATTCATGTTTAGGGTATCAAGAAGTTTTTCATAAAATTCAAGTTTTGTAAATGTATCCAAACTTTCTACATCACATTCAACTATTGAGATTAGACTACCGACTACAGTTCTTAACTTCCTCATTCTATCACATGTTTTTAGCAATTCATTAGTCAGTTCAAACATACTTTTCTAAGCTCCCTCCTTTTATCACGATTATGATTTTTTTTTTTCGTAATACATTAGAGGTTTATAGAGATTTTCATCAATTCATGAACTTTTCCAATCTTCATGGTTGATTTTGTCACAACTTTTGAATAGTTAATAGTGTATGCCAAGCCAGGTTAGTTTTAAACATTCTTTGCTTTAGAGCTAGTTCCTCTATTGATTTCTGCAGTGTTTTTATTACCTTTTCTAGCATCCTTCTATAATAGAAACTTGATTAGTTTATTCATTATAACATATATTGAGATAATCAACAAGCACATTAGTGCTAATATGAATAATTTCAAAAGTGTTGTGCAATATACTTTTCCACCTATCCCTTCTAGGGTTATCTTCAAATTTTTTTACTTTTAAGACAGTTTGTAATGGCTTTTTTGTCAGTCCTTATAAAAAAAAAATTTGGCACCTCTCAATAAATTTGAATACTTTTGATTCTATTTTTTTGATGACCAAAAATTCTTTTTCAAAAATTATGTAATTTTGTTTGATTGGTTTAAAATTTTTAGATTTTCATCTAGAAATAAATTCTTTAGAACTTTTTGTTTTTTCAAGATTTCTAAAGATCTTTTCCTTCTTCTAGTTTTTATAGGGATATTTGGACAACATTTAGTATTACTATCTAAAATATATCTAAAACATTAGCTTCAAAAATTAAGATATCAGTCTCCTAAGAAAAATAAACTTTTAGTTTAAGTTCAAAAAGAGTTGATCTTTTTCAATCTTCATGTATTTTTTTTTTTTTAAACACTCTATCTTAGTCCTATAGTTCTTTTATTCTTTTGAATTTTTCTCGATTTATCTAAAAATGTATTTTCCATTTGGATAATCTTTGACAAATTGCCCATTACAATTGAGTAATCCCAATGAGTTTTGTAATTCTTTCAAAGTATTTAAATTTTCTGCAAATTCCTTTATTTATATGAGAAAGTCTAGATAAAGAACAATACCTTTGAAATAAATTCAAAATAATAAATTTCCTCATTTTCTAGTTCAAATTTTTTGCGGGTTCATTTGGTTGGGTGTAAAAATATTTTTCTTAGAAATATATTTTTTTTGGAAAATATTTACATGAAGATTTGTATAAGAGACAATTATTTGACGTTTGAATAACAAAAAGAAGATATTTTAAAATATAATCTTTTAATACTTTTGATATTTGATTTTATTATTATGAGTTAAAACGATTTACAACAATTGTAATAAATGTATACTTCACAAGTAATTGTGGTCAATAAAATATTGATTTTGTTTAAAGTTAAACTATGAAATAATATAGCTATAAATTATGAATAGTAATAGTTATACTACCATGGAACCCACAATGAAAAGAAAATAAATGGGCAAGAACTGAAAACAAAAATAAATTTAGTAACCAAAATTATAAAAGTAGATAGTTAAGGTTTAATGTCATTCCTGAATTTTTTGAAAAATAACTTAAATTCAATAATTTCGTTAGTTATTTTCAACCAAATGAATGAAAATTAGATAATATGTTATACAAATTTTTTTTTTGATATTTGGCGCCGTGAAAAATTTAAAAAAATATTTTCATCCCAACCAAACAGACTTCAGGTATGTTTATTTGGATTGAAAATATTTTCCTTGGAAAACATTTTACATGAAAAAAGTTCATTTTCCATAAAATTTTTCGGTGTTCAGTTGACAAAATGAAAATATTTTGAAATAAAAATTTTTAACGGTTTCATCATTAATTTTGTCAAGTGAATACAAGTTAAAAAAAAAAAAACTTATAATAATGGTAATAAATACCTTACAAGTAATTGTGATAAATAAAAGATTGATTTTGTTCAAAATTAAATGATAGTGCATTATAATAGTAAAATATGCATAATGATAGTTATATTAGTGTGGGACCCATGATTAAGAGAAAAACAAATGCAAAATAATTGAAAACGAAAATAAGTTTAATAAATGAAATTATAATTTGAGGTTTAATGTCACTCTTGAATTATCCGAAAAATAATTTATGCTAAAAAATTTCGAAAGTTATTTTCAGTCAGAGAAAGGAAAATTAAAAAATATTTTACTCTGAAAAATATTTTTCGGTGTTTGGTACCAAAAAAATTTCTAGAAAAGAAAATATTTTCAATTCAAACGAACACACCCTTCATATAAAATGTTTTTCAATAAAAAAAATTTTAAGAAAAACATTTTACATCCAACCAAACGGATCGTAAAGATATGTTTTTAAAATCGCATCGACTATATTAACATGAATTTGCCAATTTCTTAATGTCGCTCTGGAAAGGACTGGACTCGACTGGACTAAAAATTACAATTTGACGAAGTGCATTAAAGAGAACGTTATCCATTGTATAATTATTAAGGTAGACTTCAACAGCACAAATAGTCATACCCTATAATTTCATGCACTGAATTCAGAAGACCGATGGGAATGATACCAAATTATAAGTATTAAATCCAACCACGCCATCAACACAGTGAGAGACCGGATTAATAAGTTATCGATTTAATTAGTGGGTTACAGGTTTAACTAACTAAATAACAATAAAAGAGTATATTTAAATTATAAATTTTTGTTTTTGTCCAAAGTAAATTATATTGCGAAATCGCAAGACACAACATGTTTGTAAAATAAAAATTGTAACAAAAACATCGTCTTGTAGAAACTAGAATCAAAATATAAAAAATTTGTTTCAACAAACTTGAAAATTAATAATTTGTCCTTCCTTATTAATCACGCGTGGAAAAACAAGAAATCAAATGTACAATTTAAATCTTACTATGTATTATGAAAGAAAATTTGGAAAATTCAAATAATATTTAAGGTTAAAAAAGTCATTTTAGAGTAAATTTCTCAAACCCACAGGATTCATCAAACTCGTCCAATCTCCCAGTCTATCAGTTGAACTATCAAATTTCATCAGACGCCGCCGAATTCGTTCCTTATTTGGTCATTTTAATAGATTGTCGGTTTCATATTCATTGAGTTTACTAGTTTAATCACCCGATCGTGCCAATTTAATAACTATGGTATGAAAGATCTTAGCAAAGATTAATTCATTCCCTGATTTTGTAGATTTATCCCTCCAATAAACTTCAATTTTTTTGTAGTTGTTTATGAAGGCATTCAACCAAAAAGCCGGTGGTTATTTTATAGAACATGTGTTTCAAAGTCATTCTTGTCATAAAGGGAGAAGGAAAATACTTAGGTAGACTCGATCTTTGACTCCACTTGTAGATTCTGCCGTCAGAATTAAACCTTAAATTTTAAATCTTGCTTACATCAACTGATGTCATAAATTCTCTAAAATTTAATCCACACTACAGAGTTTACAAGTGGAGCCAAAAATTGGGTCTACCTAAGTATTTGCCAAGGAAGAAATAAGGGCTTACTCTACTTTTCACGCGCTAACTTATTGTCCATTCTCACTTTACACCATATATTTTAGTTTTAAATGTATTGCACCTTAAATTCTTGGGTTTATTCTATTTCAGTTAAATTTTTAATACCGTCACAAAAGCTAACGAATATTAGGTATATGCATACCACACATTTATTTAGAGGCGTATTGTACTAATAGAGGTAATCATGACTAATTTCACTTTGCATTCCCTAACTTATGATTAATTCTCAGTTTGCATCTCCAATTATAAATTCTGGACATATTGTATCCCTAACTTTTAGATACATTCGACTTTGGTCTAATTTTTAATAATGAGAATCGGTTGCAAATTAAGGAGTGCAAATTAGAGTAAAGCCAAGAAATAATTTGAATAGTAATTAATATATATATATATATATATATATATATATATATATATATATATATATATGTTTTTAAAAAGTATTTAGCAGGTGAAGGTTGACACTATCTCGTTGTCATTTTGACTCCACCGACAGTAGCTTGCAATATATTGTTTGCTTACTTTTTTATGTGAACGCGATCAATTTAAATGCTGCTGCTCAATCACAATCATATAAATTCTTTAAGATTATGAGTCCACATTAAAAAAAATAAATGTGTACTTTTATCTGATTCTTGAGTAGGATTTTATATTTAATGATTGATGGTCTCCTTTATTTTTTAAATATTGTCCTTTTTTGTTGTGAAAATTGGAAATGTATTTTGAGAGTTTTAGTAATTAGATAAGGCTGAAAGGGTAGCGAGGGAAATTATTTTCGTCTTGTTTGTGTTTGGTACAATATCTCAAAGTCTAGATTCTGAGGTCTAAAAAGGAAAAAAAAAAAAATAAAAATTATTTATAATGTTACAAATTTTGGATCACTAGCTAGGTGGCAAAATCATAGTAAATCAACAACTCCTGATTTTACATATTCGGTCGGATTTCATTCCTTCATTTCTGGATTTATTGACACATCAGTAAGTTTGTCACTTTCTCACTTTGCATAGATATATTGATTTGGCTAATAGCAGTGTTCTATATCTCAGTTTATGTTTGCAAAAGTTTTTCGTCAAACAACGAAGTGTAGTTTAGATAGTAAAGCGCTTCTCTTATGACTTTTTAGTCATAAACTCAAATCATTAAAGGGTAGAAAAAAAGATAAATTTTAAAAGTAAAATTTTTTTTTTTTTTTTTCTTAATGGTTTATGTAACATTTATTATTCAAAATATAAAGAAGATACAAGATTCAAATAATACACTTTCTAGCTAGGAGTATTCTCTTTCAAAGCAATTAATGCTCACCGGCATTCATTTATCACTTTAAGTGTGAATCTGTTATGAATACGTTAGATGTATATATTCATTTTGCAATCTTAACTCACATATATCCTAATCTTTAATATTCATGAAAAAATGAACCGTTAACATATCTAACTTATGAGATTAATATACAAACTAATGTATCTATCCATAAATATTTATTTCTCATCTATCAAATCTCTTCATATACCTTTTATGTGCCTATAAATAGTGGCCTTGTAATCTATATTGAATACACTTGAAAGAAATAAGATAATAGCTCTACTCCTCCCACAATATTCTTGTCTCTTTTAAATTATATTTATATTATTTTATATCACGTTATCAGCACGAAACTCTAACCAACTGAAATAGAATTTTAAATCAATACAACAAGAGTATGTAGAACATCAATACAATAAAAGTATGTAGAACATCAACACAACAAAGATATATAGAACTTTTAACACAATGAAAGTACATAAAATTTTAAATTGTTATAGGCAAGGTATGATTAAAAATATTGAGTATTCTTTATTACCTTTTTTGTTTTTATACTTTCAATTGTGTCGTCATAATATTATTAAAATTTATATTGATTACTATTTGGATAATTTTAAATCAAACAAACTTGAATTTATGGCCCTTGAAATAATGAGCAAGAACTACTTAACTTGGATTTTTTATGCTAAAATCCATTTAGATTACATGTGTCTTGAAGACACAATTAAAAAGGGAAAATACTAGAACCAATCAGAATATACCTATATCAATGATTTTTCTCATATTCATGAAGGATTAAAAAAGGGATTATCTTATTTTAAAAGATTCAACAGATCTATAAAAAATTAAAAAGATTATTGATGAGTACTAGTTAGAGAAAATGTTCTCTACTTTTCTTGCCAAAAAATATATTCCTACAGCAGTAATTCCCTAAAAAGAGTTTTAAGAAACAAATGAATTAATTTTATATGTTCTTATAGTTAATTAAAATGACTAACTATTACTCAAAAATTATAAATCTAATTTAATTGGTTATGCCCATTCCCTGAAGTAAATGAAATAAAAGTTTAAATAATACTTATGGATGTGGATATAGTCAAAACTAACTTAATATTAATGATGGTCATAATAAGCAATATTCTGATTTTAGTACTACATCTCACCGTCAAAAGTGGCAGAGAAAGATAACAGTCATAGATTAAGAATGATATTAAAAATATATATGTTATCGTTATGGTATAAAACACCATGGATCACGTACTTGTCGTACGTTAAATAACCATTTTGACTTTTGTCAAACAACATTGAAAGACAAAGAGAAAGTCATAGAAACAAATTTTGTCTATAAAGACTTTGACTATGGTCATAGTATTATTGGTTTCTTCCTAAAGGAATAATTGACCGTTCGGTTGGTGGTGAAAATATTTAACAAAGAAAACGTTGTGATCTTTTATTTGCATATTTTTATTATGTTAAAATTATATATGTTTTATTTTTTTTAATTAATTTGTTATCTTATATTTATGTTATTTATCAAGAAATATATAGAGATACATCTAAATGTATTCAAGATACAAGAATACTCTATCTGGCATATAAATCATTTACACATACTGTTTTATATCTATATTTAGGGATGAAAGAAAATCTTTTAATTTGATTATGAAACCATTGGTAGTACAAAACTAATTGAAAACTCCATAAGAACTAATATATTATTGATCAGATAACGCATTATTACTTCTGTATGTTTTAAAGAAATTTATTGATTTTTAAAGCCATTCAACTGAATAGATATTATATTGAAATAATGAATAATAAAGAGTATTTTTGCTGTCATTTCAATTAATATATGTTTGCTAAAAAATAAATTACTCCTCTTGTTTCCTCTGGATTGTACTACACAAAAGTCATTATTATTGAAACACATATGATAGTACCCTCGGAGTTTATATATTCAAATAATTTAATTATTCGGCATGACCGCTTAGAACATCAAGGATTAATTATGATGCGTTAAAATTATTAAAAATTCACATGGATATCCATTAGAGAACTAGAAGATTTTTCAATTCAATAAATTCTCTTCTGCTTCTTGTTCACAAAGGAAATTAATTATTAGACCATCACACCAGTTAAAATAGGGATTGAATCCCTTACATTTCGGGAACATATTAAGGGGTGATTTTTGCAGGTCTACTCATCCTTCATGTGTACCATTTAGATATTTTATGATTTTAATATATGCATCTACTAGATGTCATATGTGTGCTTATTATTAATTCGCAACTTGAAGTTTGCGAGATTACTAACTTAAATAATTCGATTAAAGACACAAATTTCAAATTATGAAATCAAGAAAATTTATCTTGAAGGTGCTGATAAATTTATATCTCAGACATATGATGATATTTGTATGCCAATTGAGATAACTATTGAATATCATGAAACACAAGTTTATATACATAATAGTCTAGAAGAATTGTTAATAAAATGCCTCCACAATAGTTAAACCATTAATTATGAGAACAAAATTATCTATTTACAAATAAGAACATGCTATGCTACATACACCAGCATTTGTACGTATCAGGCTAACAAGTTATCTTAATTTCTCCTTATTACTATTGACTATATCTTTGATCAAGAGCCTAATTTTCCCATCAAAACTTTCGGTTATGCAGTATATGTTTTAATTATTCCACCACAACACACAAAGATGGGTCATAAAAGTAAATTGGGAATATATATATATAATATGAGTCACTCTCTCTGATTGTGACTCTCTGATTAAATATCTTAAAAATTAACAAGTGACTTATTTACGGTACGATTTATCGATTGTCGTAAAAATATTTTTCTAATATTAGGGGGGAGAAAATAAGCAGTTGGATAGAAAAATTGTATGGAATGAATTATCACATTTTAATCCTTGAGCAATGTGAACTAGAAGTTCAAAACATAATTCATTTGTAAATATTTCTAATCAACTGTTAGATTCATTTATTGACCTAAAATGGGTTATGAAATCTCATATACCACCTGAAATGCTCCAAATTGGTGTCCCCGTAGGGCAGTCTCTCAATAAAAATGATAGTTAGTCACGCATAAGGTGTGGTTGACTAATCAGTTTCAGTAGGTAACCTATTGCAATCCTCATCTGAGAAAAGAAGCAAATATTAAATAGGGTCATTAAATGGAAACGGTGCTCCTAAAGAGGTTCTAGACATAACTAATTATAAAATCTCAAAAGTGAATGAGGTGCTTGAATCTAAAGAAAATAAAGATATCTCGAAAAGTTATCTCATTACTGAAAAAAAACGGAACGAAAAGATATTGTTGTTACAACATTATTGTTTATAATATCAACTGATCTTTTAAATATAAAACTAGGATCTTTAATATAAAATTGTCGAAAAATAATAGCATAAAAATGAATGGCCAAAATAGAAAGAAATAATATAAGTAGAATTAAATTCACGTTAAAAAATGTGAAGATTTTGGAGTTGTAGTCCAAACTCCTAAAGATGTAGAGTTGATAGGGTATAAATAGATATTTGCACGAAAATTAAATGAGAAAAATAAACTATGTCATATAAAGCACGCCCTATTGAACAAAGTTTTTCACAAAGATCCGATATTGATTATAAAGAAAGAATTATTCTCTTGTGATGGATGCAATCACCTTTAAATATCCAATTTGTGTGGCCACTCATAAAAAAAAATGAAATGCATCTTGAGCATATTTTTTGTATGGCTTATTTGATATCTACATCTATATGAAAATCCCTAATGAATTTACCTGCTTGAATAGTTTCTCGAGAACATTGTTCAAAATATTACAAAAATCCTTGTGTGGATTATATGAAAGCAATCTATGTAGATATTTATATAATCGTCTCAGTCTACATCTCTTGAATGAGGTTATAAAATTATATAATTTGCCTATGTGGTTTCATAAAAGGAACAATATTAGAATTTTTGGTAACTACAGTATATATTGATGATATAAATATTGTTCAAGCTGTTGAAGGTTTCAAAAATGTTGAATTGATGTAAGAGATTTTGACAAAGGTTTACAGTTCGAACACTTATCCAACGAAATTTTTGTCATCAAAGAACTTATACAAAAAAAAATTAGAGCTATTATATATGGATAAAATTTATATCCATTGAGTACTCTAATGGTTGTAAGACTGATTGATGTCAAGAAAAATCATTTTCGTCCTTGAGAGAATGATGAAGTATTTACTAGTCATGAAATATCATATCTTAGTGCTATAAGAGTATTAATATATCTTACTAATAATACATAGCCCAGTATAAACGTATATTGGAATGGCATTAAATGTATAATTTGATATCTCCGAGGGACTACTGATATGAGTCTATCCGGATCAAAATTAGTTAGTTATGCAGATGTTGGATATTCATCTGATCCAACAGAAATCTTGATTTCAAACGAGTTATTTATATGTGGAAAAACTATAATATCATGGCATGAACAGAATAAAATTTAGACACTACTTCTTGTAATTAAACTGAAACAATAGCAATACATGAAGCAAGTAGTGAATATGTTTTATTAAGGTTATTGACCCAACATATCCAGAAGATATGTGGTTTAATATTAGAAATGAAACATCTAACAATATTATATGAAGACAATGGAGATGTGTAGACATTAATCAATTAAATGAAGGTTATACCAAAGGAGACAGAATAAAATATATTTCTCCAAACTTTTTCTTCAATCATGATCTTCATATGGACATCCAACAAATTCACTTGTATGATAATCTAGCGGATTTGCCCAAAAAAGCATTACCAACAGCAACATTTGAGAATTTAATATGAAAAATTGGGATGTATATTCTCAAGAATATCAAGTAACATTTTCATGAGGAGGGGTATAAGTATACACTGTATTCTTTTTTCCTAGACCATAGTTTTGTCTTAATGGATTTTCCTAGCAAGGTTTTTAATGAGGCAGCATGCAAAATATACTATAAAATATTGAATATACACTGTACTCTTTTTTCCTCCATCATGGTTTTTTCCCACTGGGCTTTCCTGGTAAAGGTTTTTAATGAAACAGTAATTCATCGCGTATTTTATACAAAAGAATAATGTACTCTTTTTTCTTCACTAGATTTTTTCACAATGGGTTTTCCCATTATTTAAGATTTTAATGAGGCATATTTTTTAATGCATAGATATCCAAGGAGTGTTATGAATACATGTGGTGTCCATTTGTACTCTCAACTTAGATACATCCTAATCTATTCATGGAGAAATAAACCGTCAATGTATCTACTTATGAGATCAAAGTACTATACCAATGTACATATATTTATTACTTAACTATCAATTATCTTCATGTACCTCATATATGCCTATATTGAATACACTTGAAAGATATAAGATAATAACTCTACTCCTTCTTCAATATTTTTGTCTCTTTTAAATTATTTTTATATTATTATTTTTTATTTTATATTATAATCATGCTTAAATACCAAATAAAGGAATTTTAATTTTTTCGTGTCTGGTTAGAAAAGAAACACGAAATAAAATTTTTCTTACAGAATTTATGGTTGGTTGGAGGATTAACAAGGAAAGTTTATTGTAAAGCAAGGAACAAATAGTAGGTTATTTATTTGTTTAACTGCAATTATATAAACTCCAGATAAAATGAAAATTTCACTGATATATTATAACATCTACGAAAGATGGAATGAAATCTAACCTAATATTCAAAATTAAGGTTTGGTGATTTAATATGACTTTGTCAAATAGATTAATTTTGACAAGTGATTTTGTAAATCATTTTCCCTATTTGATACTTGAGTGCAAATGTAGTGTATGATATGGTTGAAAAATATGAAAAAGGAAAAGGTATCATTTTGTTCCCTAATTTTTGAAGTCTAATCTAATTTGGTCTTCTTTCAATTACTACTAGCCAATTTAGTCACTCATCTAAAAAAATAATCAATTTATAACACCTAAGAAAAACTTTGAAAAAAACAATGGATAATGTCACGTGGCCGTTAAATTAAGCAAGAAAATTTGTTTTGTTTATTTTATTTCGTTGTTTGTAACAATTTTATAAAAAATATATATATATATTGATTAAGGTATTGATAACACACTAAAAAAGTACTAAGAATATTAATCTTCTCCATTTAATGTCTTTAGAAAATGCTTAATTATAGTTTGTCCCCTGTAAATAGGAATCAGTTGCAAATTATTCCTATATTTATTTTATTTAGACATTGTACCTTAAGACTTAATAGGGTTAAATTTCTATGCAAATGGAGTGATAAATGTCATAATTGCCCTCAATCTTTTAATTGCCTTAACAACCTAAAATTAGGGTGAGTTGCAATTTAGTACTTGATTTTATTTTATAAGAAATTTGTCATTCAAAAATAATGATGTTGTTTTAATCCAACATTATATTGAAAAAAAAAATTACCTTTTAATATTAATTGCATGAATTAGTTGGCCAATTTTATTTTTTTTTGTTCACGTCCATTTTTGACATTCACATACTTGTTCCGCTATTAATATTTTTGCATCCAAAATCAAGTATTTTATTTATTTCATCACATTATTATATTTTTATTAATTTTTACATTAGTTTTTCTATTCTCAATAATTAGTTGATCACTTTGTATTTTTTTTTTTTAAATTATGTTATTTCAAAGGAGTAAATGTACTTCTTTGAGATATAATCAGTATATATTTTATATAATTTAATTTGATCGACTCAATCACTCTCTTGTTCTATCTCGAAAAAATAAAAAACTTAGAAAAATAATTTTATTTTATTTTTGTTTTCAAGTTTAAAAGAAGAATTTTAGTGAAGAAATTGATCACAAAGTGTGACTAAAAATATTGAGGATAATTATAATATTTTACTAAATTGATCACAAAGTGTAACTAAAAATATTGAGGGTAATTATGATATTTTACTGCTCCTTTTGGATGAAAAATTTAATTCTATTATAGGAGAATTTGCTACTATTCCCTATTTACTGGGAAACTTTAATTAAACCTTACAAAAATGCAATAATTAAGCAAGTTGGTATATATATATATATAGAATCAAACTTACACAGTGAAAATATATTACCTACACTGACTAGTAAATAGCTAATCTACTTGCTTGCGGACCATACAGCATCTACTAACTAGTATACACCTAACCATGTACTATCTCACTACTTACTATACACCTAATCTACTTACTTGCCCAAAAATAATAATAAAAATGAAAAATCTACTTGCCTATCTACACTACCTAGTATAGGCCTAATCTATTTGCTTGCTGCATGAGTGCATCTTTTTATTTGTTTGTCATTTGAGTACTTCTTTGAGTTCTTTCTCTCTATGTTGAGCCAACTTATTTGTTCATAGTGTTGGATGCTTCCTTATTGCAAGTGTCAGAATTTGAATCCTGAACCCAAAGCACAGGAGAGATATATTTTAATTACTCCTGGTAGCCAACAATCAACTTGTTGTTGGTTGTGCATGTCTTATTAGATAGTTAAAAAGGTAAATGACTCTAATAGTTTTTGAATTTTTATTAATATTTTATTTGGTCTTTTAACTTTTAAAAGTGTCTATTGTATCTCTAAACTTCGTAATTTGGTTTTAATTGGTCCCTAAGGCCAAAGTCAACTAGTATAATTTTCATCTTGCCCTATTAAAGTTTAGTATTGGGTTTATTGTTAGGATGTCGTTCCCAACTTTAAAATTTAGCCAAAAGTCTTCTATTTTAATAATTTTGGACAATATATAACTATTTACTAGTTAACTGATAAAAATGACAAACCTAATATTTTAACACATTTGATTCAATTATATATTGTATTCTAACATATTATTAAGAATATTATCCTTTAATCATGGGTTCATCCGGTAATGTGAATTCCAATTACAGATTTAGTAAAAAAAAGAATAACCATGTATAATTTATGCACCTAATAAAATAAGCAAACAAAGAAAGAAAAAATTAAAAATTAAAACGGGAATACGTTTTTATATTTATCTTCATGTCATTTTTTATGATCAAAATTTATTATTATATATGTAATCTTCACTTGACAAAAGTATAAGACTGATAAATGAAAAAATATTTTTGCATAATTTTCTTATATTTTTTAGCTTATAGAAATTGTTAAAAAGGTAGTATTTTCATTTTTCTTGATCAAATTAGTCCATTATTTTAATGTTTAACAAAAACTATTAAAAATGGATAAGGCCATTTTTTTTTAATCTTAGAAGGGGAAATAGACTTTAAACCAAACCTTTGAAAGTCAAAGTAAAATTTATCATTCTTGAATTTGACATTGAAGGACAATTTACAACCAAATTTAAAAGTTGGTATATTTGATAGACACTTTTAAAAGTTAAGAGATTAATAGGAACATGATCAAAAGTTCAAAGATCATTGATCTAATTTACCCTAGTTAAAATTATGCTTTCTGTTACCTAATATATATTTAAGCAAACTACATCATTGGTTACTAAAATATTGAATTGTTACATACGAGATCACTGAACTATTTATTTTTAATTTTGGCCACCGAAATACCTTAAATGTGGGTATAGGATCACTCCATCTATATCCATCGTTATTGTAGGTGTTAAGTCATATTTTGAGAGGTAAATTCGTCAAACCACATTGAACTAACATTTTAAAATTTTAGGGTCAAAATTAGAAATTAAGATAGAATTAAACAAATCCAATTATAAGAGATGTGATATTGAAAGAGAAGAAAAATTTTGGGACAAAATTATATTACTTAATTTATCAAATTTTCAATTTTAATCCCTCTTTCCTTACCCAGTCAACCTGCATATTCCCTCCAGCTGAAGCCTTGCCACCCTCCCTTGCTCACTTTTTGCCTCACCTTTCTCCTTCTTCTGCCCCCATCCCTATTCCTCTCTTCTACTATCCTTCTTCCTTCTTCCTTCTTCCACCACCATCCCTTAATCTTCTGCCACCCATTTTCCCATTCTTCCCCTTTTTCTCTTCCTTCCCGTCCCCGCCCTCATCTCCATCTTTCCTCAATCTCGCCAACCCTCTTCCTATCCACTTCCACTGCCCTCTCTCTGCATCTTCTACCACTTTCTTCGTCCCTCTTCCCCCAGCCCGCCCTTCCTCCCTTCCTTTCCTCTGCCTCCTAGCCCCGTTACCCTACCCTCACCACAACCCGCTCCCTTCCTGAACTCCTATCAGTTACCCTATATCTAATCCCTTACCCCCAAATTTGACTATCCCTACCTTGATCTGACTTCTCACCCCTATCCGACTATCCACATCTGCAATTTGACCCTTCACTCCCAATTTTCTCTGCCACTCTTGATCTGCCACCACCATGTGTTTATTAGCTTTTTATCATTTTCTATCACTATAATTGATTTCTTCAAAACTGCGTCGTTTTGATGAATGCTGAATTTAAAGTCGTAAAAAATTGAATTGATAATTTTAGCCCTTAAAATAATAGTTTATGTCACTACTAACGATTAAATAAATGGATGACCACAAAAATGCACTAAAAATAGTTCGGTAACTAAATTTACAAAATAAAAGTTTAATGATCTCGTATGCAACAATTCAATAGTTCAATGACCATTGATACAGTTTGCTCTATACATTTTGTATATTCTTTGGAGTGACATAATAAATAGTACATCTTAATCTTGACGAATGGTTTGTTCACAAACTGGCTTTACCAATGTAGTTCTATATTTGAATGAGTAAATTACAGTTGACATGGGGTATTATTTGAAATAAGCATGGTATTAATTTTTTTTATATAATGTATGTGAGATAAATTAAAAAGATAGCTGAAATCTATATTATGAAATGATTACAAAATACCATTTGGAGAATAATGGATAGTGGTTACTATCCAAATAGAGCTAAAAGGTTACACGACTTCATTTTATCCACCAATTAACTCTATTCGAAACTTAGGTTTCTAGATATTAATAACCAATATTCCAATCCAACGGCAGAGTAAGAATCTGACATTAAGGAAGCAACAATTTTAAAAGGTATTTAGCAATCTTTGAATTAAAAGTAATTCTTTTATACAATCAATTATTTTTATGCAATTATAAGGTTTGACAGTAGTTGTCTTAACTTTTTACGAAATACAAATATAGTTAAATAGACGATTTTTATAATTGAAGAAATAACATAGTGCTTAATTTTAGGGTTAATTTCACTTTACCCCCTTATTAATTACATTTTTAGGGCATTATTACTTTAGTACCCAATGTTAGTTTTTAGTCACTTAAATCCCTAAACTAACGGTCAAAGGTAACAGTGTTGAATTTTCAGTCTAAATTAATATATTTACTCTCAAATTAGATGTGTGGACAAATTTTCCCTTAAAATCCAAAATATCTTGTTTTTTTCCATAAATAGAGTTCGTTGAAATTTAAGATATAGTGTTAAATGATAAAAAATATATATATATATTGAATCATGTCAACAAAATGATATAGAATAAAAATAAATCAAGTAAGAATGAGAAAAGAAGAAGAAGAAAAAGAAGAATAAGGGTATTTTTGTCAAAAGGATAATAAATGTTGAGTTAGATTTAACGGAAGGATTTAAGTGTCTAAAAAATAACGTTGGAGATTAAAGTGATAGTGGCCTTAAACATTAAGGGGATAAAGTGAAATTAACCCTTAATTTTATACATGTACTTAAAAAATGAATTTAAAATGAAAATTATATGTCCATTAATTATGTATTAATTTCAAAGTCTTTGATTTCTTTTTTGTTTTCAAGTGACACTTATTTTTACTTTTGAATGTCATCATTATTAGTTGTATGATTTAAGGAATTGAATTTTTAGGGGTCAATTTAAAGAAAAAGAAAAAACTAACGAATTTTAGGGGGTGCAATTATGGGATAAAATTAAACTTTTTAAAAATTCTCCATACCTATTCTATAATTTTTCAAAGTCATCACACTGTCCAGGCCTCAAAAATGAAGGGGGAAAAAAAACACACGCCAAAATAGGGATAAGTATTGGTTAATCGATCGGTCAATCAGTCAAATAATTGGGTTAAAATTTGGAAATGAGTCCTAAAATTATTAACCAATTTTAATTTTGAATTGAATTTAGAATAAAATCTAGTTAACCAAATTCGATTTCGAAAATTGGTCATGAATTTGATTAACCACATTCGCGAATTGGACCCATTCAGGTTGGATTGAAATCCTTTATACAAAACTGAAATCCAATGCAACCTGATAAAACAAAACCCAACAACCAATAAAATACACGCATTAAATATATAATATCATTTGCGTGATTATATATGTATTTTATAAGTAAAATTATAGTACTAGTTTATAGGATCATATTATATAAAAAAAGTATATTTACTTAAAAGGAAGAAGTAATGTTGCAAGATTTAAACTTTATACATATATTTTTTTCAAGAAGTAGCGCTTATCTATAGGACAGAGTCAAATATCGAATTGAATTCCGAAATCGATTAATTTTGAATTTAAAATTCAATTCCAATTTCATAACCAATTTTTGATTTTGGAATTAGGTCAGACTGATTAATAAACCAAATTCTGATTAACTAGTTTCAAAATTTTAATTTAAAAGTAAAAATAATTACAAATTCGATTAACCGGATCTGTACTCACCCCTATCCCAAAAGCTTCATTGCCGATTTTCTTTCCATTTGGTATTGACATATGAATCAATTATAATGTGCATATCTAGTTTGAGTAATAATAGCCTCATTAGACATTAAAACACTATTAAAATACCAGATCAATGTATATGTCACTTTTGGGATATTTTTTAGTAGGCAAACAACCCCACATCCCCCTGAACTTTTATATTTGTATGTTTTTAGCCATCAAACTATTATTTGTATTATTTTATCCACTTAACTTTTTAAAATGTATCTTTTTGAAAATCCGCCCTTTAAAAATTTGTTGTATAGTTATACCGGATAAAAATTTATTGGAAAAAAGAATTGAGGGGCATTTTTGTCCAGTCAGGCAAAGTTGCTCCTACCGGATACAATGTGCTCCGGCAACAACATCAGCGATCAATTAATGCATTTTGAAAAATTATAAAATAGATCTTATACAAGACATTATATCTTGGACTTATTGGTCTCCTACACTTTAGGTATAGAAATCTTTTTCACCATCAAGTAAATTTCAAATATAAATTTCATTGATGATGTAGGAAAGACAAATTTATTTCAAATATAAATTACACCATTGAGAGTCAAGACTTATTATAGCACATTGCTCTTAAGACATTAAACTCCTGTTTTATAATAAAAATATAAGAAATATAATAAAAACATTTTTCAATAAAGCATATGTATAGAATGTACAATAACCACTAGTAGAAAATCAAAGATGATCATTACTACAATGTACTAAAATATGGTTCCATGCATTCACCGTACTTTTACTTCTTAATTTATGATATTTCCATTTGGTTATCATGTTTTAGAAAAATTATTTTGAATCACATTTATAGATTTATATTTTATGTAGGTTAAATTATCTAAATAGTCCTTCAACTATTTAATTAAAATCAAAATAGTCCTCAACTTAAATTTTGGTTTAATTAATCTCCCAACTAAATAGTTGTATTCAATTTGGTTACTAAAAGACAGTTTTTCCCAAAATATAAGTTTTTGAATTTTTACCGATGTTAAATATGGGTAAAAACGTTAAATTAAATTAATTTTATGCTTTGAGTGTAAAATCGATTTAAAAAAATTACCTGAATAATTTGCCAATATTTTTTATAAAAATTGAATTGGTCTCTCAACTAAAATTTTAGACAATTTTGTCCAACAACTAAATAACAATGTTTCTAAACCACCGGACCGACTTTGTATTTTTCACAGAATGTAAACCAAATCCTCAGAATCGTATCCAATCCACCGTGAAAATCACAGCTAATCCCACCAAACCAAAATGACAGTGTGTTGTCAGAATTCCTTGAAATTCATACCACACCTATACCGAAAACCCAAACCTCTCATTTTCCCTTCCAGTCCATCCTCTATCTCATAGATATCTCCGAGGAAAATACTTAGGTAGATTCTATTTTTGATAATACCTGTAGACCATGTGGTCAGGATTAAACTTTAAAAAATGTTGTTTACATCAGCTGATGTCATAGATTTTGGGTTAAATTTAATCCACAACATAAGGTCTACAGGTAAGGCAAAAAATCAGATCTACTTAAATATTTGCCTATCTCCAAACCCATGACAACACCCGATTCCAAACCTAAACCCAAACTATTCTTTCTCTTCTTTCCACTAATCACATTCCCCTTTCTCATCCTCTCTCATCTGTCCCCTAGTGTTTCTTTCCTTCTGCCTCATCTTTTTTCTTCTTCCTAGCCCTGTCATTCTCTCCCTTATCTTGCCTGTCTTTTATCTTATTATAGCCCTTTATACAGGTTTTCATCCTTCTTCCTCCAACCCTCACTCTCTCTCTCTTCCTCCTCCTCTTCCCATTGCAACCACCAATTCAAACCGTCCCACCTTCTCCTCCATCCCCCTCCAACCAACAAACTCAAACTATCCTGCTGCCTAACCTTGCATACCTACTTCTCCTCTCCCACCCACCTCTATCCATGGCCCTTCAATTCATCTAAACCCCTTCTCCCACATCTAGCTCCCACCCTTATGTCCTCTTTTCATTAAATTTCCTGCAGCAACTACCCCTCTCTTGTACCTCCCCTCAAGCTGCCAAACTCCCAACACTATAATAATCACGACAGTGTTGAAGAGAAAGATGGCGAGAAGAGTAATGCAGAGAGGCGGAGGGACACAGTAGCAAAAGAGATAGGAGGGGTTTGAGATGGAAAAGAGGGAAAAGAGAGAAAAGAGAATGGTTTTTGAGGGAGTTGGGATTGTTGAAGGCTTCTCTATAAGGTCGGCGAAATAGGAAGAAAGTGAGAATTTGGTCTAGGGTAGTAGTGTGGTGGTAGATGGGGGTTGAGTTTGGTGGATGGGGTATTACTGGGCAGGGGTGGTGGAAGATGAGGAAGAGAAGAATAGATTAAAGTGAGAGTGGAGATGGTGGTGGTGAGAAGGTACTAAATGGCTAAAATTTTAGTTGAGAAACAAATTTAGTTTTAATGAAAATATTGGAGAGGTGATTTCTTTAAATCGATTTCACACTTAAAGCATCAACTCTAGGTGATTTGACGCTTAATAATTTGTCCCCAACCAATACCGGTCAAAATTGAAAAAAAAATTATGTTTTGGGCGGCTCGTCATTTAAAGACCAAATTAGATATAATTATTTAGTTGACGAACTACTTAGGCTAAAATTTATGTTGAAGAACCATTTCAATTTCTAATGAAATAATTCAAGGATTATTTTTGTGATTTGCTCTTTTTATCTCACGAACATGTTCATGAAAAAAATAGGGAAATTCTATGGTCTAATAGGGTACCATACCTTTGTGTCTAAAACTTATTGTACAAATATTCAAAGGGGAATTCTATATTCCCTTTTAGGAAACCATTCCCTTAGTTTTAAAAGGTTGTGCAGTATAAGTTTTTAAAGTACATGATGTTGTACTGTACAATCATTTAAAGTACAAGAGAATAGTTTCCTAAAAAGGACCGTAAAATTTTTTATATTCAAAACACACAATATTATATTATATAAATATTTAAAATACAATGATATATAACTTTAACGGGATCATATAATTTTCAAACATAAAAATATTACAATAATACTTTTAATAACTTTAAAAAAAAATTGCTAGTATATTGTATTATCCAAATGGAGTCAAAATCAATCCAGTACAATGGATGACAAATTGCTAATCTATGTGTGGCCCAACACGCATTATTAGCATTCATGATAGGACCGCCCGACCTATCGTGCGTTCAACATTATTGTCAAAAAGTAGAGAAGGACAATCTTATACATTGATGGCTTTCGCGCCCAAAATAAACAAGAATTGATATTTCAACTGTATAATGTTGTATGTAGCACGTTTAAGAAGATCTTAGGTACACAGAAGAAAGGGGTAATTTATTCAAACCAAATGTTTTCTTTGCAGTACTATCCCTGAATGGTTGATGACATTGCATTTAACTTTTTAGCCTAGTGGATCAATTTTGTAGGATAGACTGCTTAAGATAAAATAATAGTTCTACATTGTTTAATGTGGCTTGTGATCATTGGTCATAACTATGGGATAAAAAATTCACTTTTATTTGCTCTTCAATTTTTGTTGAAAACTCATGCTAAACGACAGAACGTTCAAGAAATATACTGGCCCGTATGGATTGTTTATTGAAAAATATTTAGGTAAACTCGATTTTTTATTTCACCTGTAAATTTGGTGGTCAAGATTAAATTTTAAAAAATTTTGCTTACATCAACTGATATCATAGATTTTCTAAAGTTTAATCCACATCACAGGGTCTACAAGTGGAATTAAAAATCGAATCTACCTAAATATTTGCCTCATTTTTTTAGCTCTTTTTTTTTTTTTTTTTTACTTTTTAATTTATTATTCATTTTTTTGTTAAACTTATTGAAATATTTGTTTGGTCATAACAAATATTTTTTTGTCAAACTTTTTTACTTTTTTCCCAAAACACTATTCATTATTTTCACAACTCAAATTTTTCTTTCACTATTCATTACTTATACTAGTTAAGCAATTATTTATACTATTCACCTATACACGTATTTTATTATTCACATATATCATTATTAATTTGGAAATTTTGTACTATTCATTTCTATTCTCCAGTCTAAATTTTTTTCTGACAAACAAAAAATGAAAATGTAAGCTCGGACTTCTAAACCAAAATTGGGAGTTCGAACTATGGGTGAAAAAGTAGAATTAAAAATGGTATATAAGGTTCAGCAATCTGAACCTAAGTTAGGAAATCCAAACTATAGACAGAAAAGTAGAGTTTAAAATGGTTTATGAGGTTCGGATTTTCAAATTTTCGAACTTATGTTGGTGAGTCCGAACTATGGGAAAAAAAGTATAAATTTTATTTGTATCTTTATTTTATATTAAATAAAAACATGTTTAGCATACGCATATGAGCATATCTCATTTTTCTAAATTCGTATTTCATACGACGAGAAGACAACTATCTTTGTGTGTGTTTTTTAGTTCTTGATTTGATTGTGCAAAAAAGAAAGTTAACACTATTATTTATTTTGATATTAATAATTTTATTCGATTTCATGTACATATTTTGTCTTTTAGTTCAAAACACACTAAAGTAAATCTTAAATTGTATTTCTTATTTTGTATTAAATAAATACATATTTAGCATGCATGTAACACTCCGGACCCTGAGTTAGCCTAATAACTTTTGAATGAAAACAACGGATTCAAAATGTTTAAATCAAATTATTAGTAGCTCATGACTTAAAGTGTTATAAACAATACAATATTTCCTCCCATTTCTGATGTGGGACGAGACATACATTCACCTCTTCTTTAAATTTTGTGTCCTCGTAAAACCCATAGTCAAGCCCCAATACGATATCACATATACCGTGTATTACGGGTCAATATTACTAACCCAATCTCACCTTATGGTCCAAGTCTGGGCTAGACCAATAAGTTTTGAACAGAAATAACGGATTCAAAATATTTAAACCAAATTACTAGTAATCCATGACTTAAAGTATTATAAATAATACAATATTTCTTCCTACTTTTAATATGATATGGGATATCACAATACATATACGAGCATATCTTGTCTTTTAAAGATTCGAATTTCAAACGATGAGAGAGCAACTATTTTTGTGTATAGTTTTTAATATTTGGTTTGATGGTACAAAAAAGAAAATGAATTGGATTATATATTTTGATATTAGTAATTTCGATCGATTTTCAAATACGTTTTTGTCTTTTAATATAAAAAATACTATCCAAACACTTATTTACGAAAAATTATTTGTATTATTAACAATCCTTGCACTTATATAAGTTATTTATTAAACAATTAAAATAATACTTTAAATAACATGACAAAATAATATTTTAAATAATACAATTCACACAGCCAATATTATTAATTTGGAAGGAGTCTCGTGATAGTATATACTAATATAAGTCCTGTTCGAAGGTAATTAATCTATAAGCCTCAAACTTTCCACAAGTGGTCGATCGTGGATTGTGACACCATTAATGAATAATAATTGTAATGGTTTCGAGGAAATATTTGGTTCGTATTTGTAAATTGGAATTGAAATGAAAATAATAAATTTTAGGGATAAAATTATCGTTTATCGTTATAAATATATGTTATTTTTTTATTTGTTTAATTTGAATAAAAAATTAATTTTATTGTATTAATAAATTAATTAATTTAAAAATTAAATTACAAGTAAAAAATAAAAATAAAAATATTTTAATACTTTTATTGTCACAAAATAATTTTCAAAATTATTAACCAAATAACATATATATATATATATATATAAAAGTAGCATTAATATTGATTTTCGTTATTTCCATATATATATATATATATAAATAGCATTAATATTGATTTTCGTTATTTCCACTCATATTTATAAACTAAATTCCGCCCATACTGATAATTGGATCTTGAGAAGGAAAACGACACAACATAATAAAAGGGCAACTTCCAATAAAATAAAATTATGTACAGTACTACATTTCAATCCATTAATTTTTATCACGTTGAAAGATTTTTTCCGTAATTATTTTAAGAGTTTGATACCATCACAGGCGCTGTGAGCTTGACGCCAGTGAAGTCCCAGTTTTTTAAATTTTGTAAAAGACAAACTAATTATAACAAATTACAAACAGACCCCAAAAATCCAAACCAAAATTTCTTGCGCAATACAAGAGTCCTCATCAAATCCCTTCGTTCCAACCCCTTCCGCATCTTCTCTCTCCGTCCTGTATTTTTCACTCCCATCTGTCACCCCTTTTTTAACATCCCTTTTCAGCGGATGTGGCTATGAATTAGTAGTGGTGAAATTATGGCTTGCGAGTACAAGAGAAAAGATTAGCGGTCTTTGATATAGAAGAATACACATTGGATTGTATAAGTTTTGGGTCAGAGGCTAAACCCCAAAAAAGAAGGTGGTGTTGGGAAAATCTGCAAATACTCATCAAGATTGTTTGTTAAGATTGTTGACCGGACAGACGTGTATAGCCCTTCCTATCTCTTGATCCAAGGCCAAGATGAGTCTGTAACTTAAGATCAAGTGACAGTCTTTGATATTGCAGTTTTCCTTGATTTAATAATTACGCACCTACAACACTGGCCAACAAACAAGAGTAAACGAGTCGTTCCAATTGACCAACCGTCTTAAATTCATCTATTCATGATTGCTAGCTAAGCTAAATCCTCTATTTATACCATGCAGTTTTTTTCTTGATTAATTCTCTTGTAAGTTGCAAATTCAATAATAGTAATTTTTTTCTGGGGTCTTGGAAAGAAATTAAAGAGATGTTGAACAAGGTTGTGGAGGTCATCACAGGCAAACATGATCAGGTCAAGAAGATCAAAGGAACTGTGGTGTTGATGAAGAAAAATGTGTTGGATTTCAATGACTTCAGTGCTTCAGTTCTTGATAGGCTTGATGAGTTTCTTGGTAAAAAGGTCTCTTTGCAGCTCGTTAGTGCTGTCAAGGGTGATCCAGGTATGTTATTCACCATTTGCTTTTGCCTCAGAGATCTTTTCTTTCGTGTTATAATTGCTCAATGTGTTAAGGGAATTTATGCTTAATTATGAAAAAAAACAAAAAAGAACACGATGAGATTTATGGGAAAATTTTACAGTTCTTTAGGACCATTGCTTGTTGTTTGGATGGGGGATTTGGATGGGTATAGATTGAAGTATGGGGAATACTAAACCTGTAAATGATGTTTTTTAAGAACTTTTGCACAACTATCTTAGTCATGGAGAGCAGTGGTTCAACCTCTACCTATTTAGTAAGGCAAAGACTTAGTTGGATCGAATTTTTGATCCTTCTTATAGATTAAGAAGATTCTGTGGTATGAATTAAATTTTAAAAAATCTATGATATCGGCTAATATAAGTAAGATTCTTTAAAATTTGATCCTGATCACAGGATCTACAAACGAGACCAAAAATCGAATCTACATAAATATTTTTCATTTAAAAAGTAATCAATTGTCGCCACCAAATATTTCAAATTATTTTTTCAATTCAAATCCAGCCATCCAAACCTTGTGTGTACGTACGTAATCTAAAAATTTATATAGTACAATATTAATTTTTTAAAAAATATTATATTATACAAATTTTCTAAAATTAACAAAATAAGAACCGTAAAATTTAGTAGTATAAGTTAGAGCCGTCAAAGAATTATAACCGAGGATTTAGGACTAGGGAGGATCTTTCGTGCTTTGTCCCTAAGAAAGTGTACGATTGCATGGAAATTGAATCCTCCATAATGTTTAGTATGGAATTTTTTTAAAAAGAAAATATGTCTTTGACTTTGAGTTTTACTAAGTGCAGCAATTTTTTTTTTTTGGGTGCTTTCTATGTCAACTAAAAATAACAAAAGATCAAGTTTCCAAGAAAAAAATAATCCCCAATTGATGACAATCTTGCTTTGGCAAACGGGCAATGGCTAGAGATATTATACCTCAGCAATTCACATCGAAGAAAAACTAGGGTGCCTTTGCGAAGTTGGAAAAATTTCTGACAGGCGTTGAATGGAAAAAATATTATGTATTAGTGCTGATTTTGAGTAGGAGTTCAATTAGGGTATAGTTTGCATTCAATGAATGCGAATTGGACAAGTTGGATTGCATTCACTAAATGAAAACTTGGTCAAAATTATAATTTATTTTTTATTTTTAAATAAAAAGGTTAAATTCACATTGATGAATGTGTACTTACTCAACTTTTCATTTTCTTTTTATAAATTGGCATAGTTTGCATAGTGGTTGGGCAGAGAGGAGATTGTATATTAATTGGTGGTTGTGCAAGAAGAAGGTCGAAATTATAGTTCTGGGGTTAGGTGAAGTAGAGATTTTGGTGGTGGTGGTGTTGGTAGTTGTGGTTGTGTAGAATTTGGTGGTGATGGCGCAAAATTTGATGGTAATGTTGGATTAGAAGGCTGTGATGGTGAAGGGAAAGAAGGGAGAAAATACAAAAATCTCTTAAGGAATCTAGAATAAGGGAATGGACAGGCATCTGGTTATTTTAATCGCAGTAGCCAAATGCAAATTATAGTTCACAGTATCTACACTCCCCTTCAAAATAAACACTGGAGTAAAAACTTTTCTCCAAATGATAATATGTCAGAAGAAATTTTTCTACAAAGTTACACCAATTAATTAAAGGATAATATATAAATAAACCCCTTGTGGGTTTCTTAATAAATACTTTATCCCTCATAGTTTCGAAATGTACATTTGATCCCTTTCTTCTTTATTATTTCTACAATACATATGGAAACCGTCAAGCTAACGAGTTTTGACAATCACGCACCTTAAAGAATGTGAGATTGTTTAGAAAAAATTTCGACTCTAAAATAAGAGACTTGAATTACCATTTTTACCCCAAACAAACCCTAATCCTCCCCCTCCCTCATAACCTTCCACCTCTTTCCCTCTCCCAGCCCAACTGCCACTACAGTCATGGGGCGACAAGCTATTTAGGGAATGAAAATGATCAATGACGAATGAAAATAAAATGTAGAGAACTGAAGCCACTTTCTTTCCTTCTATTTACTTATTTCACCTCCTTTTACCTTTAGATTGGTTTCGATTTAATTTCTTATTCATGCCCAAGAAAAAGTCAATCTTGGATCATTTATAAAATCATCGCCATATCTATGCATTGTGGTTTTTAGCAATATTTTGCCTTGGATTTGTAAGATTTGCTGACGATTTGAGTAGTGGTTATTGGTGGCCAGTGGTGGTAATAGGTGGCTGAAGGAAGGAGAAGGAAGTGGTGGTAGGTATGGTTTAGCAAGGAGAGAGTAGGCGGGGGTAGGAAAGGAAGACAAATAGAGGTGAGAAGGGGTGAGAGAGTGAGGGAAAGGAGGTAGTAGATCTGTAGAGGGAGACAAATGGAGGTGAAGGTGAAGTGGTGGGATAAGGGACATGGCAGTCGATCGGGGTGGGAAAGGTTTACTCTTGTTTGTTGGCCAGTGTGTAGGAGAGGGGAAAAGGCAGCAGATTTACCTGGGGACTTCCTAGGGAGTGGAGAGGAAGGGGTGGGAGAGGAGGATTCGGATGGCATGGAAGTGGTGGTAGGGGAGATGCTAGGATAGCTGAGAAGTTGTAAGGGAGAGCTGTCTCCTGACAGGAGATGGGAGAGAGAGGCTAAGAAGGAAGATTAATAGGGAAGAGGAAAGTCCTGGGGGTAAGGGATAGGCTGGTGGTGGCTGGATAACCCCCCCCCCACCCCCACTTCACCTCCTTCCCATTGATAAATGGGAAGGAGGTGAAGTGGTAGGCTTTTTTTTTTTAAATTTTTTAATTACATCCCTTTTTATTTCTAATTTGGATCTCGAAACTTTATTACTTTTTTTATTTTCAATTCACCCAAAACTTTATTAGGTACTTTATTAGGTATCACTTTGTTTATTCAGCGGTTCCATTTTTTTTATTTTTTTTATTTAAGTCTTAGCTTTTAGGATTTATCTTTCGTAGACCGTGAGCATATTTTTTATTTACAATATCATAAATTGATATATGTCACGTGTACAAAAATAATATTTAAAATTTAAAAAATAATACGTCATGTACATATGCACTTGATAATATAATTTTTTGTTTTTATACTATCCGTATAAATAAGATTAATCCTCCTTTTATTCTCTATGTCTAAAAGGTAGAAGATTCTTGTGGTCCATAAGACAAGACTAACTCCAATTGTTTTTCTTTTTGGGGCTCATATTTTTTTGGGCGTGAACTTCGATTAAGAATCCAGTCGTAAATCATTTGACCCAAGTATTGAATCACGTATCATAGAACATTGTTTATTTTTACCTGGGACTATAAAATATTAAGAGGTTTATCTAAATGTTGACCACAGGAGTTCAAGAAGCTTAAATAATACATTTTGCTTGGGAAACAAACAAGAGATTTTCCTCCTTCTTTATCTCCGCCCAGTTAATCTCTAGCGCCCAAACACAACAACCCCCCGTGGGGGAGGGGGGGGGGTGGTTGCGCCATTGCCAATTCATGATTTTTTTCTCCTCAACTTGCCCACCGCCCAAAGCCTAACCCTACCTAACCTGGCCATTCACTTGTTAATTAAGCAACTTAATTAATTTTTACTTCATTTGTAAACTGTAAATTAATGTTGATAAAGAAACCCTCATTCATGTAGTATAAGAGATTCTACAAGTCAAACCAATTAGAATACTCTTGAATATAAAAGCAATTTAATAATTATCTTCTCATCTTATATATACTAAAAGAAAATGCACATTTGCATATTTTGATAGAGGATTAGTTCTTTTATTACACTTGGTAAAATAGTTTCATTACTGTTACTAAAGATGGATGGGGAGGGTTCATAATCCTCTTCAGTTTTGATCTTTGTATAGGAAAACAGTTAAGATAAAATTGGCTAAAGTTAGCTATTTGATTGAATAGTAGAACATTTTGTGTCTTTAGCACTACACAAAAATTTTGTGCAAAAGGAATGGTAGAACATTCTCAATCAAACTTGATTTAAGTATGTATCAAGATGGAACGGAAGTAGGGTCTAATTGTGTGTAAAATTTTAATTGTTTAGATATGAAAATTCTATAATACGTTAGATTCACATGTATTATGTTTTGAAAACTAGTACTAGAATAAAACATTCAAATAATGTTATATGCTTCTCAAGGGCTGGAGTCAGAAAATTTTGTCAATGAAAACACAATTTTATTCTATTATAAATAAAAATACAAGTTATTATTACAATATTTTATACAATAGTTATATGTTTTCTTCATTTCTTAACCATCTAATAGTATTTGCATATTTAGATTTACATAAATACAAAAACTAGTGGGAAATACAAGTAAGGTATATATGTGAATTTTAAAACCACAAATGCTTGTGTGCAACTTTTATTTTAAGAGAATGGTATTAGAATTAACAATGCAATATTCATCTTTAGTATTTCTTCCCCATATATAGTAATTTTTTAAAAGTGACAATTTCTAAAACAAAAATTCTTTATTAAAACTTTGCAATTAAATTTTAGTTGTTATAATGGATTCAACATTCATATTATTATTATAAATTATAATGATATTTCACGATATACATCTAGAATATAAGAGACAATTAAAGTAAAAATATCTCAAATTTTATTAAATGTTTATAATGTTAATCGATAAGGCAATCTTGATATAATTTTGATAACAATCTGTATAAAAGAGTAATACTTATGTAACAATTTAATAGCTTATAATATAAATATTTATACATAAGTAATTGTAAATATAATAACCTATAGATATTCTTTGTTTTCTTTTTTTAGTGTGGATAAATGCATAAAATTACTACACTATTTTTAAAAATTTCAAAAAATTTCCTATAGAAATAAGGAGTTTGGGAGTTTAGTTGGGGGGGCACTTGCCACTGCTCCTAACGTGGCTCCGCCACTGCTTCACAAAGTTAAAAATTGAATGACAGCTTCATAAGACCACTGGAAGAATTCTAGGATGGAATTCCAGACAAGTATCCTCTTCATTTAGGGATAAGTAAAAAGTTATTTATTTATCCTTGAAACATAAAATTTTGAAATTTTTTTGAAAAAATTAAAGGAGTTTGTAATTCAAATTATATTTTATATAAATAACATGTAAAAACTCAGAAAAATAATACATTTTTATTGTTTGGTTAATCAATTCTAGTTTAATAATCAAAATTTGAAAAATTCTATGCGGTCCCAATATAACACATAATTCACCCTAAATTTTTTTTTTCAAATGAATTGAATTTTGAATATGATAAAATTAATGGTATGTTCAAAATTTTTCAAATTTTAATTATGTAAATATAGGGAAATGAAAAAAAAATGAATGAAAAGAAATGAAAAAGATCATTGTCCACAAGAAAACATGCAAGTAAATACCAATAAAATCCAACTCAGAAAGTATCTTCGGCACTTTTAATTTGCACGTATGGGCCAAACAAGCCGAACTGCTATCCTCGACAGCTCCATACCTATTGAATGCATCATATTTAATATGGACAAAATAAGTATTACTGGCCTACAATGTGATAATTTTGAGGTCATGCCCTATCAAAAGAGGTGATTTAAAATCTGAAATGTTTATAAGTACTTTGTCCATAAACATTTGATACGGTTTGATTGCTTTTATTATTTCTATATTTTACTTTTTGAAAATGATCTTGTGCAATCCACACTAGTCATTTCAAACAAAATGTGTCCTTCTACCCACTTTGCAATGATAACTAAAATAACTAAAAAGTAAAGAAATTCTATTACTTTTTAATCATTCAATAATATGAAATGAATTACTTTGCATTATCGATCCTCTCCATTTAGAATTTTTGATCTTCTAGAAAAGAGTATCACGTTTTGGATGCTAAAAGGCAATTTCTTGATGTAACTGATGGTTATAAATATTACCGATTATTGGATAACATCCTCTCCATTTAGAGGTACACTGAGATATAAAATTTTCAAAATATTTTTAAAAATAAAAACCGTTCATACACATCTAATGTTTTAAGTAAGCTCATGTCTTAAAAAAATCCGAAGAAAATAATAATATTTCACCGTTAAATTAGCAATTTTAAAAATTATTAAAATTTGAAAATTCATGTTCTGTCTAAATATTACATATAAATTCAACAATGAAATTTTTTTCCAAATGAATTAAATTTTAAATACAATAATCTACTTGATAAGGTGAAAAACGAATGGAGAGAATCCAAATCCCTAACCATTCACATGTACAAGTGAGCCTATTTTTTGTATGGAAAAATAAAATTGTATACGATGGTACAAAATCAAGATCATTTCATGGAGAAGGTTTCTAATTTTAAATTTAGGCGGAGGAAAAGATTTAAAATATGGATATAGTGAAGCAAAACTGGTTTATACAAATTCATATCTGATCATATATTATTAGTACTCTTTAATGCCAAAATGGGTGCAATTTACTGAAATCTGGCCAAACATTTCGCAAATTTTTTGGTTGATCAGCAAGCAACGTTTTTAGTCTAAATAATGTCCGAATACAATATACAAATCTAAACAGGAATTTTGGCATGTTTCTTTTCTGGGAAAGGGTTGAAAGGGAAAAGAGGGAGCCCTGCATACTTGGAGAATTGGACACTACAATCACCCCTTCAAAAGCTGGTGAATCAGCCTTTACTGTCACATTTGACTGGAGTGAAGATATTGGAGTTCCAGGAGCATTCATTATAAAGAATCTTCATCATCATGAATTTTACCTCAAGACACTTACTCTTGAAGATGTTCCTGGTCATGATCGCATCCACTTTGTTTGCAACTCTTGGGTGTATTCAACTGATAAGTACAAAACAGACCGCATTTTCTTCTCAAACCAGGTATTAATATGTTGAAACGCACATAACATAGTAGCAAAAACCTATTCATCCCTAATGCAGTTTAAATGAATAGAACTTGGACAAGAATCACTGGCGTCGTAGAAATTTTTCTTCGATAGAAGCCAAACAAGATCCTAATTTCACAGACACTCTCCAACTTTGTGTTTTGATTAGTCTTTGTCTTGGTTAATTATCTCACTCCACAAGTTTGTTTATGTTCCTTTTTCATGACTTCATCAGCTGGAAAACTCCTGCATCTAAGGCGATTTTTTTTTTTTTTTTTTCTGTGAATTTCAGTTAGTTTTAGTTAATACAACATATTTAAAAGTACTCCCTGGATGAATGAAGTCTGATCATTACACACTGCACATAAGTATTACTCTTCTACAGGCATATCTTCCAAAGAATACACCAGAACCACTGAAATTGTATAGAGAAGAAGAATTAGTAAACTTGAGAGGAGATGGAACTGGAGAACGTAAGGAATGGGACAGGATATATGACTATGCGTATTACAATGATTTGGGAGATCCAGACAAGAAGGATCCAAGCTATGTTCGTCCAGTCCTTGGGGGATCTGTTGAGTACCCTTACCCTCGCAGGGGAAGAACAGGAAGACCACCTACAAAGACAGGTCAGTTTCATAGTAAATGTAATGTATTTGAAGCATTATTATCAATGAGAGTTATTGTGTCATTTTCAAAATTCTCCAAAACATTTAGCCCCATCACTATACTTAGTAATTGAATAAGTCGATTACAATTAACTTATTTATTTATTTATTTATTGGCATCAGATCCTAATTCTGAGAGCAGGTTGCGACTGCTTATGAGCCTAAATATTTATGTGCCAAGGGATGAGCGATTCGGACACTTGAAGATGTCAGACTTCCTTGCTTATGGATTAAAATCTATTTCCCAGTTCCTTGTCTCTGAGCTTGAGGCTGTATTTGACAGCACACCTAGCGAGTTTGACAGCTTTGAAGATGTGCAGAAGATCTATGAAGGAGGAATCAAGCTTCCTAAAAGGATAACTGAAAACATCTCAAATGAGTTTCTCAAGCAAGTTCTGCCAATGGATGGTGAAGGACTTCTCAAGTACCCATTGCCAAAGATTATTGAAGGTAATCCATGAGTTTCACTTTTCCACTCCCTCTATCTTACATTTATATTTGAAAGTCCTTTTCAAAAGGTACCAGCGATAATCCTAAGGAGTTTTCATTATTTTGCAACAGAGGATAAATCTGCATGGAGGACAGATGAAGAATTTGCAAGAGAAATGGTAGCTGGATTGAACCCTGTGATAATCAGTGGCCTCCAGGTAGACATCAAACCATGTTATCTTGTTTCTGAAACTAAAGGAGAAAAGTTCCAAACTTAGGCTTTTAACTCTACTTCCTTCATTTGAAGGCATTTTTCGTTTTCCAAGGAGTTTCCTCCAACAAGCAAGCTAGATCCTAATACCTCTATGGTGCAACCAAACTAGTACAATAATATAGAGAACACATAGAGGATAAACTACAAGGACTGACCGTTGAAGAGGTATGCTTAAGCGGCTCAGATACTAGTCACTGATGTTTAATCAAAGTATTGGTCTTTAAAAGAACAGATTCTACACATGAGCCCCAATGATCCTAAACGTTTTGTAACATTTCCTCCACAGGCAATCAAGACAAATTGTCTTTTCATTTTTTTGAATCACCATGACACAATTATGCCATTCCTGAGGCGAATAAATTCTACAAGTACGAAGACTAAATATCCAATTAACTAATCTTCAAATTTAAAAGTAAACACGGTTAAAATTTAATTCATTTGGATTTGTCTTGCCCCTACATCAAATATAAGAGAATGTTACATATCTGTTTAGCAATTTGCAAAAGATTGCTTTAAGAATTATTTGAGAATTCTACATGGCAACTGGCTAAAGCTTACGTTGCAGTAAATGACTCTGGCATTCATCAGCTCATCACTCATTGGTAGGAGAATTGTTCCAATAGATTCTAGTATTACTGTATTAGTATTGCTCCCAATTCAGTTATCTAAAAATTGAAAATTTTAAATAATTGGTTCTATTTACAGGTTGCACACGCATGCAGTAATTGAGCCAATTGTGATTGCAACAAATAGGCAGCTTAGTGTGCTTCATCCTATTTATAAACTTCTCCATCCTCACTTTCGTGACACAATGCACATAAATTTGCTATAGGTCGTCAGGTCCTGACTAATGCAAAAGGAGTTATTGAGGATACATTGTTTCCTTCAAGGTATGCCATGGAAATGTCCTCCTTTCTTTATAGGGATTGGGCTTTTCCTGAGCAAGCACTTCCTGCTGATCTCATTAAAAGGCAAGTATTAATATCAAACTATCTTTCCTTCTAGTCAGAACAGAATTCTTTTGAAGTAATCAATTAATGACATGGTTTTCTTTCCTTAATTGTCTCCCAGAAAAGTGGCAGTTAAGGATTCAAACTCCCCCTATGGCCTTAGGTTATTGATTGAGGATTATCCCTTTGCTGTCGATGGACTAAAAATTTGGTCAGCAATTAAAACATGGGTAACAGACTACTGCACCCTTTACTACAAAAGTGATCAGATGATCCAAGAAGACACAGAACTCCAATCCTGGTGGAAGGAAGTAAGAGAAAAGGGACATGCTGACAAGAAAGATGAACCATGGTGGCCTCAAATGAGAACAGTTACTGAGCTAACTGACTCGTGCACTATTATAATATGGTTGTCTTCAGCTCTTCATGCATCAACCAATTTCGGGCAGTGGCCTTATGCAGGTTATCTGCCAAATCGCCCGACCACAAGCCGCAGGTTCATGCCTGAGCCTGGAACTCCTGAGTATGAAGAGCTGAAATCTAATCCTGAAAAAGTTTTCCTGAAAATTATCACTGCCCAATTGCAGACTCTACTAGGTCTTTCCATTATTGAGATTTTGTCAAGGCACACTTCTGATGAGGTTTACCTTGGACAAAGAGAGAATCCTGAATGGACAAAGGATGCAGAACCACTAGAAGCTTTTAAAAGATTTGGGAAAACTCTGTCTGAAATTGAGGACCAAATTCTGCAGATGAATAGTGACCCAAAATGGAGAAACAGGGTTGGACCTGTTAAGATACCATACACCTTACTATTCCCTACAAGTGAGAGTGGAATAACTGGCAAAGGAATTCCAAATAGTATAGGAATATGATAGACCACCGCAAATGGTGATAAATGTTATGGACATACTGAATGATTGCTTTTTGTACAGTTTTAGCTTATTAATGTTTATTTCACACACATAGCTTGTGTGTCAAATCTGTAACCTTAGTATGAACTTTGATGGACATTTAGTTATTGCTTTTTTGAAGATAAATAAGGTACATTTTGGATTTAATGTGTGTAATTTTTTTGAGCTTCCGTTGTTCCAGCATCACAGGTGTCAATGTCTGCTATGATTTAACTAATTTAGAACATGAATATTTAACATTTGGTGAATCTGGATGCGCTGCATGTCACAAATTATTTGTTTCGCCACTAATTTGGAAAAGAAAATATTTAATTATTTAAAATACCATAAATTATATTTAAGTTGCTTGCTGATCATTGTAGCTAATATATTCTATTTCAATCCAAAAGGAAAACTTAAACTCAAAGCTAATACTAAAACTGTTTTAGAATACAAGACTTTCGGGTAAGAAAAAAAAGGGTATTCATTTTCATAAGACTCTTGACTGTTAACTTTTTGACATATTAATGTTACTTGATTTTTATCATTTTTTTCAAGTTTATATTTTAATGACTTTAACATGTCAATACCTGGTTTGTAAATAGTTGGTTATTACATTTTATACTGAGTAATAAAAAAGGGTATTCATTTTCATAAGATTGTCGACTGTTAACTTTTTGACATATTAATGTTACTTAATTTTTATAATTCTTTTTCAAGTTTATATTTTAATGACTTTAACGTGTCAATACCTGCTTTGTAAATAGTTTGGTTATTACATTTTATATTGAGTAATAATCCACTGTGAGAAATTTTTTCATATATTTATTTTTTGTATAAGATAAATTTGAAGATTAGTTAATGGGAATTTAGTTTGAGAAGATATATGGAATTCGTCAATATATAAGTTCTTTCTATCAATTTTACTTTTCAAAGTACATTCCATATCTATACCATGATGGCTTTTGTTAATATACATTTAGGTTAAATGTGAACTAAACATATAAAGTTTATGCATTTTGATTCTATCCAAAATCTAAAATTTAAAAGACTTAAATCCTTATGTTAAAAGTATTTAGAGTTGACTATGTGTTACTTGGGATTAGAAGAATAGATATTGAAAGTTTATTAAGATTTTCTTATCTTGTGTGCATAAGATTCATTGCATAAGGATGTACTTTTGACTTAATTATGAGACACTTTCTATTATTTACAGGTTTCTCTTAAATTTTTTAGCTTCAGTTATAAGTTGATTACGCCAGGATACTGTTACAACATATTCATAATCTATGTAAAGAACCCTTAACCAATTGCTATACACATCCAAATATCAAAACTCCACCAAACTTTAGAGCTTGCAATAAAAAATTCAATGGAACAATCACTTACTGTGCCTGTCTTATACTAAAGTATGACAAAACAATACTGATAAATATTTGAATTGAGTAATGCCTACCCAATCTAGAAACACATGCCAAGATATCCATGTTTTATCATAGCTTCTAAAAATATCTAATTCGATACATCTTGGTATCATATTTGAATTGAATAATGCCTACCCATTTTAGAAACACATGCCCAGATATCCATATTTTATCATGCAAATATCTTGTTCAATACATCTTTGTATGTGACAACGATATTAGGTTCTTTCTTTCTCTGATTTAGGGGCAAGCACAAATCCGATTAATCGAATTCATAACCGTTTTTACTTTTAAATTGAAAATTCAAAATTGGTTAATCTGAATTCGATCGGTTAATTAGTCCGATCAAATTTTGAAATCTAAAACTGGTTATGAAACTGGAATTGAGTTTTGAATTCAGAATTAATCGATTTCCGATCACAAATTGGTATTTGATTCCCGCCACTAAATACTTCTTGGAAAAATATATGCTTAGAGTTTCGAACTCATAACTTTTCAAGGAAAATTTTTGGAACTTGCTTTCATAGGAAGTTGAAGACTTGCAACTTTACTTCATCTTTTTAACTAAATATACTGTCTCTTATGCAATATACTTTTGCAGGCTCTAGATACCATAATTTTACTTATAAAATGCATATATAGTCATGTGAATGATATTATATATGCAGACGTGAACACAAACACACGTAAGTATACAATTTATATATACAAAGTCTTAAAAAAAAATATTGCATCCATTCAAGTATGATATAGTTTTGATCATATAAAATTATGCATTATTTTATTGATTGTTAGGTTTTGTTTTAGATAGATTTTTCAATTTTTGTATTAAGGATTTTGGTCCAATGTCAATGGGCCCAATTGGCGAATACGATTAATCGAATTTGAGACTAATTACCGAATTTGAATTTGATTAACCGGATTATTTTCGAATTTAATTTGAAATTGAAATTGGTTAATAATTTTAAGACTCATTTCTAAATTTCGACTGCATTATTTGACGGATTGACCGATCGATCAACCGATTCTCACCTCTACTCTGGTTCAAAACCTTTTATGTGATAGAAGATTCTACCAAGTCATGATCTATTGGACAACACACCCACTTTTTCTACTAGTCCATCCCTGCCCAACTCATTATTCATGATGTTCGAAGATATATATGTTGCATCATGTCCAATACTGGTTGAATGCTATTAGCAGTAACTCCTATTTCCTTAGGTTAAAGAAAGCCCCATGTTAATATCAGATAGTTGAGTATATGAATCTAAGTTGATAGAATATCCAGGATAGCCGGTGAGTAAAAAAACGGTTATCCGTGGAGAATATACAAGACAATCAGGCTAACAATTAACTGTACTATACATAGTGACCTTTATAATCAAAGAACCAACTAATCCATCATTTGAGTAAATTTCTTCAGTGTGATCTGTCGACAAATGACAACTAACAACATTTATATAAAGCGAATACTATGGCAAAGAGGTAAACTGAACAAAAATATAACAATTATACTTAGTGGATCTATATGCCAATAAGAATCCATCTCAGAAAAAACTATCATGAAAACAGGTAAAAAAAAGTCTGAGTTATCCTAATTAGTAATGTGTTCCAAATAGTTTTCAAAAGGCAAACCTTGCTTAATTGTCAGCAACCTTACTTAATTTGTCTTCCATTTAGGCTAGAAGATAGAAAATCTTCACTTTTCTGTAAACATCAATGGTGCAAATGCGGGTTAAAATTTCTACCCCTTTTCTCCTTTTAAAAGGAGAAAAGCTGTCTCTTATACACATCTAGATGTGTATGGGGAGATCATTGCCTTATTGTTGCCTCTTTAGATGAATCCATCTGGAAAGTTGGTTACAGACTGTCTCTTATACACATCTAAAACTGTACAAGAGCAATCATTCAGAGCAGTACATAGATAGGCCTTTTTGAGCAGTGCATTGAATACTTTCCAAACTCAGACAGAAAAAGTTATACCTCATCTAGATACTGCCTAAGAGCAACCCTCGGAGTATTCCATAAATATGAGTACTCATAGAAATCTCGTCATCCACAAATTCCTTCACAAATTTAAAATAAACTCGATTTTCTTCACACATGTTAATCCACCATCACTACTTTAACAAAAACACATTGTATTAAAAAAAAAAAAATTCAAGCAATAATTAATCAATCATAAGCTTGATAAAAATCTATCCAACATAAAAAAAAAAATATATATATATGGATGTGTATAGCAACTGTATATTATATCATTTCTAGACAGAATAACAAGCAAGATACCTAGAATATAGAGATCGAAGGGGGCTATGGTGAAAAGAAAAGATCCAGACCCGAACCGAAATCCTTAAAACTGGGCTCGAGTTCTGATTTTGAGTGGTAAGAGGAAGAAGACGGTCCGATATTAAAGATTGGCCTAAATTAATTCAAACAAACTGGGCTGGCCCATGTGGAACAGTCCGGGCGCGCAATGAGCAGCTGGTCTACAGCGGGTCTAACCCAAACCGCCATAGTAGCTTGTGGTTAGGTACGAACCGGTTAAAATATGAGCTAAGCAATGCCAAATACGTGTCAACCTGGACCACTTAGCCATCTCTATTTGTTATGCTGATATCACGAAGAAACAAGACTAGTGATTTATGAATAAGTGTTTTATCAGTTTAATTTATTGAGAAAAATAGATAGAACTAAATTAGTTTGACTTTTGGCATTTGAAATCTTTAGATAATTAGTGTTTTGTTAAATTTAAGAAAAATCAAACAAAGAAAATTGATTTTACAGTTTAAATTTGGTTAATAAAATCAATAACGGATAACCAATTGAAGTTTTTATTTGGTCAATTATTCGGTTAGTCAGTTATAAACCAACCAACTAAATAAACATTCTATTAGTTTTAGTTTTTAGTGATGCATTCAACATTTTTATTTATTCATACTTTGAGATCGTTTTTAGGTTTTAGTTTTAATTCTAATAATTTTAATTTAATTGGTTTTATATTCATTTTTTTAAAATTAAAATGAAAATATCAGTTAATTCAAAAAATGGAATATAAAAAATTTGGTTAACCAACTAACATAACAAATGTTTATTACGTGTGTTAGTGTATTGAGTCCATAAACACAGTAAAGATAGTTTCTATGACATGTGTATAAGAGACAATCTCTTATAACATCTAGATCAAATAAGAGACAGGATCTTGGTTATCCGTTATAATATCTGTCTCTTATACACATCTAGATGTGTATAAGAGACAGCAAGGAGATAGATGGGATCCACTGTAGATCCTCTTTTTGTTAAAAAAGAAGAAGAAGAAGATAGAATTAAATTAGCTAGACTTTTGGTATTTGGAATCTTTAGATAATTAAGAGTGCTTGGTTAGGGGGTGTGAGAATCAAGAATTGGATTCATTCCCATAGTTGTTGATTGGTTAATTGGTATAGCTATTGAGATTTTGGAATGAAACTAAAAAAATCTTGCAACTCTTAATACCCAACTAATTTAGAGGGTTTTGGTAGATCCCAAATTGATTCTAAAATTTGAAAAAAAAAAATCAAATAAAATTATTTTTCTCTTTCTTCCTCATTCTCCATCTCCTTCTCCTCCTTCCCTTCCCACAGGCCTCATCCATCCTCCTACCCTCCATTTCCTCCTCCTCCTCATCCCGTAGCCCTCATCCTTTCTCATCTCCTCTTTTATTTGTCCTTTTTCCCCTCCCCACGGCCCTTCTCCTTCCTCCCACGGCCCTTCTCCCTCCTTTCCCCTCATTTTTCCTCTCCTTCTTCCCCTTCAATGGAAGAAGAAACTAAGGAAGAAAAATTAAAATTTAATATATATATATATATATATATATAATATTTTAATATGATACTCATACCCAAAAATATTTACCAAACACTAATTATTTGAATGATTTCAATGTACAAACTCATACCTATTTTTCATGTACGATTCCGATTCCGATTTCAATTCCATGACGTGAACCAAGAACCCCTTAGTGTTAAGTTAAATTTGAGAAAAACCAAACAAGAAATTGATTTTGCAGTTTGAATTTTGCTAATAAAATCAATAACAGAATAACTAATTGAAGTTTTTATTTGGTTAGCTTTTCGATTAACCAGTTATAAACCAACCAACTAATTTTGTAAATTGATATTTTATTAGTTTTTAGATTTTAGTGAGGCATTCAACATTTTTAATTATTCATACTTTGACATCATTTTTAGTTTTTAGTTTCTAGTTTTACTTCTAATATTTTTAATTTAATTGGTTTTATGTTCATTTTTTTAAAATTAAAATGTAAATATTAGTTAATCCAAAAACTGAAACACAAAAAAAAAAAAAAAAAAATTGGTTACCTAACTAGCAGAATAAATGGTAGTTTGGACTTAATTGTTTTTATTTTTTGCACCGAAAATAGAAAAATAAAAAAAAAAATTAATGGAGTAATAGATAACTGACTAATAAATATCCCTAGTTATGAATCAAATAATCCATTTCTTTTGTCGCATTATGATGAATGAGAATTCGTTCGGGGGTAAGGAGTAGGAAAATTATATAGACAGTAGGAGTAAATGTATTAAATGTACCTGAATTTTATTAGTGGATGTTAGTTATATTTCTTGGGAAACGTGCCCATATTTATGGATGTGACTGAGAGGGTCCTAGAGCTTCTATTGAAAGATCTATTTATATTTTTTTTCCTTAATTAGCTTTCTTTTCTACACACTCATCTAAAGAGGCCTATCTATGTATCATCAATGGCCCCTTCGATTGGTCTTTCAAACATAGGTTAAAAGAGGAGTTGAACTCAAGTCAGTTTTTGTGGATACCCATTAACCCCAACAATAAGGCAATGATCAGCCCCAGCAATAAGCTGATAGCTCTTCAACAAACTAATAGTTGATGGCCATCAACTATTACATTTTTTGCTTGTATAGTACCAAATTCCTAGCAAAAGCTTCCCCAAAAGCTCGCTTATACACCTAAAACGATCCTCCAAGAGACTCTTTTACACTTAAATCTCAAAGTAATCGTAGCAATGGCATGTCAGAGTCAATCCAGCAACTTTTCCAACACCTCTGGAAACTTTATCCAGTTCACCATCCAGCAAGTCAGTTATCTTCCACTCTTTCTACTGAACCCGAATCCCAATTCGTTTTCTCGATCGAGGTAGAGGTCATTAGGTTAAAACAATACGATCTCTCTAGGATTCGTAGGACTTCCAATATTCCTGAATCTATTTCCTTAGTATGCCCAAGCCCACAGGGTTAAGCGCATCAACAACCTAAAGGGTATTTCTCTGTGTATGAAGATTGGCTAATAGTTGGTCTTCGACTTCCTTTATCCTCTTTGTTCACAAATTCAGCCAATTGTTAGAACATAAGCCCTTCTCAATTCAGCCAGAATGCCATTAGACTGGCAATGGGTTATATCATTTTATGAAAATACTTGGAGGTTCATCTCAACCATTGGGGGTTCCAAGCCTTTGATAAGTTCATAATTGTGCTATATTTTATGTGTCAATTACTATGTTTTTATGTGTTGTAAGAAATATTTGAGTTATTATTGAGCTTAATTTGGTTATTCTTATTTTTTGTAGGGTTAAAGTGAAAAAGAGTTGAAAAAGATGGAAAAGATGAAAGAAAATGCTAAGGGCGGAGCATGCACGAGTATGTTAAGCTAGAAATCATTTTGGATGCTGTTTTGTATTTCATGTATAAAATTTCGAGTCCAACCCCAATTGAAATGACTTTGGATGATTTGGAAATATATTGAAGATTTCTACAACTTTTGTGTTTTGAGTTTTCCAAGATTCTATAAGCATCTTGTTCAAAATTGTAAAGTTGAAAAATGTTCACCGGCGAGGAGCGATTCTGACATAGTTTGGTTGATTCAGTATAACTTTCTTATCTGAGCTCCAATTGAGGTGATTCAAGATGTTTTGGAAATATAAGACATAGATCTACAACTTTAATGTTTTGTGTTTTGCCAAATTCGATCTGCATCAGGGTCAAAATTGAAGCCGAAAGTAAAGCCCAGCGCACATGCACTGAACTTTTCAGCATCGCCTTAGAGCACACATGCGCCCAAAATAGGCAGCGCATGTGCGCTCAAAACAGCATAATTGCGTATTTTGAGTTTTTGACAGATTTTTTTGCCCGGTCTCTTATACACATCTAGATGTGTATCTCTTATCCATAGGCATTAATTGTAACCCTAAGTACTCATTGTGAATACCCCACTTAGGGTGAGAGAAAGGGAGATCGACACTTTTATTTTTTTTAGGCTAGGATTTTTAGCTGTAGAAATTCTTCTTTATTCTTTATTCTTTCATGGCACTTTGTGCCTAAACCCTTTTCTTGGTAGAGGAAATTGAAGCCGTGGTCAATTCTACAAAGTTGTGAGACTTCTTGTGCTTGAATTTATTCAATTTTATGTTAAGCATTGATTATTTTTCTGTGATTAATTTTTTGATTGTTCTTTTTAACTTGTTATTGCTGCAGAATACTAAGTTATTAGAATTAATCTACTGCTAGATTGTTTTAACCGCATGTGCTTAATTCAATATGTGAAGCAATGAATTTGATAATTCTTGGATTAGTGTTATTGAATTTAGAGAAATTAATCATCTAATTGGCATAACCGCGTGTGTTTATGTTTAATTAGCCTAATTGTTCTTATTGATCTTAATTCATAGCTTCTGTTAAATTAATCTTTGGCGCATGTCTGGGTTAAATTAATAGTCAGGGTTAATTGGATCGCGTGCTGAAAATTAACCAACTTTAGAAAGAAATAAGAATCAGCTTTGAATTAGTATTCGTTCGGGTTAATTCTTCAATTAGTGCTTGATATAAAATTGAATTATCTTGTGTGTCAAGGATCAACTAGTGAAATTGCCATGGTGGATATGACCAAGACCAAGATCTTTCTTAATTGAATTCTCTTTAGTATTTTATTGTTTTAATTTTGAGTTCAGAAGCATTAAAAAACCCCCTTTTCCATTTAGTACAAGAATAAACTCCGTTCTCTGTGGGACGACCTGTACTCACCACTTTTAATATGTATGAGAGTTGCAATTTTGGGTAATATTACGATAGCATAGCAACTCCGCATCATATTATTGCACACCAGCCTTCTACAAACTAACCGTTAGCCGAGAGCTAGGATTTTACTATTTCCTAATTCGAACTGACTGCCGAGGTCTTAGTAGAAGATTACTCGACTTCTATTCACAAATGGAAGAGCACTTTCTTCTTTGCTAAACAAGAAAATATGACCATGGTGCAAGACTGAGTAGCATTTAGAAGATTAGTTCCCTGATAACATCATCCCTACCATCTTGAAACCATTTAATCGAAGTTGGGATTATAAATAACTCTAATATGTAATCAATTTTGATAAAAAGAAGTTTTTGTTTGAAGAGAACTTTCTTTCATGGGCTTGGCTCATGGTGTCATCAGATCCTCCCGAAGGCTACGACCCACATAAAGCTCTGATACTTTTGATCATCGTCCTTTATTTTACTTAGCTTAATTTGATTCCTTATCTATTTTCTTTTTATGCAGGTCAAAACCTCGGCCAGCTAGTTTGGCCATAAAAAATTAAATTGGCCAAAAAGAAGGCCACCATAACTAGGCCAGGACCAAGTTCCAATCCTATAGAAACACCATTACCTTTAGTCAATCAACCAACCTCCGCTGAAGATGTGGTGGGCCATGATCTACCTCTTTTGCTATTGGAGCCTAAGAATCCATACCATCTACCAATACTAGTATCACAGAAGCTCCAGGATCAGCCTTTTAGGAGCCGATCCAAGCATCTAATGAAGAAATGGTTCCAGTACAACCACTCTCGACTCAACCAAGCCCCAATCCCAGACCAGCATAGAAGAGGAAGACGACCTCCCCTGCTGTGGCTAAGAAGCCAGCCAAGACTAATGCTTCTCCTAGCCCAACCTCCTAAGAGATTGTGATCGGCACTTTTGAAGCTCGTCAACCTCCTTTGATCGCAACTATGGGTAAGAAGTTTTGTTAACACCCTTTAACCATTAGCCCTTCGACTTTTCCTCTAATTCAATTTCCCTTCACCATCTTAATAGCTCTAGGTAGGTCATTCTACCCTTGATCTCACAAACCAAGAGCTTTTTGTGTTCAAAAAAATAGCCAAGTTGTTGAATGGCATGTCTCCTAGGAGCTCAGCCATGGATGCCCGAATAAGAGGCAACTGGCCAGTGGCTATCAGTGCCTACCTTGGACACAAAAAACAATCAGGCACATCTAGAAAGTTCTGAGGGACTTGCCAAACTTGTCCCTGCAATGTTGCTAATCAGCTAATCGACTATGGCTTTTCCCTTCGGGACATAGCTTACGCCAAAAGCTATTCATTGGAAGAAAGTTTGGACGAAGCAACTCAGGCCTTTGTCTCGGTAAGGACTTGGTATACTTTTTCCAAAGTTTTGCCTTAATTTCACCTTATACCTTCTTGATATTAATTGTTCCTATCATGTACTCAGCTCAGCCCCCATCTCCATAATATAAAGTGCTTGTCAAGGGAATTGACCAACAAAAATGCTCAACTTGAAGCCAAACTCCATTAGTTTGAAAAGAGCAAGGCTGAAGCTCTTTCGAAGTTTAAAAAAAAGTTGGAAGTGAAAGAGAATGAAGCCTTAGCCGAACTACAAACTTGGCTAGCCAATGAAGCTTAGAATTTGACCAAGTTAGAGAGCACACATTCTGCTAGTCAAATGGCCCACCTAAAAAAGAAAATCGAGGAGCAAGCAGACGGGTTAACACATGCAAAATAAGAGTTGGCCTTAGCTCAAACGAAACTTGAACAGGTTGTACAATGAGGCCTCATCCAATCAACTATTTGGGGTCAACCTCTTTCCTAACTCTAAAGGATGCCAAAAGGACCTTGGCAAATTTAGCAGCATCACTATGAAGATAGGCTATACAATTGCCATGTACAATGTTTTGAAGGAATTCCCTGAGGTGGACTTGGACGTCTCAGAGATTCCTTATTACAATAAAGAGGCAACAGGGGAGCTCATCACCAAAATAAGCCAACTCTTCAGCACTCCTCGATTGGCTATAGCTATCCTAGATCAAAATAGTGTTCTTAACTCAAAAAGAATTCAAGCTATTGTAGCCATGCTTTAGGCCAATGTTGAGGATGAAATTGATTCTGTAGAAAGCCCTGCATACCGAACCTACCTCCAATAGTTACATTAAAAGTACAATAGATGTGTAAATATGGAGACAGAGTTAATTTGGCCTAGACTTGTATTGATCTCACATGGTTGATCTCTAGGTTGACCTAACCGACCATGTCTTATACTTGACAAATTTCATAAATAAAACTCAAAATTTTCAATTAGATTGTCAAATTCAAATTTTTCAATCAATCGTCTCATTTTTTTTTTATTCTTGTTGGTCCGAACCACTTGAGCACGTAGGCGGGTTATGAATCTCTTCGGGCATCTGAACACATCGTGCAAGGTTTTAGTCTTGAATGACTATCATTATCATCATTTTTTTTCAATCGATCGTCTCATTTTTATTTTTTTATTCTTGTTGGTTTGAATCACTTGAGCACGTCAGCGGGTTACGAATCTCTTCAGGCATCCAAATGCATAATGTAAGGTTTTATCCTAGAATGATTATCACTATTTATTCATGTAAACACTCATGCTCACGAGATCATGTTTAATAAGTCAAACATGTTATTCTCTTATGTGATTCAACTTTTACTTACGTTAACCTTAGTGTATGGCCCTTCCCACTTCGGATCTAACTTGTTCATTCCCTCTGTTTTGTTGACCTGGTTCCTTATTAGGACTAAATCTCCAGGTTTAAAGTACTTTTGACAAATCTGTGCATTTTAATGCTTTGCCATTTGTTGCTTATTATTTGGCTTCAAACACTAAGGCTATTGACCTCTAGTTCGTCTAATAAGTCCAGATCAGTTCTCAATTCCGTATCATTACTAACTTGATGATGTTATTGTGTTCAAGCGGTCGGCAATCCGACCTTTACAGGTATGACCGCTTTAGCTCCATATATCAAATTGAATAGGGTAGAACCATTAGTTGATTTGGGTGTAGCTCTGTATGACCATAGCACATTAGGCAACTTTTTGACCTATCGACCTTTGGCTCGATCTAATCTTGCCTTACTGATAGCCACCCTCTCCCTAAGCAGAAAAGTAATCAATTATCGCCACCAGATATTTCAATTTTCCTGCTGCTTGAGGGAATAGGGTTCAACTAGATCAATGCCTCATTGTTCGAATGGCCATGAACTTGAAATGGTTGTCAAACTTGCTGCTAAGTTTCTTATGATTGGAGCATTTATTTGACAATTATAACATTGATGAACTAGTGTTTTAGCATCTATATACACGGTTAGCCAGTAATATCCTATGTTCATTACCTTCCAAGCTATATTCCGAGATTCGATATACTGGCTCCCACAAGTTCCTTCATGTATCTTCCTTAGCATGTAGTCGGCCTCAACTAGACCAACACATCGAGGGAGAGGGCACAAATATGATTTTGATACAAATGTCTTTTTTTTAGTTCATACTTTTCTAATATGCATATTATGCTTCGGGCTTCTTTTTGATCAGACATCAATGTTCTAAAAGATAAGAATTCTATTATTGGCTTCATCCATCCTAGATCATTATCAATTTCTATAGCTTCCACTTCATCTATAGTTCGTCCATCTTGAACTTCCACCAAAACTTCTTTGGTAAGATGTAAGTAAATAGCCGAGGCCATCTTAGCTAAAGCATCAGTGATGCACGTTCAAAAAGATATCTTGCATAATATGCATACCTCAAGTCTGTTTTGCTTATCTGAAAATGTGTTTGGAGAAACTTCTGCATAATTACCCCTGTCATTATACACATAATATTTAACTAACCACCAACAAGGAATCAATGGCTGATGTTGAGCATTTTTGTTGGTCAAGAAGTATCTCCAAAAGGTAAAACAGTATAAGCAAAACATTAAAGAGGTGGAGTTTATCAAGATATCCGAGGCCAAGAGCGTATCTTATAATGACCTCCTTGAGGGGTCTTGATGATGATTCTAGTTCTTGATCCAGACTTACAAAAGACTTTATCAACATGAAGTTCCCATACTTTGTAGTATATATTTCAGGTTTTTGTTGATCTTTAACACTCATCACCTTGTCAACCATCGGGATTTCAATTCATTCAGTAAGAAAATCTGTCAAACCTTGTGCTTTAATTGTATTACGAGGTGAATTTGAGTCAAATTCCAATCGTTCAACTTACCACTTAAGCATCCAACCTGATACATCAGGCTTTCCCAAGACAGTTCTCAAGGGTAAATTCGTGTAGACCATGATTTTATACCCCTGAAAATAAAGTCATAATTTTCTTTCTGCTACTATTAACGAGAAGGCCACCTTTTCTATTGGTAGGTAATTGCGTTCAGTAAACTGTCCCTGCAGAACTTTGCTTGTAAAATAGATCAACCTCTGAACTCCTTTTCAGTCGGCCACCAACGCAGAACAAATGTATCCTCTGATGATGATAGATAGACAAGCAGTGCTCCTCCTTTTTTGGGTGTAGCTGACCAAGGAAGAGTTTCCAAATATTCCTTATACATGTCTAGATGTGTTATAAGAGACAGATCTCAAATATCCCAACGAGTGAGATTAACTGTTCGAACTACCAAAAGAAAGACTTCGTTCGGCAAATTCAGAGAAAAATCTATTCAATGCAGCCATCCGACCGTCATGGTCGGTTAGGTCAACCTCTGTCTCTTATACACATCTAGATGTGTATAAGAGACAGGGGGTATTGATGCTAATCCCTTTACTAAATCATAAAGTTTCTAGAAACTGTCTGCAGGGCTGATGGGACTCGGAAGGTACATTAATTTAAGTGGATTTAATCTCATGAGGATCCTGCGAAGTACCTCAAAGGTTTCCTTAAGATCTTCTATGACTTTAGCTTCTGTTCGACTCTTGAAGACCATGTCATCCACATATATCTCCATATTTCGTCCGATCTGACTTTTAAAAAGTTTATTAATTAACCTCTGATAAGTAGCTGCTGCGTTCTTTAACCTGAATGATATAGTTTGATAACAATATGTGCCTTTTGGTGTTATCAACACAGTTTTCTTTTTAGCTTCTTCACTTAAAAATATTTGATGACATTCTGAACAAAAAGGCAAGTAGAGAGTCAATAACTATATCAATACAAGGCAAAGAGGTAACTGTCCTTTGGACAGACTTTGTTAAGATCTGTGAAGCCAACACACATATGCCATTTTTCTTCTACGTTTTGGATACATCAGACATTTTGTCTAACACAAGATCACTAAGCCAAGTATGATACAAAACTTCTAAGATGATCCAAGCGGCTACAAGTTTATTAATTTTTGTCCCTATGATTGCACTCCGCTTGGGTCCAAACAGCCTTTTTCTTTGCTGGATAGGCTTATAACTTGGGCCAATACCACTCAACTTGTGTTCAACAATTTCTCTTGGGATCCTTGGCATGTCCGCAGTAGATTAAGCAAAGATATCTTTATATTCGAAGAATAGCCAACAAGATCGAATTTTAGCTCTATAGGTAAGAGAGCAAAGATGCAAAGTTTTCGATTGGGAAACTCTAGATCAAAGGATATTTCTTCAATTGAGACCCCCAATGCTAGCTCAATCTTTTCTTTGTTCAGATCATCTAAGGATTCTGGAGGCTTTTTTGTTGAAGCAACTTTATTTTCTTTGGGAAGCTTCTCAATTTTTAAAGTTTGGTTTTGCTTTTTAATTACATAAGGTAGCAATCCTTAGCCTCTTGTTTGTTCCCCCAAATTGTCCCTTCCTATCTATCCCTCAAGAAAAATTTTATATCTAGATGAAACACAAAGGGAAGGATGATGAAGGCATGTGATGGCTGACCTAGGTTCATATTGTATGGTCTAGATTTTTTGATAATAAAAAATTTGTAAGCTCCGTTTGGATTATGTTCGGGTGGTTCTTCCAAGCCTAGAGGCAACAAGATTGTACTTTCAGGTATCACAAAATTGCCAGTAATTTGACCAAGGGCATTCGGACTAGCTGGATATGATCATTACTTATTCTCATACGTTCCCAAGCATGCCAAAAGATTGTACCGCCGAATAGCTATTATCTATAAATACCTTGTAGACTCTATAATCCCTTTCTTTGATATGAATAGTTGTAGGATCTGCATGAGGAAAATGATTAGGTAGGGGATCGTCATTAGAAAATGAGATATTCAAATTCAACGTAGGTTTTTTCCAAAAATTCTTTCGCTCAGGCAGAAATTACATCATGATGCTTTTTGGTAGCTCGATGAGAGTCTCTACTAGTCGGACCCCAGAATCACATTAATCACTCTAGTTACATCATCATTATTAGTGGAGGTCCTCTTTGATTGTTATTGTTGTTATTAGGCCTTCGGTATGTATACCGATCATTATTTAGCCAAGAAAGGCAATTATTAGTCTATCTAAGATTGTTAGCATCCATGATTGTACAAAAGAATATGCCTTTCTTGGCTAAATAATTTCTTAATACCAATTTGAAAATCATTACAATCTCTTAATATCGTGCCCATGATCTATATGATGAGCACAATAGCGAGATCTATCAACTTCTTATCAATATCTCGAACGTGCACAGCTTCATTGTTGCAGCATCGAATGTACCGACTTAGAGTTTTTGTTGGCCCAAGAGCAACCTAAGAGGGGAGTGAATTAGGTTGTCTCTAAAAACAAACCTTTTAATGTGTTTAATGAAAATTCAAACTTTGTGTAACAAATAAACACTAAAGCACAAAAGATCAAAGATAAATATTCAATCAATTGAAGCTCAAAGACAAATAAAGAGATTGAGAATATCAAACCAAACTCCCAAACTCATCAAGCTTGGAGTACATCCACTAGTAGTGCCTCTTCAAAGAAGGTGAGGCAATAATTTTCTTGTACACAAAATAGGCTCACCCTTGCACCAACTATAGGCTAGGCAGTCCCTCTAGTTGAGCCAAAGGATTTTACACTACAACCTCACTTTTGTACACTTGTTATCCCTCCACTCTTACACATGAAGATTACTCACTGGTCTACTCTTGCTCACACTAATTTCCTCTAGTTGAGCCAAGAGAACTATACTACCCAAACCAATACAACCCACAATATTTTATCCCATTTCTCTTCAAATAGCTCTTACAAGTATTTGTATTGAATGTGGTAGTTCCTCCCATTAATCTGATGTCGTTGGGCTATTTAAGATGAAAGATGTGTTGAAATTTGAGCTCCAACTGTCAAAAAACTAACTATTAAAAACTAGCTGTTAGGAGTTCAGAAGGAGGTTCGGGCGTCCGATCATGCATCCTATAGCTTTATGAACAGTGCTTCGGAACGTCGTATGCGTCTTACAGCTTGACAGAAACTTCTTCATTTTGAGCTCTTTTTTTCGGACGGTCATATGCATCCTATCCTACAGCTTCTAGTTCGGACGGTCATGTGTGTCCTAATGAAGCTTATGGTTTGGACTATCATATGTGTCCTATCCCTCAGCTTCTGGTTCGGACGGTCATGTGCGTTCTAAAACTTATGGTTCGGGCAGTCATATGCGTCCTATCCCTCAAATTCTGGTTCGGACGGTCATATGTGTCTTACAGCTTCTGATCATGTTTCGGACGCTCTCTTGCATCCGAGTTCCTTTTTTTTGGACGCTCTTCATCGTCCGAAAGGTGTTGTTCAACTTTTGGTCATTTTTCTTGATTGGGTTCGGATGATCATTTTCGTCCGAGCCTTCCTGTTTTTCCGCACATTTGTTTTCAAGTCATTAGTACGATTTGGGCATCATCAAAATATGATTATCATAACTGGGGTCCAACAATCTCCCCTTTTTGATGATGACAAATCAATTGGACAATTCTAAAAACAACCAAAACATACAAAGCAGAAGACAAGAGGTTTTGTCAATTATTTTCTCCCTCTTTTGGCATCATCAAAACATAAGAGTAAAAACAATTTATACACACAATCTCCCAGTTAAACTATGCATGCAATTCAAGTAAGTATATAGACGATAAGTCAAGTTCAAAACATTTCTTCCCTTCAAGAATATAAAATCAAGTAGAAATGAGGAAATCTATGCAAAGGATTAACATCAAGGCTTTTATCACTCATTCCTTACCAAAAAGCATCATGATGTAATTTCTTGTGATGCAAATTAATTTCTAACAAATGAGCCATTTAGAAATAAGAATGCTCCCCCTTTCTTTTGCAAGTAGTGACTTAATATAGATAAAATTTGGGGATCCTCATACCCAAACATTCTAAACAAATTCAATCACATAATCGACTAGTATATCAAGACAGAAACTTGAAATCTTCTATTTATGGCATATCTATAAATCTTACCCCTTTCAATGTCATCTTAGCTTATATGCTTTGAACACCCTTTATTGATAATCCATCTTGAATCCCTTGGTGCTATCCAAGCATACCTACATACAAAATTAACCAACAACTTTTGGTATCATCCAAACTTTCTTGAATCCAATTGGGTTAGTAGCATGTTTGATCACCCAAATTGCTTTCATTATACACATCTAGATGTGTATAAGAGACAATCATTTTTCGCATGTCCATGTCAATGACAATAATCACAAATAATATTTTTATTGCCATAAAAAGAAGATTTAGATTAGACAAAGCATAAACCATCCTTTCTTAAGGTGGTAAAATTATTGTTGATAAGCATATTTCTAGTACTTTTCTTATCAAAAACATTTTTCTTGCAATTTTGCAAAAGTACATCAAGATCATCTAATCTCTTCTTCAATGAAGCTTGTTCTTCCTTGATCTTGGTTTTTTCATCCAATCATTTTTTCTTCAAAACATCATTTTCTTGTGTCATGATATATTATTTTCATGCACAAGTTTGGAGTTTGCACTCAATAAAGCATTAATCTTAATTTTTAACTCTTTGCTCTTAGCATATGATTCTTTCAAACATTTATGCATTTTAAAATAAATTATTCATTGTCATCATCGTCATCATCATCACAAGAATCATCACATGAATCATTACAATAATCATAACTAGAGGATACCTTATTATCTCCAATGGCCATGAAAGCCATTTGAGTCACCTCATGTTCTTTTTCAACTTCTCCATCCAAATTGCAATTATCCCATGTGATTTGAAAATTGTTGAAGTGAGGCTTCCTTCTTTCTTTCTTCGCTTGGATGGACACTCATTTGGAAAGTATCCTAATTGGCTATATTTATAGTATTTTTCACTTGGCTTCTTGCTTGTATCTTTTGTGAAGCCTTCAAAGCTATGCTTATTTTTGTCCTTGCCTCCTCATCATTTGTACCTTATATTTCAACTTCAATTCAAAGGAAGTTAGTGAATTAATCAAAGACTCAATAGGCATAGAATTTAAATTTTTACACTCTTCTACGACAATGGATTCAGGTTCTCATTCCTTCGGTAAAGCATTCAAAATCTTTCTATTCTTTTCACCCAAGGAATATTCTTTATCTTAAATGCTAAAGCTGTGCTTATATTCTGTATTCATGGCTTTAGCATTTAAAGACAAATATACTCTATCTTGTGCATTTAACTCATATCTAGTCTTAGGCCTTAATCTATGCGTACTTTCATCAAGAATATTAGCTATAAAAGGACCTTCATAAACAATGTACCACAATTCAATATCAATGTATTGTATAAAATTTTTTATTCTTTCCCTCCAACAAACAAAATTAATGTCATTAAACATGGGCGATCTAGTAATGGAATGCCCCTCTAAAAAAAAAGCATTATTAATTGCCATAATGATCTTTATCCCTCAAAGATGATTAAACCGAAGAAAAGAGACCAAGCTCTGGTACCAATTATTGGCCCAAGAACAACCTAAAAGGGGGGGTGAATTAGGTTGTCTCTAAAAATAAACCTTTTAATGTATTTAATGAAAATGCAAACTTTGCATAACAAATAAACACTAAAGCACAAATGATCAAAGATAAATATTCAATCAGTTGAAGCTCAAAGACAAATACAGAGATTGAGAATATCAAGCCAAATTCCCAAACTCATCAAGGTTGGAATACATCCACTAGTAGTGCCTCTTCAAAGAAGGTGAGACAATAATTTTCTTGTACACAAAGTAGGTTCACCCTTGCACCAACTAAATCCCTCTAGTTAAGCCAAAGGGTTTTACACTACAACCTCACTTTTGTACACTTGTTATCTCTCCACTCTTATACTTGAAAATCACTCACTGGTCTATTCTAGCTCACACTAATTCCCTCTAGTTGAGCCAAGAGAACTATACTATCGAAACCAATACAGTTCTACCCACAATGTTTTTAACCTATTTCTCCCCAAATAGCTCTTACAAGTGTTTGTATTGAATGTGGTAGTTCCTCCCATTAATCTGATGTCCTTGGGCTATTTATAGATGAAAGATGTGTTGAAATTTGAGCTCCAACGATCAAAAAATTAGCTGTTAAAAACTAGCCGTTAGGAGTTCAAACGGAGGGTCGGACGTCCGATCATGCATCCTACAGCTTTATGAACAGTGCTTCGGACTGTCATATGCGTCCTACAACTTGATAGAAACTTCTTCATGTTGAGCTCTTTTCTTCGGATGGTCTTGTGTGTCCTACAACTTTTGGTTTGGACAGTCATATGCGTCCTATCCTACAGCTTCTGGTTCGAACGGTCATGTGCATCCTAAATCTTATGGTTCGGACGGTCATATGCGTCCTATCCCTCAATTTCTGGTTCGGACGGTCATGTGCATCCTAAAGCTTATGGTTCAGACGGTCATATGTGTCCTATAGAAAAGATGTGTATAAGAGACAGGTTATAACCTGTAACTGAGAATTTCATGTATATGTTGCCGCATTAACTATCGCATATTCTTTGTTACTAGCCTTCCGCTTTTCTACACACTTATTTTCAAGCCATTAGTACGATTTGGTCATCATCAAAACAAAATTATCATAACTGGGGTCCAATAGTTTTCTCACTCTTTTCTCTTATGTTCATTAAATGGGAAACTTCCTTCTGAATGACTTGACAGCTCATGAAGTGTCTTAAGAATTTTTCACCTAAGTCAGCATGGTAATTGTTAGGATCGAAACCTGGATATTTGTAGAAATTACTTAACGATCCCTTAAGACAGTAACGAATTTAAATAAAGAGAAATATTGCAACAAAAGGATACATAGATTTACGTGGTTCGGTCAAATCGATCTATGTCCACGGGGAAAGGGTCCACCAATTTAAGAGGAATACAAATTTAGAGAGACCTCCACATCAAATGGGCTATATGCATCATTGTAACAAAAACACAAGAAAGCCTAAAGAAGACAAAATACTGGATGGTCATAAAAGCCCTGAAAACCTACTAAAACTCTCTTGGCTTAGTGCACGTAAAACCTTAACTAAAACCCTTAATTTATAACATTGAGTGGGAGAGAAATACTCTTCCCAAACCAATATGGGACAAAATAAAAGATATAAGGCATACTCAATAAATCTCTACCTTGACTTGTATCCCATAATAAATCCTTGTAAAACGACAAATCTTCACAAAGTGAAATTTTCCACCTTTTCCACAAAAGTTCAATGACCTAGATTCTCGATTCACTTAGGATCGACATAATTCCACATTTTTCAACAAAGTTCTAAATTTGTACTCAACGCAAGCCCACTCTTTATAAACAAAATAGGCCCAACTAAACTCTTCTCAAATACCAAATGGACTACCTGGAAGCTCAAACGTCCAATACACAAAGAAGAGAGTAACAAAATGACCAACACCAAGAAGAACTATTTGCTAATGAGTAACCCACGATTCAAAATTTTTCAATCCAAAACTTTGTTACCATCAAATCGGCTTAACCTAGGTCCACGGTTCTGATACCAATTTGTTAGGATTATAACACTGGATATTTACAGAAATTACTTAACGAGCTTTTTAAGACAATAATGAATATAAATAAAGAGAAATATTGCAACAAAAAGGACACACAGATTTACGTGGTTCAGTCAAATCGATCTACGTCCACGGACGAAAGGTAAAAATCTACTAATTTAAAAGGAATACAAATTTGGAGAGACCTCCACAAAATGGGTTATAGGCACCATTATAACAAAAGCTCTTATACACATCTAGATGTGTATAAGAGACAGTCCTAATATTCCTTGGGTGAAAAGAATATTAAGACTAGAGGGCTTTACCGAATGCAAGGGTGAACCTGACTCCATTGAGTAGAAGAGAAATATTCTTTCCAAACCAATGTGGGATAAAATAAGAGACAAGATACAAGGCATACTCAAAAAATGATTAAGAACAAATTCTTTGAAATTAGGCGGAATTTGTTCCGACCTAATAAGTGAAATGAATGGGTCATGATTGATGTCTAAAACGATCTATTGCCAATGTTATTCTGGGATAATAGTTGCTGAATAGGGAGTTCCACCTTGCCAATGTTATTCTGGGATAATAGTTGCTGAATAGGGAGTTCCATCTTGGCCATGATTTCTACATCAAATGTCAGAGGTGGAAGTTGTGGAATCTCTTCCCGATGTAATTTATTCTGATTAGTCATTAGAAAAATCGTGAAACGAACGAGATCGTTGTCCGCTTATTGTTTATGAACTGACATGAGGCCCTTGGTGACTAAGTGTTGGGTACTTCTAGCAGTATCTTCCTTCCTATGCTCTCGTCTTGGTGGTTCAATAGGAATGGTCACAATACTATTCAATGGACCTTACCTCTGCATTTCCACATATTGTTGAATAGCTGTGAAATTGTGTTGTATGACAAGACCAAGAGCATAGCGCATACGTCCCTTATTTGAGAAGTTTCTCCTTCATGAAACTCAGCATTTACCCTCAAATTGTCAGTCGGGAGAGGTTCGTCACTACCATTTCCTCTTTGTCTATTCTTCATGACTGATGGGTAAGATGATCGGATCTAAACGTGTATTTTGAATTATATTCGAAACCAAAGAAAAACCTAATAAGAGCAGTTCGGCTTTTTGTTTGCTTCCCATAGACAGTGCCACTTGATGGATGAGAATTCGTTTGGAGTTAAAGAGTAGAAAAATTATAGAGAGAGAAAGTAGGAGTAAATGTATTAAATATATCTAAATTTTATCAGTGGTAGACTAGTCCATATTTTTGGGGATGTGTCCCTATTTATAGACGTGGCTCTAGGGTTAAACCTCCTATTTAAAGATCTATTTATATTTTTACCCTTAATGAGGTTCCTTTTCTAAACACTCATCTAAAATACATAGCTAGAAGTCATAAATAAGGACTAACTTTAATATTAACTAGAAACTTTATACTTGCCTTTGTTATCTTTGAAGGACTAGTCTATATTTTCTTAAATTTATAATGGGTTGGACAACAATGTTAAGGATTGGGCCTCTTATTCAGTTAAGAATTACTATTAATACTTTTCTTTTTGAGTTTTTGCGCGTTTTTTTCTCATAAATTTCTATTGGGTTGAGTCTCCAATTGTGTTTGAAATATTTTATTCTCCTTTATTTTTTTGAATTGGATTAGTCTTTTTCTTATTATTTTTATTTAACTTATAACGCGTAATGACAAAAATAAAGGAGAAAATTATTCTACTTTATTTTTGTTTTGGGCTATTTTCTACAAATATCCACTTATAGTGGGTAGCGCACGGAAAAATTGCATATTGGCCCTCCCATTCGAAGTATGCTAAAATGGGAACAAAAAAAAAAAAAAAATTTGGTAATGATTAAGCATATGTTTTTAACCTTTTCATTTTAAGAGAAAATGCTGTGAAAAGGAAAAGCATTAATATTTAATATTAGGCCTCATAATGTAATTAACTTCTTATGATAGGGTTCTTTTATTATTTGCGAGCAAAAGGGAAAATGCTGCATGCCTATTAAATTTTGTAGACATCATAATCTAACTATATATAAAATTTAAAGTCAGACATTTTCCGTATAATGTTAAAATTAACATATTTCTTTAATTGTCCTCATAACTTCTTATAACTATCTAACTTATTTCTCATAATTTCTCATCTTCTGTCTATTTTAAATTTTAATTTTTTAGTTAATTTGTTTTCTAAAATTTGTACACACAAAAGACGTGCCATTTGCACTAGTATCTAATAATGTGAAAAAGGTAATGTAGGTAGTTTTCAAAGATAGACGGACAAACGTGTTTCTGGGGTCACAAGGTAGGTGTGATTTAGCCGTTAGTAAATTTAATAGTAACAAAGAATATGCGATAGTTAATGCGGCAACATATACATGAAATTCTCAGTTACAGGTTATAACATGCGAGTACCATCGATTAGACTTAATCTGTGTTTAATTTATGAGTATGAGAAAAAAAATAATAATTAATAAAATTTATTTTTATTTAAATTAAACAAATAAAAATAATAATATAAATAATAAAATTTATAATTTCTATTCTGATTTCGATTTTTAAATGTGAATCAAATAACTCCTTAATAGCAAACGTTGTCTATAAGGACAAGGGATGTGACGTAGTTCATATTCCACCATCCGCCAAATGGCCGGTAGAAAAGTGGGTTTGTTACATATGCTTCTTAGCAAATCTTAATAGAATTTTCAAATCAATATATAGGATGATAGTTACTTTTATTTTTTCATGTAATTGTTAATTTCGTTTGTGCTTGAAAGATTAAAATTTATATTTATATTTTCATTATTCATTTTAATTTCGTCACGTAATAGCCCTTAAACCTAAACTAATCAATCCAAACGGTTTTTTTCTACGTAAATAAATTCGAATAAATTACAATCCAAACTTTTTTTCATTTTGATATGTGGAAAAAAGTGAATTATGTGGATTAGTATTGTGAATAACCATTTTTTAGAGTCATCAATCTATTAAGTATTAATTGAAAGAATCTCATAGTTGTATATAAATCCAAAGGATGCACGTTAATAGATTTTATGATGACTAATCAGACAATTACCTACTCCAAAATGATTAAGATGAATATCTTACACATGACAAAGAATTTGGTCTAGTCACGATGATAGCATTTGGATCTTTTCCATTTGCCCTTCAAAAGTAAAATTTAAAAAATATTTTTAAAAGTCAAACTACTAATAATTGATATCATCACGATTGATACAAATCACTTACAAAAAGATGAGGAAAAATAATAAGTAATGTTTTCTCATTTGATTAGGTAATTTATGTTTCGGAAAAATGATTTTAATCATTCTTTACATTTGATGTTTGTATTTATTTAATTTTTTATACTTAACATGGTGTATTTTAACTCCTCACAAATTTAAACGTATTATTTTAGTCACTCAATACAATTATAGGCATATTTTGGTTTGAAATAGTCACATGTTATATCACATATAACATTTTTACGGGTAAAATTAGCAATATATAAACTTAAATACTAAATTATCCCAAAAAGAAGAGCGTTGGGGTTGCTAAAGTTGGGGATGGTGGAGGGAAGCGACAAGAGAAGGAAATAGAGGTGGTGATCGTAGACGAGAATTTTGGAATGGTGATTAGGGAAGATTTTAGCTAGAGTCGTGTCGTTTTGTATTTTTAAAATTTTTTGTGTTGTCAATTTTGCTTATTAAAAATATAAAATATGATACACATTTGAGAATTTCAAACCAAAATATGTCTATAATTGTCAAGAAATCAAAATAGTGCGTTTTGTATTTGTGAGGAATTGAAATGCATTATTTTAAATGTGAGTGACTAAAAAAGTATAAATGTAAAATATGAGAGACTACTAGAGTTTTTCCCTCATGTTTCATCAAATTTTCAAAATTCTTGCATCTTCCAATTGCGACACATAGGATATTGATTCAATGGAGAAATTTTATCTGAATAAATTAATTATTGAATATAATGATCTAACGAGATAAAACTTATTAGTTTTTTAACTACAAATTGATTATTGCAACTTCCTACATAAAAACTATGTACATTAAGTACATACATGTTTTATGTTTGAAGCCATAGATATGAGACTGGTGAGAGGAAAAAAAAATTATATCCGGATATAAAGTGTAATATTGTAACACGAAATAAGCTTTATATGATAAGCTAGTAATATATATATATATTTTTTGTCTGTCCAAAAACATCTGCTTGTATTTATATTTTATTCCCAATGTAACATTTACCTCCAAATATTACGTTAACATTGGTATAATTTCTTGTTTTATATAGATCTTGATGATACATAAATATATCATATAATAACTTGTGGATACGTGGCAAATTAATCAAAATGATCAAGAATTCATGAGGATATTTTAGTTATTTTAATATAAACTCAAGCCATTGATCAATTTAAGACATCTAACCGTGACCTCATAGGCCATTTATAATTTTAGACCCATTAATTATCTAAACTCACTAATTACTAGTATAAATAACAAAGGTGCAAGGTATATGTATAACTCAACTCTCATCATAAATCTATTTGCCTTTCTTAGCTTGCATTTGCTATCTAATTTCTTCTTGTCGGCAATTTCTGACTTAAGCGTCAGAATCTATTTCGAAAGACAAAACCCGCCGTTTTTGTTTTCTATCTCAGGTTAGTAGCACGTGAATACGACGCGTTTATAATTACCTTAGCGTTGGAATATTATTATTAATTGGATATCTTTAAACTTGAGATTTAAACTTTAATTTTTAAACACCGGCACGAATAATTTTCACACATCAACAGATCCTCCCATATTTCTATACAAATTTATCATGTTGAAATTTGTTCGTCATTGATTCAATAATTACGTATAATACTTGTACCGTATACCAGTAGTCATTCATGACTGCTAATAGTCTATTTATATCATTTCATTTCCTATAGTAATCAATCATAACCAAGTATTATTAATCAATTTTATGCTTTGGTCTTGGAAGAAGGATAAAAAATGTTGAACAATTTTGTGAAGTGCATCACGAGCAAACATGATCATCAGACCAAAAAGATCAAAGGAACAGTGGTATTGATGAAGAAAAATGTGTTGGACTTCACTGACTTCAATGCTTCAGTTCTTACTAGGCTTGATGAGTTTCTTGGTAAAAAGGTCTCTTTCCAGCTCATTAGTGCTGTCAAGGGTGATCCAGGTTTGTTTTTGTGCATTTTGTTCTGCTCAGATCTTCCTTTCATGTGATTGCTATGTAGAATCTTAGTGGTATAGTCTAGTTTTATCACCCTATTTAGAATGTTAGTTCAGCTCTACTGCTTAGAAGAGAACAAAAGTTCTGATATTTGCGAATTATTTTCGCACATCTTTCGTTTGATCAACTAACAATGTTTGACATCTGGAGAAAATTCTGACATGATTCTCAATGAATGCGAGGTCATTGGCAAGGGTTCCCGTGAATGTGAGGTCGCCGAAAATTTAATTTAACCCTTGCCAAGTAGTTATTTCTTATTTGTTGTCCACACAATTTAAATTTTTAATGACTTTGCATTCAATGAGTGCGAGGTCACACTAATATTAAAAACAAAAACTCGTTCGATTGAATTGGCATCGAAAGAATGTGAAGTTCATCTGGCTCTTATACAATCTATTAAAAATAAGAGACTATTTCCTCAAATGGCACCGTCAAGAATTCTCTCGATAACATCCTTAGCTGACCAAATTTTTTCAGGGAAAGGGTTGAAAGGTAAACTGGGAGCATTTTTTCATGAAAAATGCATAAGCACAATCACCCATTTAAACAATAATTGATTTATTCTGTGTCACATTTGACTGGATTGAAGATTTTGGAGTTCCAGGAGCTTTCATGCATATATAAAGAATCTTCATGTGTCATGAATTTTATCTGTCTCTGACACTTACTCTTCATGATGTTCCTGGTCATGGTCGTATCCACTTTGTTTGCAACTCTTGGGTTTATCCAGCTGTTAAATACAAAACAGACCGCATTTTCTTCTCAAATCAGGTATTCATATGGTAAAAATAAGGGTAAGTTTTCAGTATCCCGTGAGGGGAGTATCCGTTGTGCTTTAAATCTTTACAGTACAATCCTTTAAAAAATGCAATGGGATGATTCCTAGAGAGACCAACGAATTTTCCAAATGAATAAAATGACTGCAATAATTTTAGCTAATACAGCATAGGTGAAAGTACTTCCGAGATGAATGAAGTCTAAGTACTTAAGCTATGTACATTAATAATTGCACTTCTGCAGGCATATCTTCCAAAGAATACACCAGAACCACTGAAATGGTACAGAGAACAAGAACTAATAAACTTGAGAGGAGATGGAACTGGAGAACTTAAGGAATGGGACAGCGATATATGACTATGACTATTACAATGATTTGGGAGATCCAGACAAAAAGGATCCAAGCTATGTTCGTCCAGTCCTTGGGGGATCACACGAGTTCCCTTATCCTCGCAGGGGAAGAACTGGGAGACCACCTACGAGGACAGGTCCGTCTTACCATAAATATAGTACAAGTCTTGGCTACTCACTCCGTATTAAAGAGTGGATATTACAACAGTTGAGATAAGTGAAAAGCAAGTGGGTACTATTACTTTTTAATTATCGAATAGTGTAAGCTACTCACTCCGTATTATAGGGTGAATTGTAAAGAATTTTTCGTAATGTGAAATTATTTGTAGCAGTATTATCAATAGAGGTTTGGTGTCATGTTCATGGTTCTCCAAAGTCCTTAACCCCTGCACTCATTTCTCAGTGGAGAGTTAGTTGCCAATTAAGTTGATTACACTCAGTTTTTATTGCATGATCAGATCCTAATTCTGAGAGCAGGTTGCCACTGCTAATGAGCCCTAAACATTTATGTGCCAAGGGATGAGCGATTCGGACACTTGAAGACGTCAGATTTCCTTGCTTACGCATTAAAATCCATTTTTAAGTTCTTTTCCTCCGAGTTTGAGGCTGCGTTTGACAACACACCTAGTGAGTTTGACAGCTTTGAAGATATGCAGAAGATCTATGAAGGTGGAATCAAGATACCTAAAAGAGTAACTGAAAACATCTCTATTGAATTTCTCAAGCAACTGTCTGCCAATGGAAGGTGAAGGACTTCTGAAATACCCATTTCCAAAGATTATTGAAGGTAATCCATGACTTAACTTTCCAGTTTTATTAGTTTCTATCTTGCATTTAAAAAATCACATTTCCTTCTGAAGATATTGATAACAATATCAAGGTGTTTCATTGTTTTGCAAGTAAGATAAATCTGCATCTAGATGTGATGAAGATTTGCAAGAGAAATACAGCTGTAATTGAACTTCCTAGTAATAATCAGTGGCCTCCAAGTAGATTTCAAGCCCTGCTTTCTTGTTTCTGAAACAAAAAGAGAAAATATGCAAATTGAGGCCGTATAGACAGAAATTTCCCTCTATTTTCCTCCATTCGACAGCATTGGCTGATACACTTTTCATTTTGCCCAGGAGTTTCCTCCAACAAGCAAGCTAGATCCTGATGTATATGGAAACCAAAATTGTACAATAACCAGAGAACACATTGGGAATAACCTGCAGGGATTATCAGTTGAAGAGGTATATGCCTTAGTAGCTCAGTTTCTAGTCATTTATAAGAGAAGATTCTACTCATGAACTCCATTGATTTGGAACTTTGTGTAACATTTACTCCACAGGCAATCAAGACAAATCGTCTTTTCATTTTGAATCACCATGACACAATTATGCCATATCTGAGGCGAATAAATGCTACAACTACAAAGACTTACGCTTCGAGGACACTGCTCTTGCTACAAAAAGATGGAACATTAAAGCCATTAGCAATTGAACTAAGTTTGCCACATCCAAAGAAGGAGATCAATTTGGTGCCATTAGCAAAGTATATGCACCTGCTGAAGGAGGACTTGAGAATTCTATTTGGCAATTGGCTAAAGCTTATGTTGCAGTAAATGATTCTGGCATTCATCAGCTCATCACTCATTGGTAGGAGACATTTTCCAATAGATTCAAGTATTAGTGCTCCTTGGAATTCTGTTGCTTATCTAAAATTGTAAATTTCAACTACTTGTTTCCATTACAGGTTGCATACACATGCAGTAATTGAGCCAATTGTGATTGCAACAAACAGACATCTTAGCGTGCTTCATCCTATTTATAAGCTTCTTCATCCTCACTTTCGCGACACAATAAACATAAATGCTGTAGGTCGCCAGGTCCTGACTAATGCAAAAGGAGTTATTGAGGCTACACTATTTCCTTCAAGGTACACCATGGAAATGTCTTCCTTCCTTTACAGGGATTGGAAGACATTTGAGCATGCACTTCCTGCTGATCTCGTTAAACGGCAAGATATTAACATCAAACTATCTTTCATTGTATTCAGAACAGAAGTCTTTGAGGTTATCAATTAATGGCCTGGTTTTATTTCCTTCATTTTCTCCCAGAAAAGTGGCAGTTATGGATTCAAACTTCCCGTATGGCCTTAGATTATTGATCGAGGATTATCCATATGCAGTCGATGGACTAAAAATTTGGTCAGCTATAAAAGAATGGGTGACAGACTATTGCTTATTTTACTACAAAACTGATAAGATGATTCAAGAAGACACTGAACTTCAATCCTGGTGGAAGGAAGTTATAGAAAGGGGACATGCGGACAAGAAAGACGAACCATGGTGGCCTCAAATGAGGACAACTAATGAGCTTATCGACTCATGCACTGTTATAATATGGTTGTCTTCTGCTCTTCATGCATCAACCAATTTTGGGCAATGGCCTTATGCAGGTTATCAGCCAAATCGCCCGACCACCAGCCGCAGGTTCATGCCTGAGCCTGGTAGTCCTGAATATGAAGAGCTCAAGTCTAATCCTGATAAGGTTTTCCTGAAAACTATTACAGCTCAAAAGCAGACTCTGCTTGGTCTTTCCACCATTGAGATTTTATCAAGGCATACTTCTGATGAGGTTTACCTTGGACAAAGAGAGAATCCTGAGTGGACAAAGGACTCAAAACCACTAGAAGCTTTTAAAAGATTTGGAAAAACTCTGTCTGAAATTGAGGACCAAATTCTGCAGATGAATAGTGATTCAAAATGGAGAAACAGAGTTGGACCTGTTAATATACCATACACTTTACTATTCCCTAAAAGTGAAAGTGGAATAACTGGCAAAGGAATTCCAAATAGTATAGGAATATGATTCCCATTGCATACTATTTGACTACAATTTAAGACTGTACCTAATCATAGGTATTCATCTCAATGCATATAAAGTGCTGAAAGAGTAATGGAAATTTTGGGGCATACTAGTTTAAACTTAAAGATTTATTAATATATACATTACATTAGCAACTATGCACATAGAATGGAATTTTTTTTTTTTTTACCCTTTAAACTTATTAGTGTGCTGTTTGCATCAATTTATCAAACAGAGAGCTCACACGGCCCCAAATCGGTTACTATTTTAGTATGAACCGTGATGATAAAACTTCCTTAAATGAAGTATCTTATTAATATCTAGATGTGTACTAAGAGGACATGCCATCTACTTTGTTGATTAGGAATAAGATGGCCTACTGAGGACAAGCCCCCCATATTCCATAAGCGCTTTCACCAAGAAGTTTAAATGCGAGTGTTGAAGAAGAAGTGCCCCATACACTACAACGATCCCAGCTATCATATAATCATAAAGATTATATGATAACTTTGACAGGCCAATAAGCAATTTATCAGACATATTAGGAAGTGACAACCCAGCTTCCACAGCGTTCAACTCCGCAAAATAAGCTCTGTAAAGAGTACATCTAGAGGTGTATAAGAGACAGGTACAACATCATGACACTGTTGACAAATATCTGTCTCTTATACATAATCTTGATGTAATGAAGAGAAAGTAGGGAGAATATTTTCTGCAGATCCTACACTGAAAAACTTCAAAATTATTCAAAGCTCTGAACCACAGATTTTCTTCCGAACTGTATTCTTACTTATACTTGAGTGAGCCTACACCAGAAGCTCTGAATCATCAATGATGTAGTGAGAGCGTGCTCCATGGCTAGATGATATTGCTGAAAAAATATGAAGTTACTATTTTTGGATTAGTGATGTTACAGGCCTTGTAATATGCCACATCTTGGACTAAACTGTAAGGATGCAATGGGTACAAGTAACTAACAATCCATCAATATTACAGAAAAAAAAAAACACATAATGTGGACCACAGAACAAGATTAAATCCATAAATCAATTTACCATATAAACATAAAGAAAAAGTCGTAAAACACTGTAAAATGAGCCATACTTGTCCATTAGCATGAGTGCCACATTCAAATCATCCTATTGTACTAAGCTTCAACATACAATACCTCTTTACTGTGTAGCTTACAATACATATAGCCATCAGACAATCCAGTCACTACATATGTACGTGCATATAGTATCAGTAACATATGCACTAATATAACGCATTTACATATAATTATCTTAGCACAAGTGGAAAAGATAGGGGGAACATGAGCAGAGGCAAAATAGATCACAGCACACTCATAACTGAAAATAAAAATAGAGAGCTCAATAATTTACAAGGGTATACAAGCAAATTGGATTTAGGCCTAACTTTTAGGAACTCGTAAGACAGAACCAGAATAGTACGGGCTTTATTTGGTTGACTAGAAATAACAAAACAGAAGAGAGATGAGAACCAGTTCTCACCGACTACAATAACATGTTTTTCTATGAGCATAATTCATGCAGAGCACACCACAATTCCACATGCAATTCACACACATTTCACATTAGATGTATAACATTTATCATCAAACACCATCATATATATACATGCTTAACCCATTTTATATAAACAATTACTATTTAAAAGATATAATCATTCCTAAAATCATTTAAGAAAACGTTAGAAATAGTTCTATGTCAACAGGCCTCATCTATTTGGTGTAACTTCACCCATAAATGAGATAAAAAAGGTCGCAATTCAGATTCTAGATTATCCCAAAATCATCCTAGAATGTTACCCAATCAGATCCCAAACAGAAGAAAAGAAAATACCATCCCCAAACTCTATAAGGATGCTGCAGAGCCGAAACAAATGAGGAAAAGGTGCATACTGACTTATTTGCAAGAAATAGAATTTGGGACCAAAAACACCGCGGAGGCACCAGTAAATGCCAAATATTGCACAACTGCTAAATTATATTTTGAAAAATACTGGGACGAAAAATGCCGCATTGCGAGCCACAGATTTTGAATCTAGCAAAGTGGTGCTCGATGCAAATGGAGAACGATCAATTCATTTTCTTCCCAATACTCAAACTTAGACCAATTAAACCCAGTTAATTCCAATTCATAACAAACTAATATATAACAATAATGATTACACTATTATCTACCAATTTTCCATATTATCTACTATTTTTTTCGTAGAACATTTCAATTATACAAAAGCATCCTCAAATGCCAGTCCAGGTACCTAAATGACCAATAGAAGAATTGACTTACCTTCAATAGCTTGAGTTATTTATGTAGTACTTCCTTCTTCAATTAAATTCCTTCCTTGGCTCTCCTCTTCAATACTTTGCACGTTGTGAGAAACCGCTCAATCCCAAAGAGTAATCACGTTCAAAGTCAGATTCAAACTCGTAACTCAATCCCCGTAATTCGTGTTGAGACCACAAACCCATTGGTTGAGTTTTAGTATACACAAGTTCTAATTCATTTTAAAATAACAGAACTCACTTTAATACTTGTAAGGCAACTCACAAAATTAAGTGAAATTCGTATTGAATTGGCCAACCCAAATTCAAAACATCTTTCCCTAAAATTGAAAAAATCTATATATTTTAAATATATATAACTTTAACCAATATCATCTAATATGTATAAAAATTATATAATGAAATCATTATATAATAAATAGTATATATACACATATTATTCGGATCTAGTTTTAAATGGGCAGAGGTTAGTGCAGCCCAATCTCAACACACAATGAAATTGGGTTAAAATATTAGATCCAATCTTAACTCATATCACTTTACTTGAAACTCGCTCTAATATTTTTTGGGCCAAATAGACTGAGTTCAGGTCGACCCAAGTCAATGGCAGATCCACCCTTTGGTTAGAGGGGACACGTGCCCTATTGGCCAACAAAAAATATCAATTTTACTTATGTAATTTTATTTTATTTTTTTTGCTTTTACTTTATTAATTTATAAAGTACCTCCACTGACCATAGGAAATTTTCTTTTTAGGTGTTTTATTTTGCAAGAATTTTAATTCTCCATTCGTGGATTTTTTTATACAAAGATGTTCGTCCTTTAATGAAATAAATTGTTAGGCATTAACAACCTTATATCATCTTACATTATTTATTATTTATTAAATACATATGTTTGGAAAATCCTATAGTCACATTAATATACGATACCATTGTCTTTTAAAACTTGTACATAAAACATTCAAAGACTTCGATCTGTCTCGCAAACACATCTAGATGTGTATAAGATAATAGGCTTATATGCCAATTGAATTTTTCATATGTATTAGTTCCTATTATTTGCCTGCATAAATATTTTATTATCAATTACAATTTAAGAACTAAAAATCAATTAATTGAGCCCTACTCAAATTTTGTCCTGAATTTGCCCCTGACCCAGCTAAATTGACAATCCTAGTTATTGGATTAGTTGGGCCACTGTTTCTTATTAGTCCAAAGAATAGAACTAAGATGCAATTATGCTTAGATGTCGAATTCATAATCCCCTTGCCAAAGTTTCATTCTCAAAACTTACTAATCTTGTGACTCGGAAAAAAAATAGCACTTGTTCTTCATTTGATCCTTGAACTTTTAGGTTGCTTCTCATCCAATGTGATCAATTCAATGTGCCTTTACATATGGTACGATTCTATGATGCAACACTTATCCTTTTAGTATTATCAGGAATTGGTTGGGTTAACTGAATCGGTCTGGTTAGCCCATCGTGGACAACTCATCCTTTTATTTCTAACATTCTCCAATTTGCACAAAAAATGGGTTTTTTACCCCTTAAACTTGTTAGTGTGCTGTTTGCATCAATTTATAACACAAATAGCTCACGTGGCCCCAAATCCATTACTATTTTAGTATAAATTGTGATGACAAAACTTCCATAAAATAAGTAGTTTGTCAACAAGGAGTACACAAGAAGTCAGGGAGATCATGCTATACGATGTGTCTCTTATACATTATATGCATAGCATAGGACAATTGTGGTCCTCCATATTCCATAAGCACTTTCACTAAGAAGCTAAATCACCTTCCATAACAAATTGAGATAAATGTGAGTGTTGAAGAAGAAGTGTGTGACGCCCCGTCCCACATTGAAAGTGGAAGGGAATATTCTATTGTTTATAACACCTTGGATCATGGGTTACTTACAACTTGGCTTAAAGGTTGTCTTGATACACATTTGGATATAAAATTCAAAAGTTGTTGGGCCAGCCCAAGGCTTGGGGTGTTACAGTTAGTATCAGAGCGAATCTCGTGTGGTTTCTACACGGGGTGAGATTGGGCCAGTATTGGGCTATGCTAGACAATGCATTGTATGTGATCTGTTATTGGGCCCCAACTTGGGCATTGCGAGGACGCAAAGCCTTAAGGAGGGGAGATTGTGATGCGCCGTCCCACATCGAAAGTGGTAGGGGATATTGTATTATTTATAACACTTTGGGTTGTGGGCTACTTACAACTTGGCTTAAGCATTGTGAGTCTGTTGTTTCCGCTCAAAAGTTGTTGGGCCAACCCAGGGCTCGGGTGTTACAATTGGCATCAGAGCGAACCTCGTGTGGTCTCTGCACGGGGTGAGACTGGGTCAGTGGTATTGGGCTATGCTATGCATTGTATGTGATATGTTATTGGGCCCCAACTTGGGCTTTGCGAGGACGCAAAGCCTTAAGGAGGGGTGATTGTGACGTCCTGTCCCACATCAAAAGCAGAGACCACACGAACGGGTGAGACTGGACCAGTGGTATTGGGCTATGCTATGCATTATATGTGATATGTTATTGGGCCCCAACTTGGGGTTTGCGAGGATGCAAAGCCTTAAGGAGGATGATTTTGAAGCCCGTCCTACATCGAAAGTGGGGGATATTGTGTTGTTTATAACACCTTGGGCTGTGGGCTACTTACAACTTGGCTTAAGCATTTTGAGCCCGTTGTTTCCACTCAAAAGTTGTTGGGCCAGCCTAGGGCTCGGGATGTTACAAAGTGCCTTATAAGCTACAATGATGGTAGCTATCGTATAATCATAGAGATTATATGATAACTTTAATATGCCATTAAGAAATTTACTAGAGTTATTAAGAGTGACAACCTAGCTTCCATAGTGTTCAACTCGACAAAATTTGAGTCTGTGATTAAAATTCACCTTGACAACAATTAATGATTCACTACCTTTGTGATACTGTTGACAAATATCTTCAATTTTAACCCTTTACTGGATTAATCAAGAGAAAATAGGGAGAAAATTTTCCGTAGATCCTAACTAAAAAATTTCAATATTATTTGAAGCTCCGAACCACAAATTTTCTTCAGAATCGTATGCTTACTTATACTTGAATAAGCCTGCACCATAAGCTCTAAATCATCAATGTTGCTGTGAGAGTATGCTCCATGGATAGATGATAGTGCTAAACAAAATTTAAAGTTACTATTTTTGGAGTAGTATTTGTCATGTACCGTAATATGCCACATCTCGGACTAAACCCTAAACATGCAATGCGTAAAGAAGGTAACTAACAATCCATCAGTATTACGTTAAAGTATCCATAAAATGTAGTCCACATAACACGATTAAATCCATCGTTGTATTCTAAAACAATATATCAAGGAAATGTCATAAAACATTATGCCAAGGAAAAGGCATAAAACACTATAAAATAAGGCATACTTGTCTACTGGCATGAAGGTCACATTCACATCATCCTATTTTATTAAAGTTTCAACATACCATAAGTATTTCACACTTCTCAAGAACTGGTCCAATACCATAATCCTCTTGGACGTAAGCACTATCATCTTCGCCTAGAACACGATCATAATCAAAAGTTGCAAAAAGGTTTATCAATGGTGAGCAAAGACTATGGTTGATAAGTGATTTATAAGCTTACAATACATATAGCTATTAGACAAGACAGTCAATACACATACATGCATATAGTATTTGTAACATAAGCACTAATATGACGCATTTACATATAATTACCTTAGCACAAGTGGAAAGCAAGGTGGAACATAGGAAAGGAAAAACAAATCATAGCACACTTATAACTAAAAATACAAACAAATAGCTCAACGATTCACAAGGGTATATGAAGTATATTGGATTTTGGCCTAACTTTTAGGAACTCATTAGACAAAACCAGAATAGTGCAAGCTTTATTTGGTTGACCAAAAATAACATAACTCAAGAGAGATGAGAACGGGTCTTACCAATAACATATTTTTCCTATGAGCATAATTCATGTGTATTACATCACAATATTATTATGCAATTTAAAGATTTTTTGTTCTTTAAGTATCACTTGTATTAACATATATCATGTATCATTCCTGTCGGAAGTATCACTTGTATTAACATATATCAACAGAGACCACTACATACAAATGCTTAACCCTTTTTATATACTCCATTCGTCCCATTATCTAGCATGTGCTTCTAATTTTTCCATGTCCCAAAATGTTCGTCATGTTCAAAAGGTCGAAACATAATCGTTACACCTTTTTCACTTTTATCCTTTGTCTTTTTGTGGAGACAAATGTTACACCATTAAAAGTTTGAATTTTGAAGGGTAAAGTGGGAAAGATTTAAACAACTATTACTATCAACACACTATTCTTAATAAGTTGGATTCTCAAAAAATGACAAAAATTATGGGATAGAGGGAGTAAAAAATTACTATTTAAAAGATATAATCATTTCTAAAATCATTTAGGAAAACGGTAGAAGTCATTCTGTGTCAACAATCCTCATCTAATTGGTTTCACTTCACCTATAAATGAGATCAAAAAGGTCATAATTTTGATTTTACATAATCCCAAAATCATCCTAGAATGTTACCCAATTAGATCCCAAATAGAAGAAAAGAAAATACCATTAGCATGTGTCTATGAGGAAGCCGCAGTTGTCTCTTAAGCACATGAGTAAATGTGTATCTTGACACATCTGGATATAAGATGAGACCAAATTTCTATTGCGGAGCTTTGGAAATGAAAGATATTGATATTACATTGTAGCCAAATTACATTATGAAAAATTTAGGACAAAAACACCGCTCTGAGCCCAAGTTGGGGCCCAAAACATCTCTTATATGCATCTAGCATATCACATACAACTGAATGATCAATTCATTTTCTTGAAAAAACCCAAACATCAATCTTGAACTTAGACAAATTAAACCTAGTTAGTTTAGTTAATAACAAACTAAGATTTAGCACTTATGATTACACTAATATTTACCAATTTTCCACAACCCAAGTTCTTTTTATGATTTTTATGGTGAGAAATTGGATTGAGAGCTTCTGCCTCTATATTTTTCAAAGAGCTCCATAAGCTCTATTTATAGAAATTTAAATCTTTATCCTCTTGGGAATAGCAAGTTGGAGATGGCAAGGATGAGGTGTTGAGCTTGAGCATGAGTTGTGAAACACCTCATGCATCCACCTCTTCCTCCTTCTTGATTAATGATTCTCTTCTTCTTCTTCTTTTTTTTTTTTTTTTTTCTTTTGATTAGGAATTGGATCAAATCTGCCCATCATGGGTAACCCACCCATTTATTTCTAACATTCTCCAATTCGCACAAGATGGCCAAACCCATCAAATATCTCATCAATCTCTCTAAGTCCCAATCTTAACTTTCATACCAAAAAAGGGTCATGTGACCTATGAGCACACTTGCACTTGGGAACTCAAACTATGCACCTGTTAGGGATAACATAGCGAGTTAAAACTAAAAAAATTGTTGTGTCTTGTTGTACCCCAAAGTCATTTTGTTACACCAATCAGAGCATACACAATCTCTCAAAAATCATACTTGATAGCCTCAATTCACCATACATTCATAGTTATGTTTCAACCCAAAGGAAAACATAATTTATCGACTAGTGAATATATATTAAGGTGTAATCAAAATAGTTCCCTTTGTACACATTACTTAGTAATGAATAAATTGCTTTCTCGGTCATGCTCAAAATGTCAAATCAATCATGACCATAAGGGACATGCTAAAGTAGTAAACATTTAATTGCCATCATGTATCATAGACAAAAGTCACAAATGGCACAATCAAATGGACTCATACAAGTGAGGAGGCATAGATTTACGTAAAGAAATTTCACTCACTTCCTTTCTTTGGTCATTTGTAGCACATGTGGTAAGAATCATATGTTATCCTGGAAAAGCTCTGTACATAAGAGTATGCCAATTTTCCATATATATACTATCATATGGATTTTAGCTCGAGTCACAACATCTTAAGTGCGCCTAACTGAAGTCATTAGTAGCTCGCTATCACAAGCGCCTTGTTAAGACTTTGCATCCGGCTTTTATCCAATCTCGCATGATCGTGGGATAACATGTTCGGTATATACAACATTTTGACCTCCACTTGACTCAGTTAAGGCAACAATTTTTATTACACGAATCAACGCAATAATTTAGGCTACCTGTCATTCCTCAATTGTGTGTGTGTAATCTCATTTCAATTCGCCCTCATGGCGCCTGAGGTGGTCACTCATATGATGAGTCGACCCATGCTTGGTGGCATAACTCTCATAATGTACATGAGTGCTTAGCAAATAAACATGAATAACGAGATACCATAGCATTCATTACAAGCATTTCATCTTTACTTAAAAACATAATACAATATATTATCACAATCTATGCAATCCTGGAGCTTTAACATGATACAAAAACAAATCTCTAGGAATCGGTTTGGTAAGAGGATCAACCATCATTGTGTAGATATATGTTTGGCACGTTCTTTTGCACCATAATATATCTTTAAAAAAATGATATTTTGTCTATATTCTTTGTCCTACTATTATATTTTGGATCTCTAGTATAGTCAATAGCTGCTTGACTATTACAATTGATCACTGTAGGCATAGAGGCATTAGTGAGAACTTTTAGACTTTGTAAAAATCTTTAAGCCAAATAGTCTCTTGCATGGCTGCTACACATACCATTAAAGATTTTTACTGCTATGCTTTCCATTTGTTTCTTGCTAGTCCAAGATATGGTGCCACTATTTCTCAAGAAAACATATCCTAACGTGGATTTTTGTTCATCTAGCTAGTCTCCACTCCAATCTGCATAAGATTTAGGACCTCCAATTAGTTGGATATCACAGTATGTTTTATACTACCAGGGAAGCTGTCTCTTATTATAAGAGACAGATATCACACCACGAAAGAGCCAGAACATGGTGATATCATCAACATTAGAATACTCACTGCATAGTAAATGTCAAGATGAGTACACATTATGGCATACATGAAACTTCCTATGGCCCTTGCATATGGAATTATTTTCATATTTTTTATTTCTTCTGGAGTTTTAGGACACATTTCTTGACTAAGGGTATCGCCTTTTCCAATTGGTATGTTAATTGGTTTGCAATCTTGCACATAAAATTGTTCAAGAATTTTCAAAGTATAAGGCTCTTGTGAAAGAGCAAGAAACTTCTTTGAACGATCTTTCTAGATTTTCACTCCAAGAATATATGCTGCTTTGCTCAAATCTTTCATTTCAAAATTCAAAGATAACCAATCTTTAGTGGCAATAACAACATTTATGTTTCCAGCCAATAGAATATCATCCAAATAAAGTGACAATATTGAAAAGTGTATCTTCAAATTGCTTTATATAAACACAATGGTCTTAATCAATCATTATAAACCCACAAGAAGTTATTGTTCAACGGAATCCAAAATACCATTGCCTGGATGATTATTTAAATCCATAAATAGATCTCCAAAACTTGCAAACTTGTGCTCTTGATCTTTAACAATAAAACTTATTTTGTTGCATGTAGAATTCTTCATCCAATTCTCCATTGAAAGATGCAGTTTTGACATCCATTTGGTACAATTCCAATTCCAAATCCAAATAGGAACAATAGCCAAGATAAGGTGAATAGAAGCAAACTTCATGTGACAGGAAAATTTTTCTTCATATCTATACCCGTCTAATGCTGTCCCTTAACCACCAAGATGTGCCTTGAATATTTCAATAGATCCATATACCTTCCTTTTTATTTTGAGAACCCATTTGTTCCCAATAGCATTACGATCTGGAGGAAAATCAACCACATCCCAAACATGATTTGTTATCATAGACTCCATGTCCTTCTTCCATTTTCCTTTTCCCTTCTTCTTTATTTGTTGATAAAAGTGCCTCTCAAGTGTTTTAGGCCCATTTGTGTTTTGAAATTGATCATGAAAGCTTTCACATCAATTTCAAAACAATGACGAGATAAACTTTTATGATGTGTTTATATACATCTTAATTGTGAAGTAAAATTGAGCCATTTGAAGACATTTCACCCCCACTTGGTTCAAGACTTTGAAGAATTTCGTCTTGTCCCACATTTGAACTACTTGGGATGCTAACCTCCCCAATATCTTGCATTTCATGCAAGAGAAAGTTTTTATTAATTTCAACCCTCAATGAAAATTTATTTTCCAAGAATGTAGTATCTCTTGATTCTAATGTAGTTATAATTCTATCTTGAGTTCACCAATGAACACATATCCCTTTAAATGTTCATAATACTTTATAAAGATAAGTTTCTTTCCTCTGCACCCAATTTTTCATTTTTATGCTTTGGATCGTGAACATATGGCGCAGACCTCCAAGGTCACAAATTACATTGATCGGGTTTTTAACATGTCCAAAGTTCATAAGGAGTGGAAGAGAGCTGTCTCTTATGGCACATCGATTAAGCACATAGGCAGCATTCAACAAAGCATTTCCCCACTATGAGATAGATAAATTTGCATGCGCCATTATTGACCTAATCATGTCCAATAGAGTTCTATTCCTTCTTTTAGCAATATCATTTTGTTGCAGAGTAGTAGGAATAATCAATTGCCTCTTTATTCTTTACACATCTAGATGTGTATAAGAGACAGATAGATACTCACATCCATGTTATGTCCTTAATGATTTAACTGCTTTGTTCAATTGATTCTCAACCATATTTAAATATAGTCTAAAGCAATCTAATGCTTTTAACGTATGAAATATCAAGTAAATATGACCAAAATGAGTAAAATCAACAATAAAAGTAATGAAATATGAGGCTCCGTGCCTTGACTTCATATTCATTGGACCACACATATCAGAATGAACTCATATCTTGGTGCATACACCTTACAAAACAAGTTTACAAGTACCAATACCTTTGACTTCAACTCTAGCATTGCTTCCTACATATATTTGCTTTGAAACAATGGAGATTCGATGATATTCGAGAAACGCTTCTCTGTCTCTAGCTACATGGTCCATGGTTCCTGTGTCAAGAGAAAGGTTATTCGATTCATTGAGCATGACAGTGCTATAAACAAATTGTCATAGATGAGAGAGCAATACCCTTTTCAACTCAGTGCATTCATAGGCATAGTGTCTCAATTTTCCATGATTATAACATGTGTCTGGGAGTTGGTCTCTTATACACATCTAGATGTGTATAAGAGACAGTTTTTGTTCAAAATTGTCTAAGCTTAGTCGATGAAGTTACTTCAAAATTGGCTTTAAAAGCAACCCATAGTTCATTAGCAGTTTTTATACTCCTCATACTCAACCATAAGATCATCTTGCAAACTACTCAGCAATCTAGATGTGTATAAGAGACAGCTGCTAGTAGCGCCTCACACCACGAAAGAGCCAGAATAAACTGATGTTGATGAGTATCACCACATCTTATATCTTTCGTGGTGTGATATAGAGTTTTTGAATATTCTTTTTCTTCAAGAATATAGTAAGCATGATGATGCCATACATTATAATTATCACCGTTCAATTTCTCTTCTTTGTTTAATTCAGCATAATGTTGTTTGTAGAAAAAATGGTTGTTGTCACAATAAACATCTGTCTCTTATACACATCTATTCAAGATGTTTTGAAAAGCAAGTTATCATCTGCTTAGCCGGTGGTTAAGGGATATACCCAACAAGACGGGTGATATAGCACAAGATCTCTTATACACACATGTGTATAATCATCTCTCATTAACTCAATGTCTATATAATATTATTTCAATATATTTGTGCTAAGTTTAGGATAGAAATCTCAAACTCAGCCAACCCTAGCTCCCACTGTAACAAGGATATAAATATATATGGCATAAAATTAACACACACAGATATATACATATATATATATATGAATTAAATTTATTTATCTTTTAATTATTCATGAATAAAAATGCATTTGGCATTCCTTAATAATATTAATAAGGAATGTATAAATGACAGAGCAAGAATTGAGTAATTATGAGTTAAAATAGTTTATTTTGAGTTTTGTAGGATTTGAGTGAAGAAAGAGTCAAAATTGATTATACTTTGGACATGTTAAAAAGGAAAAAAAATATAGAATATACCCAAAAATTTCAAACTTTGTGATATTCTTGTAGAGTATAAAATCTGTCTCTTAATTTTATCATAAGAATCATATTTTTGTGATTTTTCTTTAAAAGATTTTCGATGAATTTTTTGAAGAACAAAAAAATCAATTTTTAAGTTTTTTTTTTTTTTTAATTTACTGAATTACTAGCCTTATGAGGAGCATGGACTACAAGCGCTTTCTTCTTCTTCAAAACATGTATAGGCAAAATATTTTGTACAAAACTCTTAATCTGTTTTTCTCTCGATCCAGACATTCGTTTGACACATAGAATATACCGTTGGAAAGCTCTTTTTGTATGGAACAAGAACAAGCAAAATTTACACCATCATGCTGCTCATATGAACAACAAAAATTTATATAATTTTTAGGACATAACATGGATGTGAGTATCTCTATGAAAGTTAACTCACCAAATTGCACGGTCAAGCTCAACTACCAAATAGGAGCTTATGTCCGTAATTTCATAACTTAAACTTGTTGTTGCACAAAGTTTCCATAAGAGATCTCTTCTCAAGCTCTCAAAAATTCAAACAAGCCCACCACATTAAATATCCGTTTGATTCATAGAGCGTTTAAGAACATGTAATAAAGACAGTTAAATATTTGGACATATTATTGAATCTAAATTATACACATCTTTGTGTATTGAAGTGTGTGCTTATGTGTATAATCACAAATAGAAGAACTTGATACAAAAGAGAAGTGTATAAGAAGTTCTTTTTATAATTTTTGTGGTCAATGATTGGGATTGAGATACACTATCTCTCTATTTTTAAGAGAGCTCCATAAGCTCTATTTATAGATCTATAAATGTCTCTTATACTTAGGGGTAAGTTGGAAGTGGCACTGCAAAAAGGGGTATTCAACTTGAGCATGATGGTGTTAAACACCTTATGCATCCATCTCCTCCTTCTTGATTAATCATCCTCTACTTTTTTTTTCTTTTTTTTCTTTTTTTTTGGATTAGAAATTGGGTCGGTCAACCCATCATAGGCAACCCACCCATTTTTTTCCTAACAAATACAATATAAGGTATGTTGTATAAATGTAAACCTTCTTTTCCCAGACTCTAAGATCCAGTAACTTAATTAATAGACATGACCTTCATACCACTGTAGCACAGAGATGAATATTGACTAAGTTTTTGAAAACAATAAACAAGTAATAAAGAAAACCTTAATTATCCTAATCAACTCCCAGACACATGCAAGTATACAAGGTGAGTTTGTATATAAGATTAGTAAGGATCATTCCCACGAGGACTATTGGAACAATAACTAGGTTCACAAGCCTATTTATAAGTTAGACGAAATAATCAGGGGTTTTTGACTAAACTAAAACTAAATCCAAGCACAAGAAATTAAAATAAAGACAAAAATATAAAATTTTAACCCTACAGAAAGCAATGGAGTATAATTAACTAAAACCCTAATTTAATCTACCCTATTTTCTATAATTTAATCAAGAATGAGAATTTAAATCGGTCTACCCTATAAAAGCATACACATCTAGACGAAATTAAAATAACTACAAAATTAAGACATTAAATTACCTTTTAGAAACACAATTAATTAATGGGATAGATTTTTTCAATTGTTCAAAACGAATAAGAACAAAAATTAAATTGCATAAAAATAAATCAATCCCAGTAATTGCAGCAAAAATAAATGTTGATGATCGTCGGTCTTGACATTCTTGATAAGAGAATGAAATTCTAGTTAGAACAATTGAAAAAATCTATCCCATGGATAAAATATCATCTTAGTATTTAAAGCTTGTGCCTAATGATGTCTAATGATGATTATCATAGATGCCAATTAATGATATTGATATGTGTATAAGTTAAATATGTCACTTTTATGGATATAGTACACGATTTTCTACACAAACGGGCCACGAGAGCACTTTTCTTGCAAAAAATAAGCAAACTTATATGACCTATCCGTTGATTGGCACCTAGGAGCTTCAATTTTGTCATGCCTGGGCTCTGCTTCCAGAACCAAACCGATTTCGGCGCCTAGGGGCTGTATTTTTGGGCGCCTAGGCGCTACTAGCAGCGCCAGTTTCAAAATTTTTTCGATTTTGACCATGATGCAAACCGAATTTGGAAAAATTCAAAACATGAGAGTTGTATCACTATGTCATTATGCTTAATTAAACCATCTTGAATTTTCTCAAATGGAGTTTGGACAAGAAAGTTATGCTTGAGCATAACTTTCGAATAGCTCTTCAATGTGCACGTAAATTCCAATTTTGCAACCTCCTCCACTTTTATAATCAATTTTGACTCTTTCTTCACTCAAATCCTACAAAACTCAAAATAAACTATTTTAACTCATAATTACTCAATTCTTGCTAATACATCACTAAAAAAGAGGTAAACAATATATGAAATATCTTATATATATTTACTTGTACGGATCATTCAGAACCTAGATGTCTCCAAGAGACTGTAAAGGAAATAATTATCTTCCGTCTCTTATAGCCATCTATAGTTGTGTATTAGTTTAAGGCTTTAGGCACTAAGAAAATATTGGATCTGTACATGTATAATCAAACAACCTTTTCCAGCAGATGATAACTTGCCCTCTTGCTAACGATGCAATGATATAGTTCTATAATAGATGTTAAACTCTATCCATCTTGACTTATCATGCAGCGTGATTTATGCCTAAACAACAGGAGATGTTTGTGTAGATTTACAAGAGCGTTTTTCTCCCAGAAACAACTGGAGAATTTTTCAAATCAAACAAGATATTGTTGAGCATAGGCAAAGACAACAATCAATTTCTGTCTATTACACCAAGTTTAAAGATTTTTGGGATGAATTTTCATATTATCATGAACCACTTTTGTGCTCATATAGTGGGTTGCTGAAACTCTTACAAAAAGCATGTGAAGGAAAGAGTCATGGAATTTCTCATGGGATTTGAATGACTATTGTGGAACCATTTATAGACAAATCTTATTGATGCAGCCTCTACCTGATACACATCGAGTTTATTCTCTTCTTCTTCATAAAGAAAAACAGGTTGATGTTTCTCTCTATCGTGGAAACATGAATCACCATGCCATGCTTGCCAACCAAAACAAAGTGACTCAACGTATTGGATACAAACATAAATTGCAAACTCTTTTGATAAAGATTATCACAACATTGAGATGTGTTGCTATATACACAGGTTTCCAATTGGCCACAAACGTCATGGAAAAAAGGTGAAACCTCTTAATCAAGGTTGATCAAATGCAAATAGTGTCAAGGTGGAAGCAAATAAAGCATGTAAGGATGGACCAAGGTGTTATTGTGTGAATTAAATTTTTATTTAAATTGATCCCTCTCGTACGATTTGCTCGTGTGAGTTTTTATTTGTGCGAGTTGAACCAATTTAAGGTATTAAATCTCTTAATTACATTCCCTAATTTCTATCCATTATTGGGATGAAACCCAATGTAGTTTTTTGTGAATTATAATTTACTTTCTTTTGGGTATTTGTTTTTAGGTTGATGGGCAAGTAAAATAATTTATGCTGTTTTAAATCTTTGATCGATTAATTAAAATTGACCAATTTTTTATTTGGTAGAATTTTAATTAATAAAAATAACTCTAGAAATAATATATTTTTGTAGTTCTTTGCACTCAATCCTTTAGAGGGTTTCTATATATCCAAATCGAAATCAAGCCACACATAGTTCTAAGTGAATTACAACTTTTAAATATCAATACTTCTTGGCCTTTTGAGGCAATTGATATTGAAATAGATTTTAATATATCTAGATGAAAATCTTATGACACATTGCTAGATGTGTATAAGAGACAATGATTTTATGGTTTATGAGAGATCAGCTTGCTTAGGCTTTAGACACGAATTGGGTAATTTAATTCATGTGATTTTTAATTATCATAAACGACTACATGGGTATGAAGGTCAAAGACAATTAATTTGATTTATTATCTTAAAAGGTAATTTTGGCACTAAAATCAATTAATTTAATTTAATGTCTTAAAAAGTAATTTTAGATACTAAGGCCAATTGATTTAATTTGATACCTTAAAAGGTAAATCGGAGCACTAAACACATTAATTACATTTATTGCCTTCAATGCAATTTTGGTCGATTAGGCAAATTAATTTGATGTAATTATTACCTTAGGTAATTTTAGACACTAAGGCCAATTAATTTGATCTAGTGCCTTAAAAATAATTTTGAGCACTAAATCTGATTAATTTAATTTTGTGTTTCAAAAGGTAATTTTGGGCTCAAGAGATGTTAATTTAACACATTAGATTAAAATTCAAAAGTGCCCTATATATTATATTTGCCTCAAATTAGTTTAATGCACCAAACTGAATCAATTGTTGAAATATAGCATTTAAAATCAATTTTAAGGCTCTAAGGCCAATTGATTCAGTTTGGTGCTTTAAATAATTTGAGGCAAATATAATATATGGGCACTAAGACCATTTAGTTTGCCTTAAATTTTTTGTCAGAGAGCTTGAACATTAGTCTCTTGAAAATAATAATGAACTGTATCAAATAGGAGATTTTTTTTTTTGTTTTTGTTTTAATGATGTAGAAGGGTCATACTTTATTTTCTTATTTCATGATTTCTGCTTCATCCTTTATCTTGGCCTAGCCTTTAAGAACTCTTGATTGTAGTGTAATAAGTTTAGATTTTACTTAAAACAAAACAATACTACAATCTCAAATTACGTACAGGCTTGAAGATTTAAAGAAGAAAGAAGGAGGATTAACAAGAATAGCTCTCCTTTATTTATAGAGAACTATTGCAAGTAAATAATTTCAATTTTTCTACATGGCCCTAAAGATATACGAGTAACTTTTTTAGAAAGTTGGAAACATGGAAGGATTGTTCAAAGTAGAAAATGACTATCAACAAACCATATTTGAAGAATTTTCTGTTTCCCGTACTCCTTAAATTTGTCCTACCTTTCTCAACTTCCTTTACTTTCTTTTTTTGTTCATAGTCTTTTTTTTCTCTCTCTATGCCTATGAAAAAAAAGAGATGTGTATAAGAGACATATAAGAGACAGCTTATACACATCTCATGTCTATTACCCTGTGGTAGTCAGCTGAAAAAATAAACATATAACAGGTAGTTTTAAAACATAAAACTAGCAAAAAAAAAAAAAAAAGGTTGGTGAGATAACTTCCCACTTTTTGTTTCCATTGTTTTTCTTTATCAACGTGGGATATGTCATTTTTTCACTTGACTACCACAGGTGATAGACATGCAGTAGTTAACCACTTTCATGTACAATAGTAGATGTGTATATTATATTGATTATATTTCCCAAGTTCAACTAATNTATTAAGTCATTGGTTCACTCTATGTTACAACCCATATGAGGTTGGATGAAATCCTTGAAGTTCCACAGTTTCGAGTTAATTTATTATCAGTTAGTAAATTAACATGAGCCTTAAAATTTATGGTGACATTTTTTTTCCTGAATTTTGTATTGTGCAGGACATGTCTACATGTCTTCCTTGATTGACATGTCCTGCACAATACAATGATTCCACTACCTAGCACAATCACCAAAATTCAAAGTTGTTGTGCACCAAGCATTCCAATCTTTGGCACCAATGACTTGGGCATCCTTCATGTGATCGTCTTCAAGTTCTTTGCAAAGTAAGTTCTACGATTTATTTTGATTCCAACCATGTTTGTGAAATTTGTTCTTTAGCCAAACAAACTTGTTTACGATTTCCGTCTAGTTTAGCTTCTTCTCAAGTACATTTTGATGTGTATAATAGACATGCTCCAAA
>JANKKI010000603.1:0-117578 GCA_025175665.1 Cinchona pubescens
AGAGGATAATTTGTTCATTATCATGCTGCTAAATTGCTTCAAAATTAAAATTTATGGAAGTTCTATATATAGTCCCGTTGAGGAATAATTCCATTGTTTTAAATGTTTGTCTAACAATCTTTAAATCACACATTATTTTATTGGCATTCAAATATTTTAAGTAGAATATGGTCCTGTCTCTTAATACACATATAATTTCCTTAAAACGTATGGTCTCTTATTCTCAATATCATTCTCTAGAAAATGTCTGGGTTAGGAATTTCGTGTAACACAGCCATTGAATTGGCATCAAAATGGTGAACCCCTTATTTTGATACTAATCTAACGGCTAAAAATAAGACTCCACATTGTAGAGGTCCTACAATGTCTCTTTAATTATCTAATGAGTATCAAGAGACAGATGCCAAGGTACCTGATAGGGAACTTCCTTAACCACAGCCCACCCGATGAATCACTTCTTTTATGCTCCTCCAGCTGCCATTCCAATTGAAAAATAAATATTAGTCGAAGTATATCTCTTTAATTATACCTTAATTTGGAGTTGCAAAAATTTCACGTACTGGACTGCCTCTTCAAGCATGGTGCTAATGTCAACCTGCCGTTGCCAAAAATTGATTCTTAGATTCTCTTCATATATGTCGGATGCTAATTAATCAACTAAATGATTCCGTGCAAGATTAATTAATTACCTTAGTTCCATTAGGGACAAGATTCTGCAAGGTTCTTTAATTCGTTTCATTTCCCTTCTTTTCTACAAAATTAACAAAGAAGAATTATTAGGATAATATATAAGAAAAATTCTTTTGCTACTTACACTGTATTCTAGATGAGTATGACAGATCATTAAATGATTAAAAAATAGTGAATTTTCCAACTTTTTAGCCATAACAACGACTATTATAACTACTCTATATTACGAAATGTGTCACCAACACTTTCTGCTTATACTTAAATTGTAATAAGAGAAGGATCATGAGTTTTGTACCCATGCAAGGCTGTATAATTATATACCCTAGCATAGAGGCTCTGGGGTTTGTTTTCTGTTTTAGTTATGAAGCTTATAGTCCATTTTTGCAAATGTTGTACTAGCTCCTTTCAAGTTGGAATTTGAAGGCAATAATATTATTCCTCCATTAAACTCTTGAGAAGCATTAATGGACTCATCCTCTGAGAGGCAGCTGCTCGAGCTCTGCCGGTGAAGCACCGGATGGCTGCGTTCACCGTCATTGATATTTTGATGATCGGTTGACTTGAGCTGCTGATCATTATTCTTTGCCTTCACCGTTCTCTTGTTCTTCTGGACCTACATTTTAGGAATGACATATAATTAGGAACATCGACAGAAATACAACTTGGGCTATGTTTGGTTCTCTACCAGAATTGGAATTGTATGTATCCTGTATAAGTCTTCGGATAAAGTTTCAATTCCTGTTCTTGATCGAATTATAGCACGAAAAGATTTTCAATGCCAATTATTCAGTGGTAATTCGATGCCATCAATAATGGACGGACTGTCGTAGATGTGATTAATTTTACAGGTAATCATTAAATAACACCGCTAAAGCATTAAAAAAACAAATGGTGATTGTAATTGTAAATTCACATGATAGTACTAATTACTGAAAAGATCACATCCTCGATTTTAATTAATCTAGTGCCACCAATAATATATGGAGTATATAACATTTGGACAATTTCGATACTAAGTGTTAAATAACATCGTTAAAGCAGTAAAACAATAGAAATGGTTGTAATAGAAAATCCACGTGAGGGTCCATCATTACTGGCACTCAAAAATTTGACACATCTCCTTTGGTACTGAAAGAGAACCAAACAAATATTGCTAACATATTATTTCACATTCTACACTTCCATTTCAAGAAATGTAGATTGTAAAATGCAATCAACAATAACGTTGTTACTTACATCTAGTGGTGTAAGAGAGGACTTTCTTAGAAATCTTACATAAGTTGCCTGTTTTATCTTCTAATGATTGTTGGGAGCCAGCAAAACTGCTTTAAAATTCTCCATTCCTTCAGGAACAGCTCCATGGAGAATTGCATCAGATTCCATGCTGTCACTGCTTACATCTTGGTTCAAGAAATCATCCCCAGCTACCAGTAAATAATTATCTGTATACATTTGATGATCAAATGAGAAATAATTTGAAGAGAATTCGACGTTAGAATTGTTTGGTTGGTCATTTGGAAGTGAATAGTTGTCAAGCTGAGCCATGAAATCATCAGCTTCTTCATTACTAGAGTAGATTGAACTGAAAGAGCTGATCCATTCTCCATTCTCCATTATTTGGAATTTTGGATGGAGATTTGGCTGCTTAATTTACTTTGAAAAGAAGATTAATTTATTCTGTTGTCTGTAAACAAAAATGTGAATAAATATATGACACCAGGTGTATGACAAACTGTCTAGAAATTTTGTGACATTTTTTTAGACATCTCTTAATAGTCTATCATGTACATCTAGATTACATATAAGTAGACAGCCATACACCATCTATTGATGCCAATTCAATAATTAAAAAACAATTCAACCTGTCAAGACATTAATGCTGAAATTCTTAAAAGTTGGAATTGAATACGCCAACTCGATTAGTTGCTGTCAATAATTAATTGATACGTGATATTTTTTTTCGACACACTAAATAATTAAAAAAATTGAAACGCAGTTATAATTTTAAACGTATGTGATAATATATCATTGAGTGGCACTGGATATTTTATTTGGGATGGAGATGAGAATGATTATAGTCTACTACATAACCAATCATTGTACAAGGGAATAAATGCAAATTTTAGTTTCTCTTTTATTCTTTTTAATTGGGATAATAAGAAGTGAGATATTTGGGATGGTAGGACTTTATTTAGTCTTAATTAGGTCTAGGGGAGAGAATCACATCTGGAAATTAAAATCAATCTAGAGAGAACGTGGGGGTCTTTTTTATTAGGATAATTAAATGATAATTAAGTGAATAAAATGAAAGTGATTACATTATCCAACAAGAAACAACCCTAGAGAAGTAGCTAAGAGACAGAGTTAACAGAGTGATTCTTTAAACGAAACTGTAGAATTTCTGAAAAATAATACGGTCCCTTTTAGGGAACCATTCTTTGTACTTTAAATGATATACAGTACAATATCATGTGTTTTAAAAATTTATATTGTACAAACTTTTAAAACTAAGGAAATGACTCCCTAAAAGAGAATGTAGAATTCTCCAAAATTAAAACAATCTAAAAGCCAGATATAATAATCTTCTTAATATCTGCTTTCTTGTCTCCTCCAACGTTCTAAACCTAACAAGTGTTTCAGTAAATCTAAGATTTCGTTCACATTTATATTTGAACTCACAATCTAAAACTTCATCTTATACAGAAGTTGCATGTTTAGCAGATATATATGCTGTAAGATTATCGATTAGATTGACATGGCTATGTAGTATATGTTTACATATGCAAATTCAATCCGGTCATTTTTAGTATATAATTTTTTTTTGGTAATTTTAAAAAAAATATAATTCATCCTTTTTTCCAAAATCATCCTCCTTACTTCTAGTGATTCGCACCCGTAACAATTTAGCATCCGACACTGTATCAAAATACATTAAAAGATTTATTGCCATATATAATTCATCCGCTTGTCGAATAAAAATCATCAAAACTTCTCCTAAAAACCGGTGAATCTTGATGCATTTCAAAGGATTGACTATAAGCTTCATAACTAAGACAGACAACAAAAATATGTATATCCAAGCAATCTTGTGTTGAATAATAGATTTTTATAAATTTGACCGGGATTAGTAAAACATCTTCCATTATTCCACATCTAAATGTGAATAAGAGACATTTCTTATTCACTGTTTCGAGAGCTTAGGCCGAGTATTTCAAGTCTTAAAAAAATCCTCTTCAGCCTACCAGTCCGTGTCTATTTTTACAAGCAATTTGTCGAACTCCCCCATATTCCTCATTAATTAACACCTCCAACCAATTATGTTGTCTCTTCCACGAATCATGAGACCTTCCTTTAATCATATCTATCATTTCTCCCATCACCTATCAAATCTGAAGTTCAACATTTAAACCATTTTTTTTTTTTTTTTTGTATAGAAAAATTAAAAATAATATTCTAAAAAATTAAGAGTATGAGCCGCTCAACTTTTTTGCCTATTATTAAACCAACATAGTAGACTAGTTTTTTTATGGCATAATTAAACCAAACTTTTATCAATTAGAAAATATGTTATTGTTAGATTTTGGTAATTTTGTTATTTAAGTAATTTTGTTTCCTAATACAATTATGTTTAGAGTTGATTCCTATTCTAATTAGTTTTTAGATTTCTTGGTAATTAAATTTGTTACTCTATCTAGAATAGAGAGATTATAGCCTAATGGTAAGGCTATTATATCGTAGGTTTATGCGGATCTCATATGAGAGTCCACGCGTTATTTGTAACTCTTCCTCTTCTCCCACATATTTTTTTATGTGTTGAATAAATTTATCTTCCGCTGCGTGTTTTTTATGCTAACAAGTGTTTTTTATGCTAAAACTTTTTTTTTTTGGATTTGGAGTTTAAACTTGCATTTAAACAAATGAAGGAACCATACAATTAAATCCACATGCGTTTAAGATTATATTGCGTTTCAATAAGTATCGACATTGTCCATAGATGTGTTGAAGGAAACATATCCTATAATAAAGAAAGTTCAATCCACATCCCCCAACCGCGGTTAGCCCTGTCTCTTATACACATCTAGATGTGTATAAGAGACAGCCATAAATCATTGGAAATCTTTAAAATTTTAAATAGTTATGATATTCGTAGGGTATATTGTCAAACTAAATGTTTAATTGGATATTGCTGTAGCAATAAGATTTATTGCCGTGGCAATACCCTTCTTTGCCAATACACATTTAAACATTCTCTTCTACTACTACTACTAGTATTTATTTGAACACATCATTTTAGAGAGGATTAATAGACTACTAGTATTTCTTAGAAATATTTCATTTTAGAGTTACTCAAGTTTAAAGAATCACTCTGTTAACTTTAAAAATTTATACGTTACAAATTTTTAAAATATATAATATTATATTATATAAATATTCAAAATACTAAGGTGATACCGTTAAACAACCATACAATTTTCTTATCATTTTGGAGAGGATTAACTTAAGTGAAACATCCCACTAACAAAGTTGCGCTTCATTGTTTCTATTAGAACACATAGTCTACTGATTTCTTTTGTTCATGCATAATCTACTATATTTCAATGGCATGATTATCTATCCACAAAATAACTTGTTTCGTAAGAGTTTATTTTCCAACAAAAAAAATTAAACCGAAAATAACATAGAAGAAGTATATTGGAGGAGAAACCGAGGTTTGGTTTGGAGTGTGGAAATACGATATCGCATTTCCTTTTAAAAGAAAAGGATTCATTTCCACGTTCTCTCGTTTTAATATGACTTATTGTTACGGGTGCGAATCACTAGAAGTAAGGCTGTCTCTTATACACATCTAGATGTGTCCCATTCTAAGTAATTAGACAACAATTTTAGATCCCTTGCATTCGATCTAGCAAGCTGAAATACATTCTAAATTTCATTTTATTTCGTACATCTTGTTCGGTTGGGGTATGAAAAAAAATATGCATGCAAGAAGTAATCGAAAATTGAGTAAGTTTCTACTATTCAATCATATGGAATATATATAATATTTTTGATACAATTAAAATATAGAAAATTTCATTATTTTTCAATTATCTACCGACTTGAAATACTCGGCCTATAATACACAGTGAATAACAAAAAAAAAAAAATTCACTTTAGAAGTAGGCATCGATGGCCCCCAAGATCCCGGCGTAATTATAGCTGGCCGTCCATTGCACGATCAATATCTATAATTAAAGTCCATTATAACATGCATAATTCATGTATAAAAATAACTAGTACGTGTTGAGAATCAGGTTTTTTTTTTCCTTCTTCCGGGAAATTATGGTATTAAAAAATTAAAATTAAGAACACATCTAGATGTGTATAAGAGACAGAAAATCAGATTTTGTTTTGTTGCCCGGTGGGCAGGGAGAATATAATTATTATTCACTCTAAATCATGACCGACCTGCACGTTTGGAACTTCCTTCATTGTAACATTTTTTGGGTTTCAATTAAAAATTAATCAATTTTGCTAGCTGCTACTCTACTTTGTTGGTTTAATAATTGGCAATTGCAAACTCTGGAAGTGAACAGAAGTCTGCAATTTTTTTTTTGGGGATAATATTGTTGAAATCTTTTAAATTAATATGTATTTTTTTTACACCCCTCATGGCAAACGTTCATCCACTAAACAAATTGCACCCAATTCAATAATTATTGAGAAGTTTTGTACAATTAATGTACAGTTGAACTTTTGTATACCAATTTCCGATTCTCTTTTTCTTCTTCTCCTTTCCATTTTGGATTTTAGAGTCACAAGTAATTAAGAAAAAAAATTAATAAAGTATATTCTCAGAGACGTGACATGAAATGTCTGCAGCCTAACCATCAATTGAAGTCTAGACAAGTGTGTTACATGAAACTTAGTTTTTTTTTTCATTTTTAACTGAAAAAAAAATTATCACTCTTTCTTACTCTCTCTAGTGATTCGAACTTATAACCAATAGATAATAGGAGAAATATCTTACTACTTAACCTGCACTTCATTGCCACATGAAACTTTGTTCACCATTAATTTTACACACGTTAAGACAAATTTTTATTTTTTTATTTTTAGATTAAGAAAATCTAAAATCAAGAGGTCTCACAAGTCTTTTCCTTTTCTCCTTTTCCATAAGTCTGTCTGGTTGGACTTTTACTAACTTGAAGGATATATAACAAAGTATATATGTTGTTATATATCCTTCAAGTTCAAGGAAAGAGTATGAACTCTTTGTGGTTGCAAATTTATGCGACCGATTTGTGTTTCGGTTCCACAAAAAAGAAATCCATTAAGAGACAGGTGCATGAGTGTACTTAGCAAATGAGCTGTATCTTATATAAAATTTAAAAGTATAACAAAAGAATTTTAAAATTTTCCAATGATTATATGTCTATATACGACCTTGGAACCTAAGAAGAGGGACTTAAATAACATAAATTAAAAGAGACAGGTATAAAAGAATAATTGCGAAGTACTACACTGTATGCTTATACATTCCTATATATATAAATATCTAATAATACTAGGTTTAATATTCTTCTTATTCAAATTATAGGGATGAGAAGTAATGTAAGAATATTTATATAATATAATATTCATTTGCTATCTAAAAAGCAAAGTAGATCTTTCCTTAGATGTGTGTAAGAACAGGCAATAATGTCACATCTTATAATAATCTACGATTGTATTATAAGAATTTATACACATAAAAGATCGGTGTTATAAGAACTTATATCATAATATTTGTCTAATTAATAGATGTATACATACTTATGTCTGACTATATTCATCTAGATGTGATATAATGTGTTCTAATAGAAACTTCTTGAAGCGCAACTTTGTTAGTGGGATGTTTTGACTTAAGTTAATTCCTATATACCATGTATCTCGTCTCAAATGATATTAGCAGATCGTTGCATTACTTTTATATTTTGATAAAATTCTAGTGCCCTCTCCATAGCCAAGGGCCAAAGCCCAAAATATACTATCCTGTCTATTAATCCTCTCTAAATGTGTACCAATAAGTAGAGCTCAACAAATTTCGACGGACAAGATCTTGCCTCGTAGCATGAAACATGGTAATTAAGTCTTCTTATTGGCCATTTTCATATGCAGTTTCAAAATCAATTATTGTCCTTTTTTCGTTTTGTCTTCTAATTGACTGTTTTCATATGCAATTTTTCAGTCTATCTGCAGGCCTGAAGTAATAAAGAAAAACGAAGCATAAGAGACAGGATTTGGCACAATATTACGTGAACGTCTATATTTTTTAATAACTTTTAAGTAAGACGTTTTTAAATTTTTCTGACATCTATACATCTTTTTCACAATTCTTGTGTTTATTATAAGGGATACATAGTTTAATAATTTCAAATAAACAAAAAATTTTATAAGAGCCATATAATAAAAATTTTTATATGGTTGTATATTCTAAATAAACAGCCAATTGCAAGCCACACGCTTAGTAATTGCAGTAGAATGTTCGCAATGTCACTATTTCTGCTAATATGAAATTAAATAGTCAATTTTCAGTTATATAACTTCCTATACTCATTTGGTCATGATTAGCACTACGTCAAATACTATAAATGCGAACTTGCTTTACTTCAACACTTAAACTAAGATAATTGCGGCTCTCTTCATATATATATATTTTTTCCAAAAAGACAAAAACGAAAATGCTAAAACGAGAGAAAACGTTCTTGTCAATGTTAAGTGTTGAAAAAAGCAAAAAAAAAAAAAGTCAGACAAGAAAGTTTAATCCCTGGGCGCCATTCTTGTCAAATTCGTGTACCATAATGGAGTGCCCAACAAGTCACCGATTAGGACCCAAAAGGTCAACTCTGATATAGAATGAGTAATTAAGAGTTAGCCATCGATTCATTATATTACTATCAAGTTAAATGAAAGATAGATATGATTAGTTGAAAAATTATAAAAGAAAGAATTTATCAGGTGGTGCTACCGAGTACCGACCAAGTTCAACCCTTTTCACAGGGAGAATGAAGGGAACCCCAAGGAGACAATTGTATCCCCAACATCAATGAATGACCCAAGGGACGATTAATTTGAAGCAGTTTTGGCGTTTTGCTTACAAGACATCTTGATCAAGGAAATTCACTTAATCCTCTGTATTAATGATGACGAAACGTTTCAAACAGGCTCCAACCGTACAATTTCATAATTGCATGCAACTCTTAATAATTACAAAATAAATCAGAGAGAACAAAAAATTCTGCTCCACTTCTTCTGATTTGCATTATAACTCCAACAAAAAAATACTGGAGACAGACTTCTTTCCCTTCTGGTCTTTATTCACATCTAGACTTGTGAAACCAACAAAGTAGAGTAGCAGCTGTCTCTTGTAATGGAACGAGAGCCTTAAGGAAACAAGAGGTTCAAGGAACCAAACAAGTTTTACACTTAAATGACAAGCTGATATCTTGATCCACCATCACAACTCTAAAAGATAGATTACCGCTGCTCATCATCAGCGAGCTCCTCTCCCAAACCACGCTGTGCAAGCCTGTAGTACAGAATTCCCATGGTTGCCATGCAGGCCCTGCAGCAAAGAAGGAAAAAAAAAAGGTTTGTCATGCTTAAAAATAATGATAATATGACAGTAGGTTAAGTGCATTTTTTGTGGCCAGCTTCAAGAGGATAATTAGAGAGACCATGTTCTGATGAAATTTGCCGCACAAGTCAATTATGGCATCAAAATTTTACTATCTATTCATAAAGCCTATGGGGAGGTTTTCTGTTACCTTTTAATGTTCAACAAATATCTTTTAAAAATAATGGTATCAAGAATAAAAGAGGGGGTTCTATACAAATGAAATGTACCCAACCCCACTTTCCTCTTTAAGTACACTCATTGCACCGTGCCTCAATCACTAGCCCTGACAATGCACCAAGTTAGCTTTACTCTTTTTCTGGCCAAAAAGTCTTATAAGAGACAACTATAGTACGTGTTTAAGGAGAAAAACGGTATTTTTCCAGTACCAAGCTTTCTCATTCAAATTTTGGGAATCAAATGAAGTGGTTCAGGTCATCCCATTGATACATTAATCTCTCCATTTAGTTACTCTAAAGTAGTTATTTGTTCGTTCATATGCTGTTACCAGTTTAAAGTTCCTACAAAAACTCTGACCTTTATCAAAATATAAAAGTAATGCAACGATCTGCTAAGAAATTTGAGATACATACATGGTATATAGGAAACATTACATTATTGCTATGATAAGGAGGAGTTTTCTCGGATCCATCCTCGAGGACTTGTGATGTCTTGCGCGGCCTTCTGGAATATCATCTACACCAGATGCATCTTTCCTTGGTGGTGCAGTCACTGGTAAAATTGGTAAAGCACTTGACCAGAGGATCCAAATACACTGTTTTGAGTGTTCCCAAAGAGAGTTGTGAGAGAGAGGGAGAGTAAGAGTCAAAAAGGATAGAGAAAATAATAGAAACAAGAAGTTTTGTACTTATCAACTTCTTTTAGGGAGAGTAGAAGTCATATAGGAAAGAAAAAATAATAGAAACAAGAATTTAAGTACTAGTCAACTTCTTTTTATACATAAGAATACAGTTATTTAATGAGATTAGGAAATTATAGGAAAACTTATTAGTTATAGGTACCTATAGTTTTTCAACTAATCAATTCTAAGCTAAATAACGATTAGAAATAATGAATTTTGATCCACATGTATTATTGCATTACTCAAACCACAACCTAAAAAGACAGGTAAATTTCTCAACTGGCACACACATACATCAACTGAAATTTCATCACTCACCCCTACGTGTGTATTTTTTCCGGTTTCCATCTTCATCATCTGCATAATATGAAATTTCAGAGTTCTGCTTTTCAAGTTGACTCTTTCGGGTTGTAGCACTAGCCTAACATAAGATAGCATGTGTAAGAAGCAAAAATGAGTCATCAAATGAAAAACCCGGGCAAAAACAAATACTCTTACCCCAGCCACACTTGAGCTTTTCAATCGAGAGGTTTTTCATTTGGTTTCATGAGTAGATAGAGATGGAGATGCTGAATTAGGGCTGTCAATCTCCACAATGTCAACGATTTCAGATGTTTTACTAAGGTGACAAGCCTGCAGCGTATGCTCTCCCGTCAGTTGACATTAGTGGATCTGAGGCAAAAGCAGGAGGGGGACTCTGGGACTCTGTTGCAGGCAATGGAACTGGATGGTTCCCAAACAAATTCTTCTCCAAACCAGTCTGCATGAAACCAGAGTAAAGTCAATAACTCCAAATTCTGCTCTTATAATTATCTAGATGTGTACAAGAAGTGAGCAACATTACATTTCAGGAATGATTCACAAGCAAAAGAGAACATGCCTACCTTAAAGTAAAAAAATGCAGAAGGGAAATAACTGTGCTGCCTCCAATATGATTAGGTGCGAGTTCTTAAACCAATTTGATGGGACAAGCTTTGGTGCTTAGAATCATTACATACAATCCAAAGCCATCATTTTCAGAAAATAGAAGCAGAATTTTCGATAACTAAGTGCCTATTTATCACAAGGTTAAAAGTAGAGAATGACAACATATTCCATTCTTCCTGAAAGTGAAAAAGGAAGTTTTGCATGAAGAAGACACATATCGAGAGATGAGATCAAAATGCATCAAAAAGTTCTTCAAATTATCAATAAAACACCATGGGTTAAGCATGTTACGCATAACCCCACATAGTTGTCTGCAATAAGACTTTATAATGTCTAAACTGACACTCCCTGTTTATATAAACCTAGATTTTCCTTAAAAAGTGTAATCCTTCCTCCCTCTGAATCAACTCAAGGCTTCTGTTTCAAGGCCGAAAGGAAATAATAACTTAATTTTAACTTTAACTCACACCTACAAGTCCTCCCCTGCTCCTTCAACAATCACATGACACGATAAAATACAAAAATACCGTTTTCTCCTTAAACACGTCTACCTATCATTTTATTCAGTCCAAAAAACTTGAGTTGTAGGTGGTGATTAATACACTGAAGACCCAAATTGTACCCGAAACGCGGATCGCAAGAGCGCCAGATGTAAGAAAGTTTACCTTTGTCTTATAACTATTCAAACACCAATAATATCAAGTAATATACATCTTCTTGCACAAATTTCACAGTGCAGATCGAAGCATAATCATACAAAATGATGCCTTGCATACTTCATTTCACATTCTAATTGAATAACTAGCTTTACCAGCATTCACTTCCCAAACCACAGCCTCTGCATACACATCTAGAGCAGCAAAGCACATGAAGCTATCAGTGCAGGTTAACTTGGCTGTCTCTTATACAATTGTTTGTATAAAGACAGAGCCATAAGAACAATGTAGAAGCAACATTGCAATAATGTTTTTTCCTGTCACTTATCAAATGAAGCCCATAATTACAAACACTTTTCTCTCCTGATTGATGTCAAAGAAGATAACTAGAAGACAAAACAATGGTACCCCAGGCCAAGTAAGAATTGGTTCCTTCTTCAAATGAGAAGCAAATAACATAACTATTCAGAAACTAACATTACATGCAAAATCTGAAATTTCTCAATGCTTCATTATTTAAGTTCTGTCACATAGATGTTGCTTACAGAAAGAGGGGCTTAAGAAAATTTTTGAAAGCGCACATACCGAAGTTGAACATAGGATGTCAGAACTCCAGCAGGAGCAGTATGAGGGGGAAACCCTTTAATATGTGAAACCAAGCAGCTTGTATGTATAACATCTGCACAACTGCAATAATTTTATAAGACACGAAGTGCAGAGACCTTTCCAAGATTCCCAAGCGAAGCAAAAAGACATAAGTAAAATGTATTTCCAACATACGCAAGCAACCCAATCGAGTAGTTTGAGAGTCGGTTCCTCTCTTATACACATCATGTGTATAAGGCAGCATTTTGGAGGCCAATCAAATGCTCCATCAAAATACATAATTGTGTATTGTATGAAGCCTGTGTTACATGGATCGTGGTACGGATTGTATACGTGGTCCGGGTACGAACCAGTCTCGAATACACATCAATTTAAATAAGAAACAGGAATTAAGTATGATATGCTGGCGGTTTGTCTTCCATGTTAATTGCTGAAGTACTTATGTCCACACCCTGATGCTTATGGCACAAAACATCCACGCCACATTGCCATAACAAAATTGCCTGACCCCCTACGTATGAGGCACCCCAAGCATTACTCAATGTGCTTCATAGCACATCTAGACTGAAATCACCTTGAAGACTTTCACAACTATGTATGAAATACAGCGTCTTTTATCCTATTCAAAAAGGAATTTTGAACCCATAATTTAACCTACAACTAAGATCTCCCGAAATCCTACTAATTCTCGTCTACAAAGAGCATTCTACTTAACCCCACACCTTGATGGTAGAAAACCAAGAGCAATATTCTTACTTTCCACCTTAGAATCCGGCACACAGTAGAAAAAATTTAAAACAAGTCAAATTTAGATAAAATTATTCCAGAGCATACATACCACGCATAGTTGACTTTACTCTGGAAAGCATATACACTCTCCACAAACAGGAACCTTGTGCACAAAACAGTATAATTTAGTCGCCTAAAAAGAGAAAAATCACAATCCATTTAGCACAAAAAAATAAAATTTAATTGTAACAGCAGCAGTGCATAATGTACCTACAAAATCCACTATCAATTGTCGGGTTATGCACTAACACTGTCATCTTGGAAGGATTAGTCGGTGCTAATAATTCCATATCCTTCAATTAAAGCATAACAACAATTTGCCTGTCTCTTATATGCTCATACCGAATTTAATAAGGATATTGAAAATTCGATCTGATCTAAAATTTAATTTTTTTTTTTAAAAAAAAAAAGAAAAAGAAAGTGCGATTACCTTGCGGCATTTACAGACAACCATTGCACTGACTGTAGAGGCTGTGAAATGGATAAATTCGAGATCGGAAAATTAAAGACTGGATATTTACAAATTAATTTGGGGGATTTGGTTGGGGAATTTCTAGGGCCTTAGCTTCGGCATAAGAAAAAATTGTGAAAAAGAGACAGTGCTAATAGATTGTGATTGCGAGCTGGTTTGCTGTGATGAATAATGAAATGTAAATTAAAAATATCGAGACATTAATTGTAAGGAGTGACGGTTACACTAAAACGGCGTCGCAGCGTATGCGGTTACTGGTATTGGATTTGGATCCATTTTAGTGCGGAGGGAGGGAGTGGAGAAGATTGGATCGTCTGATGTATTGATCACCTGAACAATCCAATACCAGTAACCGCATACGCCTGTCTCTTATACACATCTAGATGTGTATAAGAGACAGATGTCAAGAATCGGCTGAGAATTGAGTTGGGCTTGTTTATGGCCTCTTGAAAAGACCGGGTGACTGGACTGTCTCTTATACACATCTAGTTTGTATAAGAGACAGAAAAATAGTTTTTTCTTTTGGAGTTTTAAGAGGAGGAAAAACAACAAAAGATGAGGTAGATAGAGGATAAAAATTTATAAAAACTCTAGTTCAATGAGTGGGAGGAAATGCAATTAATTATCAAATATCATATTCGTATTTTAAATATAATATAAAAATATAAAATAAACGAACACTTTAATAAAATAGACTCGAAAGAAATTTCTCTCAAAAAAAGTCCTTTTTCTTTCTTTTTCATTAAAGATTTTCTTTTCTTTTTTCTTCCTTTCTGAACTCCCAAACTCAATCTAAAGGTTGGCTAAGAGTGTAATTGAACGGGGAACTCAACCCAAGGGTGGGCTAAGAGTGTAATTGAACGGGGAATGATATCGGATTAATTGTTAGGCATGTTCAGTAATTGATCAAAAATTAGTCTCTTAATCAATAGCCATGATCCACATATGAGTGCTTAAACATCTTCCAAATAAAGAAAAATATTTAGATAGATATGATTTTTGACTTCACTTATAAATCTTATAGTGTTGATTAAATGTTAATAAATTTGTGATATCAGTTGATGTAAATAAGATTTTATAAAATTTAATATTGACTATAAAATTTACAAGTGGATCTAGTACACAGTATATGGTCATATTTTACCTAAACTAATACCCCTGTTATAAATCATATCAATCCTCCACTCATATGATAAAATGACAAAATCATTTATATATTATTAGATTCACAAGCCCACCCTTGGGTCTGTCTCTTATACACATCTAGATGTGTATAAGAGACAGGTATTTTATCACGTGAATGATTTCAGGAAATGTCTCTTAAAATTGTGCTTTATAAATAATTTTCTTTGAAAAAAATTAGTAAATACACTATTTCTACAAATGAGAGTACCCGATTGATTTTTGAACAATTACAAACATACATAATAGTTGTTCAATTATCAAAATAAATTTTATCCTTAAGACTAATACTAAACTTAGGTTTCTTGTACTTATGAAAACGTATTCGTCCCTAAAAAAGTTGAACGCGCATTTTAACTTGAACCATTTATAATTACTAATAGATGATTTTGAGCTTTTTAAGCATTAAAAATAAAAATATGTTCTTAGTTTTGATAATAAATTCTTTTAAAAAATAATTTCAAAAAAATTATAAATAACTTTTAATTGAAAGCATTCAGAAAATACACAATTATGTATTTTGAAGGAGCATTTCAAAATATATACCGTATACAAGGTGAATTATGAAAAAAATAAGAGACAGGATCATATCTCCCAAACCATACTCCACCAAAGGTTAAAAACCAACTCCAGGATTTATACCTAACTTCATTTTCTCCTCAGCTCTCTACTACTTAATTTTTTTATTTTTAAATTGCAGCCTTTCGCACTGGTTCAGATAAATAAACAAAAGAGAATTCGAATATAATGAAACAAAAAGAGCATTAAAAAGCAAACAAGAATCAAGTGTTTTTTGAATTTAAATTGGGTCTGTCTCTTATACCAGAAGATGTGTATAAGAAGACAGCAATAGTAGATACCAGTTACAACCACCTCTCACTTTTCAAACCCTTCCCCCAACATTTTCTTATACTTTCTAGACGTTTCATAATTTTTTCTTATGCCCAAGCTAAGGCCCTAGAAATTCCCCAACCAAATCCCCCAAATTAATTTGTAAATATCCAGTCTTTAATTTTCCGATGCAAACGAGCTTTTCTCGATCTGATATTCGCCAGAAATGACGGCGCCGCCGCAGGTTGCCACTGGAAGGGAGCTATCGAGTCCTCCGACAGACGGCATATCCAACCTTCGCTTCTCTAATCACAGCGATCACCTCCTCGTTTCCTCTTGGGATAAAGTAATTTTCTCCGTAATTAATGCTTTGCGAGTTCTGAAATTACTTTTTCTTTTCTTTTTTTCAGATCTGAAGTTGAATTTGATGTTTTATATTTTCATGTATTTTATACACATCTCGCTTGTATATAAGAGTGCTAATGCTCTGAATTAAATGACCAAAATGCACGAATTGTCCTGTACTTGCACTGCTGCTTCCATCGATGACTCCTCCGGGTTTAGTGCCAGTGCCGACAATACCGTAAGAAGGTCATTTTTGGCATCCTTTCATTGTTAACAACTTTAAGCTTCATGTCGTTTTATTATTTTACTGCTTATGTAGTTAAACTAGATTACAATTTGTTGTTTATTGAAAGGAAAATGTAATTTTTTTTTTTTGGGGAGTGGATTCTTCTAGGATACCCAGGGTTCTAGTGCTTTAAAATTCTGTTCTCCCAGTTTTAATTATTGGCCAAGGTTTTTTCAAGAAATAAAATCCAAATATCGCGTAACTATAGCATATTGACTTTATTTCAGTCTTTAGCTATGAAGAAAATTTTCAATGTAAAATAGTTAGTTAATTCTTTACTTGAGTACTGTTGCTTATTAGCATATACTACCGTCTATTTAGCTTTAGGAGTCTCTGTGGTACATAGAGATCAGTGTTATTACTGAATCGTCAAGTGCTGAATCTTCAATTGAAGTCAATTTTGACTTTTAGAGATGAATTTCTCACTTTATTTACTTTGAAAGGAGAGGTAGGTGTTTGTGAAGATAAATCTGCTTTCGGCTAACTTGAAAATGTTGCTGTTGATTGCCCAGGCTTGTGTTCAACTACGGCAGGGAGGATATTTTGGGAAGACATGATGCACCTGTTCGTTGTGTTGAATACTCATATGCAACTGGTTGGATTTCATTGCCATAGCGAGCTATGGCAATGAGAATCCAACCAGTTGCAGCAGTGCCTGCTTACTTTTGCCTTTTATTAACTTATTCGTGCATTAAATAGTAATTTTATATGAGCACACATCATTGATCAGACTTCTTCATGAAGCTCGGGTGTTGATCCTTGTCTCCCTAATTTTTTCGTCTTTTTCCCTAGCCCATATAACATGAATTTTATCCTATATTACATATTTAAGGTGGATCCTGTATAGTTTTGCTAGTCCTACTGTAGTGGTCACTTTTTGATCCAAATTATGGACTTCCCTTTCTTTATTCTTTTGTACCTTCTCACACCTGTCTCTTATTTCATAGATGTGTATAAGAGACTATTCATGATTGTTAGCAGAAGGTACCATCATCCTTAATGCTCTTTGTTGGTGTTTGTGGAATACCTTTGTGAAAGAGATAATGATTTAGGTTCAACTATTTCATGATCTTCAAGTGCTTCTAACATCTGCAATTTCCATCAGTATTCTGAAAATTTACCCAGCTCATGAATAATCAATGGCTGTCCCTGTGGAATTTGTTGACAACTAAATCATGTTGTACTAAAACATAATTCATGCATGCAAGATCCATCATAATCATATCAGGGTGTGCAAATGATAGCTCACTAACTTAACTTTTATGAGTGTTTACCAACTAAAGTATGTTGGATGTTTTGTGATGGAGGAATAATGTGCTTATTATACAAAATTAAAAGTAACTAGCATTTAAATTAAGTTAAATCAATGTTTTGTTACTGAATTAGACTGCATTTGCCTTAAATTCATAAGTTAGTGAGCTATTTTGCACTGATTGGTTATAGCACAAGATTCTTATAAGATCTAGATGCATTTTACGGTTGTCATGATGTATAAAGTGCGCTCCTGCCCAGTTGTAGCTACTGCAGGTAGACATGTAAACGTCTATGATTTGAGGAATATGTCTCAACCTGAGCAGAAGAGGGAATCCTCCTTGAAGTACCAAACAAGATGTGTTCGATGTTACCCCAACGGAACTGGTATCTAACAGACCTGTTTTATAATCAACTTTTCTTTTCTAGGGTGCTATGTGCTGCAGTTGTTTTTTCATTTTTGGTGGAGTATGGTTTGGGAGATATGATCTGATTATATTTAGTCTCTGTTCCTTATTGTTTGAAAAGACTAAGCATTTTGGACAAGAAATATGCAATTTCCTATCTAAGACTTTTTTTTTTCCTAATCTCAACAAAAATGTAGTTATTATATACTTTCCTGGTCATTTCAACTTGTGTTCACCTGAGAAACATCTATAACAGGGTGGACCACAAAAGAAGGCATAGCCACTAACAAAGTGGAAATTGTTTTAACCCTGAAGGTGGTTGAATTTTTTTTTTGGGGGAGGTGGGGTGGGGGAGGTTAGGAGGAAACCTTTGGTAGTGAACTATCTTTATTTCCTACATATTGTGGTCAGGTATCTGGTTGGAGTTTCAGTGTAATTAATCAGCCAAACTCATGACAATCCTTGGTTCATGAACCTACTCCAATGATGAAAAAGGGAAAATTAGAGATTAAAAGGTATAACAGAAATACATATATTTCAGTTATAAGCTCCTAGTTCAACTTATGTTTCTGGGATTTGTATGTGACATGGTAGAAAATGAGGCTTCTCCAGTGAAATTCCTTTGTGTGGTACTACTGTCCCTTACTATCTGTACTGCTTATAAGACATAATTCAAGATTCAAAACTGACCAATCATCAATATGTGCTCATGAAGAAATGCTTAGGATGGTTTGCTTCTGAATGTTTGTTGACTACAGATGATGTGAAATTTTTTATCACCCAGCAGATGATATAGCATTTTTTTCTTTTCTGTTCAGAATTAGTTTATTTCTTTGTCATTTTCATTTTCTTGTGTACACAACAAATAAAAACATGATTTCAAACATCAGCATATTGCAAAAGAAATGTGGTTTCACATTTCCATCTAGTTCATGATTTAGTGTTAAATTTTTGGTTTGCATCCATCTTCAACAATGAGGAAAAGTGTGGCAGATCCTATTTCCGTTGATTGCCCAGCTTTGTGCTGAAGGTGGTCTGTGTGGGACGGATATGATGGTTGCCTTACTCATCTGAGTGCCTTCATCTTAATTCTTGGTTCTCCAATAACATCTTTGTTGTTTTTCTGACTACTTATGGGACTTCCAGAACTTAAAATCCTAGTGTAAACATGCTGCAGTTACAGTCCCAAGCAAGTAATACACATGTCCACACAGTTCAAGTACGCCATGTTGGGTTGAGTTTTGTGGCCGGATAAAGTAGTTTGAGTTTTCTTGGTTAACAATGAATATCTGAATACTGAAATAAATGGGAAGTTGACTTCATTGATTTGGAGACCGCAGTTCAAAAAATGATTTTAGTCTAACTTTTGACTGCTGTTATCTTGTTCACTTTTTTCACCGCAACTCTCAGTTTCTCCTCTTGCTAACAGAATTGCAATTTGCAGGTTATGCTCTTAGTTCCGTTGAAGGTCGGGTTGCAATGGAATTTTTTGATCTGTCAGAGGCTGGTCAGTCCAAGAAGTATGTATGAGTTGCATGAGATCCATCCATATAGTATTATTATGTTACTGACCATTTCAATATGTTGTCTCGGATTTTTACTTTTTAACTTGGAACCAGTGTATGACAAATAAAATTAGACCAGATATTCACAGACCTGAGTCAATGAATAGAAAGATACATTTCTGATGCAAATGTCTCTTAAGATATTTACAGAATGAAACATGGCAAAATATATGCAATTGATTATGATTAGATGATAAAAAACTATGAAACATGGCAAAATATATGCAATTGATTATGATTAGATGATAAAAAACTTACAGTTTTTTTTACTGGATGAGCAACTTCTACCTTGATAATTGTCTACTTGTTGATGGTCATGTGTAGGTATGCATTCAAATGTCATCGAAAATCTGAAGCTGGAAGGGACATTGTCTACCCTGTGAATTCAATTGCATTTCATCCCATGTGATCTGCTCCATCCTTTTTTATCCACAATCTAGACATGTATAAGAGACAGCTTCAACAGAACTAGAAAACACAAAAGTAAAAAGTGAAGACAGCCGCCCAGGGTGGGAGGAGGGTATCACACATTCCATTTTCACCCTAGAATTGTTTATCAAGGACGTGCAAACATTATACAGTATTTATACTACTTCTAAAGTCTCAATATTGCTATCAAGACTGCTTTAGCTTATACACAATGTGATGCCCAAATTGGTGTTTATGGTGGTTGTCATGGACTAGAATGGATACTTGTTAGTCTCATCCATAACCCTGTCTGAAAACTAACTTATCAGATTTGTAGCTAGACAGCTACTGGTGGTTGTCTCTTATGACAATGGTTCGGAGGCTTTTGGCTGTTGCTTCTAGTTATACATTTGAAGAGGGAGATAAACCGTAAGAATGAATCTCTCTCTCTCTCTCTCTCTCTGCTATTGTTTTTCTCAGGTTGAGACATATTCCTCAAATCATAGACGTTTATACTACTACCTGTCAGTACCTACATTCTTAAGCCTGTCTCTTATACATTTCACTAGATGCTTGTCATAAATACCATTTCACATACAGAGATTACAAACACTTTTTATGTATAAGAGACAGCATTAACTGACACGACAATAATTTCCACTTTGTTAGTGGCTATGCCTTCTTTTTGAGAACACTAAATCAAGAGTGTACTAGAAGTGGAATCATTTGTTTGGTAAAGCAGTAGGATCTATTAATTTGGTGCAATTATGAATATATTTGGTTTTTCACTTGCCACAATTAATAGATTGTACTTCTGCCCACAAATGGTGGCTTGGTAGGAGATCAGAGGAGTAAAATGTTGGGAAAGGTCGTGGGGAAAAAAAACTGAAGAATAGGAAATCAATTCTGGGCTTATTGTTGATAAGCCCAGAATTAGATTTCCTATTCTTCAGTTTTTTTTCTAGATGAAATTAAGAGACAGCTCAAAGAATTAACAAGGCCAGGCATTTATTGAATTGTTAAACTTTTTTTCATCTAAGCAGTAAACGATTTTATCCTGTGAAGTCTTCAGGTTCAATCCCACTAATCACTAATCATGAAAGTAGAATGAATTGAAGAAAATACACTTTGACAAACAGTTGGCTACTGAAGTAAGAGTAGTTACATGTACAAAATCTTCATTGCAATTGGCAACTGAAATCTGAAGTATATTACCTTTTACCTTTAACCAAACAAAATATCTCCGAGTTTGAATTGCAACAAAGTATACGTGTCATTGGCCAGTACTAAATTCTAGTTTGAAAATCCATTTTGTTTTGATACAAAAGCATATGATGAGTTATGGGAAACAATTCTTCGGCACACCTATCATATATGTTAAGGCACGTCTGTGAAGGGGCTGGGTTGTATATATGGACAGATCTCAAAACCACTACAGCTCTATTACGGATAGGGTTGTAAATGAATATAAATAATTTGAATATTTTAATGTTTTAAGTTGTTTGATTATTTTAATAAATTTAAAATTCTTTTCAAAGTTGGTTTATTTATCTATCGAGTTAAATTCAAACAGGCTTTTATCAATTCAAATTTGAGCGAACTCGAATAGTTTGGAATTTTTACGTATAAATTTAAAATTTTTAACTTATCGAGTTAGTCAAATAATAATAATAAACGTCAAATTTTATTTAAATTTGACTTGATTATTGACGAACTAATTCAACCAAACTTGAATGAGATCACACTGAATCAAGTTCGAATCGAGTATTGAGTAGCATGACTTCATTATGCACTGTTTGTAGTCTGACCTGGACAGAATCATTCTTTTCTTTCACGAAATTCAGGGCCAATGGTGATCTTCTGGTTACCTAATCAGTGTGATCTCAGCAGATTTTGGCCCTGCTCCTGCTGCTCCTTCTCATGTTGCTTTTGATTGCGCAAGCATCTTCTCATAGTTGTGTTTATTGAAATCAACATGAGAGAATATTCCTAGCAAAATCTCAAGGTTGCATGGGAGGAAAGCAACAGAAAAAGTCACTTATTACTTCTTACCCGTTTGTCAAATGCAACATCTCTCGGATTCATTTATAAATGCAACCATAAATAATCAGGAAGTTGTAATTGAAAAGATTTAGCAACAATGAACTGATTAAAAAAGGCTTGCCGATACTTGGTTCCAAGGCATAAGATACAATCTTCAACAACATTGAATCTACATGAGAGTATAAAATACTGTTTAACTTTCTAGTGAACAAATTAATTTTTTGTAACTTAATTTTATATAAATTTCTTTAATATTTTAAAATTTTAAATTTATATGTGTAAATATTTAATATAAATTTTATTCTTATTGAATAAATTTCATAAAAAATCAAATATAATTATATAAATGTCTCTTATACACATCTAGATGTGTATAAGAGTAATGAAAAGTGCAGATGGTTCTAGAAATAGCTAAACAGTACACAACTTCATTTTTACTCTAGATAGTATAAGTTGTATCGTTGAAAAGGAAGTTGGTCCTTGTACTCTATGGTTCATCATTAGACGTACGAGTCGTATCTTCTCTATAGGACTATTTTTTTTTCCCTTATGATCATAAAACTTTTTTTTTTTTAAGAAAAGAGAAAAGAATGGCTCACATCCATCTTTGAGATTTTCTAGTCTGAATTGTTTGAGATTATGGATCGAAGAAGAAGGTACAGGATTTTCTGCCGTATTTTGTATCGTTTTCTTTCGTGTCAGTTAATGAATTGTTAAAATTAAATAATGTAATTTTAATGAAATAATTTTAACAATTTATCAAATAATATAATAAAAATAATATAAGAATGTAGGCAATCCTGGCGTCAAAGACACTGCCACCAGAGGAACCCTGCAACAATAACACAGCTGCTGCAAGATTTTGCTCATCGGGCTTAACATTGTTTATGACTAATTCTGACTAAATTTGGGTTACTGTGTGTATTGCATTTACACCATAAACAAATTTGGGCACAAAATTCATGCTGTATGTTATACACATCTAGATAATGTATAAGAGACACATATAATTCTGTATTCAATATTTGTAGACCTATGAGGTAAATTAATTATTCTAAAATTTATTTATTAGATTATATAAATAAAATTACATAAAATTTGTGATTTATACACAGATAGAGATGTATAAGAGACATTTATATATTAATATATATAAATAGAACTAATTCATGTAGGAAAATATTAGGGATTCATGCATATATATATATATGGTGGCTGAATGGAACAGTATTGTTGGTTTTCTGACATAGATTTATTAAGTAGGACATTATTTCGGATGAACCTTATAGTTTTTAAGTAAACTAGTTACTTTTATCTCTTCTTTTAGTTTCAGACTACACATTTATGTTTTAGACTAAAAGTATAGCTCTGGAGGTAAATATGACATTTGTTTATGATTTAAAAAATGGTATAAGAGACAGGATAACCACGTAGATGTAGCAAGTGAGTCATTTCTTTGATTAGCTTATAAAAAAATAACGAACAAGTACATATACCTACTCTCCCAAAGATTTGTCACATTTTAAAATTATTTAAAAATATGCAGCTTAATGCAAAACCATTAAGTTATGCTAAATAGAAATATGCCTGGTTGATACAAATAAATAAATTTATCCATATCAATTTTAACCAAAGAAGTATCTTTTTTCTTATATAAATTCAAATGTCATGTAGACAATAAGAGTCATGATACTAGTATTTTAAATTTACACCCCCTTCCCCCTTTTTTTCAAAATGGATTTTCAAACTTTGGATTTCTTTTGCACTAATCCATTAGGGAAATAATTAAATTATAAAAGGCATGACTTCGTATTCCATATATACTTCACTTGCACCTTCTGTTTTCCTGAGAATGAAATTTTGCCTACTTGTATTACACTAAACTAATGTTTGACGTTAATTAATTATCACAATTTCAAAGACTTTTCCGCAAAATATTAATTAAAAACTCCAAGATGCAGAGCTATGCCTCCATTATTATTATACTATATGCTTTCTGCATGTTTGTTGTGTGCAAGCCACGGAAACATCATTTGCTTTATGGGTTAGTTTTCTTGACAAGCTGTCTAGCTAGCTACCTAGAAGGATCCAATATATACACAATTTTGTATTTCAACCTTGTAGTTAATTTGTTCATAATTTTTGTCATAAATTTTATATTAATTAATTCGTTTATAATTATCGTCATAAACTTTAGATTTATTATTTTTTTAAAAGTGAAAGACAAATTAATCTATTATGATAAAATAAGATATTAGATTGATCGATAATGATCAAAACAAAAAGGACCACATTGGTCTTCTTTCACATTATACGTATACCTACTCAAACTTAATTAATCTTGTTCAACTAATAATTAGTTATGCCTTTAATTTCTCGGAATTTGTATTTGATCAGTTCATTGTTGCTGTCATCTTAATTATTACTCTAAATCGATGAGAAATGGTTGGCCTTGGATATGACTATGAGTGAACTGGTATCAGATTAGCAGGCTAATTAAGGAATTAAACTGATTGTCTTGCCGAATAATTTTTCTTTAATTTTTCCACTAATTGCCACGTTCCCAACTAGGGGGAAAAAAAAATAGATGGATGAAGATTTTCCTTGTTCACATGTACTTGTAATTCTTGGGACCAAGTCCTCATTAGCCACCAAGTTAACGAATATTATTCCCATTAATTAAAGCTTTAATTAGGATAATGAGGTCATCTCTCATGTCAGATTGTGTTTTGATTGGCATCATTATTCTAATTAGTAGTATTTCTGTTTTGGTTGGCAGTGTGACCTCCTAATTGTCTATTAATTATATTTGTCATATAAGTATATTATCTCGGTCTCAAGATTAAGAGATAAAATATTCTATTAATAATTTCGTAATGCAAAAAAAAAACGTATCTTAACTTGATGAGAGATTGATTTTAAAGAAATTTATCATTCAACTCTCTTACAACTGTAATATCAACAATTGGAAATTTATGTATCTCTCTGGAAGAATATATAATAATTGATCCTTAATCAATAAAAATTTTTCATTTTTTTTTTTAAATAGATGACTCTTTAGTTTCAGAAAAACGAATCCCCGCTCTAAATGAAGAGTTCTGATTGTCCACTAATTACATAAAACTTCTTGTTAACAATTGTATGCATAATTTACAAGTGGTAATCTTGGTAATTACTTCCCCAATCAATTTGTGTGGTGTTGAAGGGCAAAGCTGAAGAGAGGTGAGGTGACCACATGGCAAGAGCTGTGAGCAACCACATAATGTTGTGTGGCAGTGTCTAGTTAGCTTAACTTTGGGGACTCGTCCTTGTTTGGTAGACTTCACTCTCACTGAAGTCTTCTTAGGTCTAAGAAAATTGCTTATGGTGTATTTAAGAGGTACATTATCATATTAGGTTGAAGAAAATATTTAAAATGAATGGATTTGCATTGGATAAATTTAAAATTCGCATATAAAATTTAGATAAATTTAAATATTTTTGTTTAATCATTAAAATCACACTTTTAATTATTGGTAGATTTCAAATTCATAACTAAATCAATTAACTTATTTGGATAATTTATTATGAATTAAGGTTTCAAATTAAATCCACTAAAATCCATCCATCCATCCATACACAATATTAATATATGACGACTCGTACACATCTAGTGATGTGCCATAGATACAAGGACCAACTCTGTCTAATGTAAAAAATTAATTGTTGGGGTGAAACTCTTTCACCAAATTAATATAAATCTGAACCAGAATTTCATATCTTAATGTGGTATAAGAATCTCATATATTAGAATAAAGGGAAGTTTTATAGTCTTATTGCGAAAATTATTTCATTAGTTTTAAAATTTTGTCTGATATATATATTTAAAATAATAGTATTGCATCGTCTTTAGTTTTAAAATACATACAAAATGGCTTCCTCAACGGTATGATAGGATTTTCCTACAATTAAGATGATGATAAAAGAATTTATGTAAGTCTTGTATATATAACATAGGAATTTTACAATTTTAAGGAATTATTCAATGATTTTAAAAATTTATAAAATATAAAATTTTAAAATATATAATATTATCTTGTATAAATATTTAAAATATAAAAAATAATCTTAAAAGAGCGTAAAATTTTCCTATAACATGATTTACTAATAATCCAAAACCAGGATTTCCTGGGTTTTAATTACTTGCTTGACACTTACTTGACTTGTCCCAAACATTCAGGAAGTGGCCAAAAAACTATACTTCCACGTGTCACGTTCGTGTGTATTCTTTACTTCCAGGTTCGTTGCTCCACGTGTCTCCACTCAATGAGTAGCGCGTAGCGTGCCGTACGCTTGACTCTTCCTCGGCCGGTGATGATAAGTCCGGTAGTATCGCACTCTCCGCCTTAAGTCTCCCTCCACTTCACTCCACGCTAGCCTCTTACTAGTCACTCACTTGCTACATCTACGTGGTTAGAAATCTTATCATTACTTTTTAAGTGTCGTTTAAAATTAATATTGTTATTAATAATATTATCTCTTTTTAATATATTTATTAATTTAACTTCTTCTAAATCTTTTGTAAAATTTTATATAAATGTTAATTTTTATATTATAATGTTTTATTTTTATTAAATTTTTTTTATAAAGAATTAAACAAATTTATATGAATTATTAATTATAAATTTTATTTAATTGATCAGAAAAATTAAATTGTAATAAAATAAATAGAATAGAAGAAATATTATTTATAAGAATTGAAAAATACTAGACTGGATAAAAGATTGGTTGGTTATGAGTTAATGCACTATATTTTGTAACCCAAAACATAAAAGGAAACCGTAAAAATCTTTAATGGATCAAGATACGTGCAGCACTTATACTTACGAACATTAATGTTGGACTTACAAATATTTTAAATAACAAATCTCGACCAAGATGAATTTACCATATATACATGTTACCTTGGATTTTTACGTAGATCTTATACACAGTAAAACTCATGTAATCACCCACAAATTTTGTTTAATTTTGGGCAACATGAATCTGGTTTCGTGCAAAAATTTGACTCAAGGAAACCTCGAACGTATCTAACACAATGTTGCGTAAACTCATGGGCTTTGTGGAGAAGTTGTATGTCAAAATACGAGTACAAAATCTTCAATTTTTCAAGAATTATGAGTCTTTAAACCAAAATAACACTTTACCATAATTTTTTTACGTGTAGATATTATAATCGATAAGATAATTATAAAGTAAAATTTTTTATTCTTTTTCAATCTCTCATCAAGTTAAGATACGTTTTTTTGCATTACGAAATTATTAATAAAGATTTTTTCTCTTAATCTTAATGATAGATAATATACCATTAACAAAAATATACGAAACTCTATATCATCAATTATAATAATTTCCATTTCAAGAACTGATAAATCTCATATAATCAATGACATGTTCCATGAGTTCACAAAACAGTGTGTGTACGCTATCATAAGAGTGTGTGTATGTAGTCGAGTGAATCTGTCAAAAGTAAACGGTCGTACGGTGGCTATGTTAGGTCATTCAAAAGTGAAATAGCTGCTAGTCTCTAGAATACTACGAAGGGAAGATGGGTGATCTTCTGTAATTATATCATCTAGACGTGTATAAGAGACATGCTATAGGTGTAATAGTAGATAGCCAACCAAAAAAGTAACTCAAAGTAAGTTTTCTGTATATGGTTTTGAAAAATCCTACAATATTGTGAAGATACTATAAATTAGTTGTCCAAATTTTACTAAATTATTAATTTATGATTTTAGATAATTGGTCAAATTTATTTTCTTATTTTTCGAATTAATAACACATCAGTGGTATTAAATTTGTGATTTTTATAGATGCGCTATAATTCTTTTTACGATTCATTTACTTTTATAAACTTGCAATAAATTTTAAATCGGTAATACAGTATTTAAGACACTATGATCTTATTGACGGAGTGAAGATGGATCCATTCAGCAACCAGCGATGGCCAAATTGACATTTCAGGCAGATTGTTGGAGTGTGACCAATTACATGCTGACAATTGATATACTAGTCAAACAAGGATAAGCATCAAAATGTTCAGCTTAGCCAAATATCCTCTACATGAATGTATATTCCAGAAGACAGAAAAGAACCTAAATTCTCTTATTCTATTGATTGTGAGGTTTTTTTTTTTTTTTTTTCTGGTCTTCCTATATAAGTATGAATAAATTTTTTATCCATAGTCAATGTATAAAAATTTTTATATTATCAAATTTAAATATATATAAAATATATAAAAAAGAATTTAAATTTAAATAATATATTTTCATCATGTATTTAAACGTAAAATTTTTTATAAACGTATCGCAGATAAATTGAAAAGTTAATTTAATGGTGAAAATATTGTGCCTATATTTAAATTAAATACTGATACTGTTGAAAATTAATTAAGTGATAAACACGGCGCTAGGATGGATACGTAAGTGACTAAAACTAGTGAGTCATACTTGTGCACTTACCTCAGTGTCACGCAGGCGCCAACTATTAAATTAATATTAACGTGAAATTTTATAGTTAGATTTGTTGAATTATTTTATTAATTTTAAAATTTTATATCGTATAAATTTTTAAAAAGAATAATATTTTATGCCAGACTTTCTAATTGTAAAATTTTTATAATATTATATTACTAATTTAATTACAAGAATAGTTGTAAAACATTTGTCATACAACCCCCAACATCACCACCACCTCCTCTGCACACTTGAATCATCCATGATCAAAACAAAGCATGTATATCTCCTTGCCGACTGCACTCTCACCACCAACTCATCACTTCTCTGTAGACCGTCCTCCCTCTCCCACAATCAAGATTACTGTGTACATAGAGAAAAATACTTAATTCTATATACTCACGGCTAAAATGAATAGTTAATAGTAAAGAATTAGTTCACTATCAGATGCATTACTAAAAAGAAGTAACCTGTCCTTATCCTTATATAGTAGTAAATAATTTACACCAAAGTTAATTTATTTGACAAATTATATTTTAAAAATCTAATATATTTGATCGGATTTCGTTTTCGATCTGGTGTCCTCTCTTATACACATCTAGATGAATAAAATAGACAGGTTATTATTCTTAATTAATAATTATCAAATGATTAATACTAATGCAAGTAGGTGGTGGCATGACACGTGGTACACAATGACATAAAATACCTCCTCCAAATTCATCCACAACCAATGATTTATATGTGATTCAACACACAAAAGCAATGGTAAGGTAAGAAATTCAAAATTGTACGTAGTATTTGAAGTAGGTACTAGTTAATGTAAAACCTTATACAACTTCTCCACCGCCTTTCCTCACGCAACTTCCAACTCTCTCTCACTAGTTTCCTATTATGATTCCAACTTCTACACTCCTATACATATACATATATATAAACCAAACACCCCTCAAAAACCTTTCAATTCATTCTTTTTATCAGTTACTCACTCAACACTTTCTCTCTCTATCTGTTAATCTAGATCTCTCTATCTGTTCTTTCTCTCCAAGAAACATCTTTTTTTCATCCGCTACAATTTTCCTATAGGATATATGGCTCTCGAGGCTTTAAATTCGGGTGCAGCACCACCGCTTCCGCCTCCGCCGCTTCCAGCACCACAACCACGACGTCGTTCGCCGCTCGTTTACGACGATGAATTCCGTAATCTGAGTTTTGACAACTATGTCAAGAGAAAGCGGTCCAAGCGACCTCGTAGTGAAAACCCATCGTCGTCGGACGATGAGAATACCAATCCATCGTCTTCGGAAAAAGAGCTTTATAGGGAAGAATACTTGGCCCTCTGTCTTATCATGCTCGCTCGCGACGGCGGCGGCCAACAAAATAACAACGTCGCCGCCTCGTCCTCCGCCGCCGCTGTCTCTTATACACATCTAGAAACCGACTCTCCACAACCGCAAGCCCAATCTTACAAGTGTAGCGTGTGCGACAAGGAATTTCCGTCCTACCAAGCTTTAGGCGGCCATAAAGCCAGCCACCGGAAGCTCGCCGCCGCCGTTTCAGACGATGACAAACAATCAACCTCCGCAGCCGCCGCTAATGTTTCTGTTCTGAACCCTAATGGTAGGGCCCACGACATGCAGAACCTGTAACATGTCTTTTCCCACCGGACAGGCTTTAGGAGGGCACAAGCGCCGCCACTACGAAGGAACAATCGGCGGCCACAAGATTGGGCATGGAGGCGGCGCACCCAGTCCTCCGCCACGGCCAGTCTCTGAGCGGCATCTATTTCACTTGTGAATAACCTAACATAGCCACAGTAGCCCATTTACAAAACAGATTCACTCGAATTTGCCGGCGCCGGAATTGGGATTGGAATCGGAGTTGGGCTGCGTTGACTGTGTTAAGGAAAGTCACTTTTTTGGTTGGCTATCTGGTGACCATGAAGAAGTGGAAAGCCCTTTGCCGACTAAGAAAGACAGTCTATCTCTCCTCCCAGTTGGATTAAAATTAGTGGCTTAATTGCAATTTATTTTTCTTTTTAAGAGATCTAAACTAAAATTATAGTTTTCTCTTTTATTTGCAGTTGATTGTTTATGTAACAAACTTTAGAGTTGCTAGATTATTGTACTCAAACTCTCTCTTAACAATATTGATAAATTCGTTGATTTAATAATACATACTGTAATTTTTAGTAATTAGCCATTTCTTTAATTCTTCATTGTTAAAAATCTTTTTGTCGTACACAAATTCTCAATAGAAAATAGGCCAAGCTAACTAGCATTAAAGCATAAATAAGCATGACTGCTGTATCATCCATGTGTTTATGCACTAAATGCACATGTTCTTATGGCATAATGATGTTCTTATAATTGACAACATGGCCTAAAGTGTTGGCATTTCCATTGGAGTAACTAGAAAATTTAAGAGACATCATCATCTTCGGATAATTATTAAGTATTTATACACATCTAGATGTGTATAAGAGAAAAATTCAATATCACTTCATATTATTCCAAGTGGATGATGTGGAAGTTTTTGTAGCAAGTATTTCATGGCATTATGTAGATCGAGTTCATAGTAGAATTTTTATGATATTATATCATAAACTGGGTTCATAACAAAAATTTTCTCTCTTCTCAATAGTTGCACAAAAATTCTTGAAACATTCTCACTTTGATAAAATATGGCCTCTTTATTTGTAATAAAGCGAGTTACTCAATCCAAATGAGTTTCTCTCATTAGATATTCAGTAATTACTAAAATGTCACTAGTTGCTCAATAACTATCATAAACTTTCTCTTGGATATTTAGTAATTACTAAAATGTCACTAGTTGCTCAATAACTATCATAAACTTTCCCTTGGATATTTAGTAATTACTAAAATGTCACTAGTTGTTCAATAACTATCATAAACTTTCTCTTAGAGTAAGTAAGAGACAGTTCAATTGGTGTCAGGGTTATAACATGTGGATTCCGTAATGCATAATCGCTAGCAAAGAATTTTTCTTGCTATTAACGTACTAGTTTGTCCTTTCTTGTGCAAATTAGTGCAGACCATTTCTTGCTCATGGTTAATGCTTTTGTTTGTGGATTGGGTCTTACATAGCTTAACATTGTGATTTATATGTATATGTGTCTTTTAATATAGATAAATATTAAATGAGGAATCAAAAAGTATAAAACGATACATACATTCTTTTTAATATATGAAAATATTAAATAAGAATTCAAAAGTGTAAACAAAGTCAATCGTCTTTATCCTGTTAAGGAATTCTCGAGAGTATATCTGGGAGAGGGAGGACGGTGTAGAGATTGTCTTTTATACACATCTAGATGTGTATAAGAGACTGTCTCTTATGATTAAGGATTTTTGTAATATCTTGTGTCATTATATCTATACTCCTACTTATTGATTTGTCAAGATTATTTTACAAAAATCTAAAATTACATCACTTAATATTAACAGTTCATTAAGTAACGTCACATCAAGTCACACAGAAAATCCGTGCCTGTAACTATACTAAATTGATGTATTAAAGACAAAATATGGAAATCCAGTTCTTGCAGCAAATACAATATTTCGTTGTCAGAATTTTTGACGAAAAAGGAAAGAAAGGTCAATAAGATGTGCTCTTGTTTTATACTAAGATTCCAATCTTAGAGCCTTAGAGATTTAGAAGAAACTGAAGGCACACGCAAAACTCCGTCCATTCTATTCATTCGGCAGTCCCTTGCGTGTTCGTCATTAGTATAAGAGATGGGTATTAAAATATCTTTTTCTAAATGATCATTTTCTGGAATCTCTTAGTTGTTACACACGTGTTTTAAGGAAACTAGTTAAGGATATTGAAGCAACCTTACCGAAAAGACATGTTACAGGTTTTGCACACGTGGGCCCCTGTCTCTTATACACACGAATAGTTGTTAAAACATCAGTCTTGTATAAATAATTATTTATACAAACTGTTAAAATAACAAAATTATGGAGCTGTCTCTAAATTTATAAAAATAGATGTGTATATCTTTACAATTAGAAAGTTGGTAATTACCTATCTCTTTTACACATATAATGTGTATAAGAGACAGTTTTATAAATTCTTTTCTCATGGCATAAATTAGCTATATTTATATTATGAAACGCAACAAATGGCTAATTGACGCATTATGAAACTAATTGTTATTTAACGTAAAAGAGTTTTGCCTTGTAAGAATGAAGAGATTGCAAAAATCACTATCACAACTCTTAAATTAATTAGATTATGGCTAATGCTTTATGGCCGCCTAAAGCCTGTCTCTTATACACATCTAGATGTGTTGATTTCTTTTATCATCCTTCAACCTTTTATTTATAAATTATTAGTTTATGAATTAACTTTTCAAATTTTTACTCATCATACATGCTTGATTGAATTATCAATTGATACGAGTTATTCTAATGCCATATGGTAAAATCGTCTCACCTTGGACGGTGAAGTGATATCTCATGAGCATCGAATATTTTAGTCGGAATTAAAACCAAGACAAATAGTATAAGCTAGGTGGCCCAATTTGGAACTCAACGCGAGTATCCAGTAGCTTAAGTTGTCGAAGGTTACAAAATTGTACATGAGCTACTTTCGAAGGCATGTGTCCAATGGAAATGGGTCAAAGTACTGCGTTCAAGGACTCAATCAAGTGACAGGCTTTTGGGCCCACATAAGAACAGTGGTTATCAATTGGTTTTGTTGATGGGCTCCTGTTAAGCTTGTGTGATCAGCCTTGTTATTCACTTTACAATACGAAATGAATATCATACAATTTTTGATGATTCAAAAGTAATCAACACGGTCGACGCAACTGTAAGAAGCATGCCCAACCCCCCTCCCCCAACAAGAAGAAACAGAAAAAAACTCTTTATAAAAAAAAAATATTGTACTAAAATTTCATGGAATGGTAGTTTCATTGCTTGGGAAAAATGTATAATCCATGAGGCTGTTTATACAACTAGATTGATACTGTTGATAATTGGTTAGTTTCGAAAGCAAGTCAAGATTTTAATTTAACTATCGAGGTATAAATCAAACAAAAGAATTGCAAGTGGTCTTCCAACTAAGAGGTACCAAATATGCTTTGAGACAGATTCGTGTACAAAAACACTTTTACATTGGAACTAGCAAATGAATGCTACTGCCCACTAGTAGAATAACACATTTCATTAGCGCAAGAGAGAATATTCTAACCATATTCAAAAGGTATATATGCATACTCATAAAATAGTGAGGTAGATCTAATATTAAACTTTATTTATAAAATTTTTTTATCAGATTAAATTCATATAAAAAAAAGATTTATATGTCTTGATATACACGAGATTGTTCGAATTTAATATTTATCAACCTGTCTCTTATACACATCTAGATCGAGTCTCAGAAATATTTCCCATAAGCCAACCTGGTTAATAGACACATATACCTGTCTCTTATACACATCTAGATGTGTATAAGAGACAGGTTGACAGTTTTACACTGGACATGTTCCTAAACTACGGCCCAAAGCTCTTAGACTACGGCTTTAGTCCCTGTCGCTCTTCGATTGCTAGCGGATAAGCATATGGAAAATGATGATTAGAACAACAAAGTTACATTTTAACAATGGATTAATGACTTTTTCAAGATTAAAAAACAATACAACTGAAAAAACAATAATGTAGCTACTAGCTCAAGTATATCATGCATGCATGTAAATTAAGGATTATGCATATCGAATCTACATAATCAATATTATAATTTGGATGAGCATATGGTACCAAACAGACGTAAATACAAAGACTGAAACTTTTACATGTGGCGTCAAAAGATAAGACATCATTAATATTAGACCCTTAATTAAGAACACGAGATTTACCATAAAAAGAAAGTGTGCTAAAACTTTCATGAAAAATGTTGACTCATTAGTACATGGAAAAAAAGAAAAGTTGGTTTATAAAAACTCACCCTAACTTATCTTATAGTGATTTGAATTCATAATTAACAAGTCACGAGAATAGTTTTAGCACACTTTCTTTTTATGGTAAATTTTTTTCATTATTCTTCAAACAATATTCTACAATCATTTCATACACACTTTTCAATCAACCATTTATCTCACATGTGTCACATTCAAAAGTTATTACAATACTTTTCAGAATAATATTCTAAAATAATAATTGTCCAAATGAATTTTTTTTTTTTTGGATTTCCCTTTAGCTGTAACGGAACTTGTTTTAATTTTCATCACTCTTCAGCATTATTTTTTGATGATTGTAAAAGAATGAAATTAGAAAAAACTTTAAAGCTTCCATAATGTATTATATAGAATCATATTTAATTACCAACTTTCTAATTTTAAAGATATTTCGTTCTATTTTTATAATTTCAGTGACATCCAACTTGCCACAAATATAGCCGCATGATCTGTTGCAATAAATAGAAATTGAAAGGAAATCCTCAGTATTTTTTTAATCTTTTACGTTAAAAATGGTACATTTTAGGTTTTATAAATTTAAAATATATTATTTTGGTATCTAGATATTATAAATATGTGTATTTTGTTGTCTGAAAAAAATCACTTACGTATCAAATATAACGTATTAAAGTGTAATATTCATAATGCATGATTTTGAATGTTAAATTATCCCCAAAAAAAAAGATAATCGGGCTCTAGAAGTAAGAATGACAGAGGAAAAACAGCAGGAGAAGAGAATAGAGGTGGTGAGGATAGGTGAAAATTTTGGACTAGTAGTAGAGAAGATTTTAAATAGTATTGTTGAATATTTAAAATTTATGTATCACCAATTTTATCGGTAAAAATATAACATTTGATATGTATATGAATTTTTCAAATTAAAAGTTATCCGTAATTATACTAAGAGATCAAAATCATAAATTTAAATTTTTGAATAATTAAAATATATTATTTTAAATATATTTTTAAAAGTTATATTTTACAATTCAAAATTTCACTATTATAGTTGTTGACCTAGAAATGAATTTCACTTCTAGCTGGAAAGTAATACAATCGAAATTTACACTACCCAATGTAAAGAATGTAAATAACTGTAATAAACAATTAATTACTCCGGATAAGCAAAGATTACTTGCCAGTGTTAAGTTTATAATTGACTGCCGCAGCGTAATAAAATGTGATACATTGGCATAAGAACATATTTATATAAATTCGATTTTTATTTTATTTATAAATTTTACGATCAAAATTAAATTTTATAAAATTTTTCTTATATTATTTAATGTCATAAATTTCATAATATTTAATTTACATCACAAAATTTACTAATGAGATAAAAAATTATTTTTTATCTAAATATTTGTCAACTAACGTATTAACATAAATTATTTGTAACTGTGTATTTATATCGGTGTGTAGATACCTGTATTTTTATAAAAATTAGTATTTTGTATAAAAATCACAAACTAATACAATTAAAATATAATTTTTTGATAAATTTTTTTGTCAACTTACTTTAAAAAAATTTAAGATCACAATAATAAAAATATATTGTGTGTCATTCAATAAAAAAACAAAACAAAAGAAGCAAACTATATAGTATAATAAAAAATGTGATTTGTATTTTTGTTTATGAAATTAAAACTCGTTTTACAAAAAACAAAAAAATGTATTCTTTTAGTTAAATTTTTTGTCAACTTATTTAGGAAAATATGTGCGTGTCAATTTGTTTCTGTTCCAATTAAATAAAATTTTATTATATGTAGAAACACACTATGTATTATAATAAAATAATTATAATTGGTATTTTTTATTTTAAAAATCACAAGCTCATAAATTAAAAAAAGTGCCATCTATTATTTTTAATGATAACTAAGAGTAACTATATGTTCTAATTGATAAATATATGCATCTCAATATTATTTTTTAACAATCTTATTTAAATCTTCCAAATTTCTTCTTTTCTTTTTTCCAATGATATACCTCACTCTTTTTCTTTTAGGGGTAAAAATGGAAGCAAAATTGCTTCTCTCCCTCCTAAAATGATAATTTTTAAAAATATCATAAATCTCTGATATTTTTACAAAATTCATTAATACTAAAGTGTATATTATATAAATCTCAAAAATAATTTATAAATTAACCCTTTACAATTTGTGTTACGTAATTTATCACGGTAACATGTATATTAAATAAGAAATAATATCATCTTATTATTAAATAGTGTAATATTTAATACCAAACAAACGTGTAATAGATAAGGAAAGCAATTGTAAACTATTGAGTAATAAATAAAAGACGACAACATGCTATGCAAGCAATTAATAAGCGGCAATGGTCGCGGCAGTAAAAATTTAATTCCGCTGTTCTGATATCTACATGTTATAAGAGACAGATCAAGAGATCTTTTTGATCTTTTGGATTTAACCTAGTTCTTTACAGCTGAAGATGTGTATAAGAGACAGATACATTAATTTGCCTGAAATTATTTATTATTATTTTTGTTATATTTTAATTTAAATTTATAACTAATAAATTATAAGAAACGTTCACAATCTAAATTATATTTTATTTTTTCAGACAACAAAATACCTGTCTCTTATACACATCTAGATGTGTATAAGAGACAGCAATAGAGGTAGGACCACATGTGATTTCCCACTTGCTGAATTTCAGTTTTGTTAATGGAAGACCAGAAATGCAACACGCAGTTTTATTGTAACATTATTCTTTGCTTCAAATTTGTAAATACCTTCAATTATTCACGTTGATTTTTCCGGGCAGATTATTCAGTCTGCTGGTCCAGTGGTTTCCTTGTGTGTGTGTGTGTTTGTGCGTGTTTTTTCTGGTCTTCCATTAACAAAACTGAAATTCAGCAAGTGGGAAATCACATGTGGTCCTACCTCTATTGCTTTAATTTTTTTTTATTTTTTTTTAATGGATTGCATCCATGATCAATCTTCTGGTTTAACGATTACCATGAGGTTAATCTTTTGTTAATTAATCCATGTGCTGTAGAACTTAGCTACGTGCTGGCACAAGTTAAACCAAAGACTATTGCTGCGATTGCTTAATTATTGGCCTTTTAATCAATTAAATTTGTTAATTAAGCAGCAAGAAAACATAAAAAATCTTAGTTTTAATTCAAAGTGATATGCCTAAGGATTTTATGCATGTGGTGGATCACAGCGAATACGAGTGTGTATAAGAGATGTATTTTGAACTAATAATAAAATTTACATAAATTTTTTAATATTATAAAATCGTAATAAATGCCACGTATGAATAAGCCTTTTCCACGTAGCTTTGTGTTCTCGAGGAAGTGTTGGATACCCTTTTTGGTTTAGTAATGGTTCAATCTGAGTTTGACATATTGGATGACGAAAATTTTTTGACTCTTTAATTTGTGTAAAAATAAAATAATCCTATATGAAATTGAAAAGGTCAAAAATAGAAAAGCAATAAATGAATAAATAAATGCTGATGAAGAAGCTACTTTGAAATTCTGTTGAGTTAGAAGCTTACTTGGTAGTCACACTACAGTATTAGCTAAAGAATCAATCAAATTTGCATAGAGCTTCTAACTTTATTTATAATGGCACAGTCAGCACCATGTGTGCTGGTTTGTGTAGAATCTGTATGCCCTTAATTAATATTTTTTGTAATTAACTGTAGAAGTAGTAGCATTATATGTTTAAAGAAGAGTGATCAGTCGGTTGCCTTTAATCGTGGTGATCGATGGTACAGATTATATGATATGCAGATGTTTATTGCATAATTATCATACCAATTTGTTTAGAAGACACATTTTCTTGGGCCTGCATCTCAGGAAATTGGTCAACTGCAATGTTTCGGTTTAAAAATTTTAACCCGATTTCTCTTTAGAACACGTTATATATCGGGCTTCTCCTAACCTATAGAATCGATTAACTCATGTGCAAGTATCGTTCATATAGAACATTTCTCCTCTTCGACTTTCAAAGTTCACATTTGAATATTTGTTACTACCCCTTATAGAATGATGTCGTGAACTCCTATAGTCGATAATTCTTTACATAATTCTATTAGAATTTTTTTTTTGTTATTTATGCCGCATTGCAGAGTGAGTATTACATCTAGATGTGTATAAGAGACAGGTACTAAACTGCTTTCAATCATTTCAACTACTATTATTGTCACTCTGCGTTGTGGAGTGAATAACTGTCTCTTATACACAGCAAGAGGTGTATAAGAGACAGCTGAAAATACATATACTAATACAGAGGGGAAAAAAGAAAGGTGAGCCATTATAAAAAATTTTATCTATCTTTAACGAAGAGACAGCTGAAAATACATATACTAATACAGAGGGGATTCGTTACTGGATAATAGAGTGGTAATAGCATTAGAGATATTGTAATTTTTGTTCTAGTGTGAATGATACTTGTCTACATGATAACATTAGATTTTATAGGATAAAGATTTAAAATTTAGGGATTAAACTAAAATTTAAAAATGAAAAATAAATCTTTTAAAGGGTCAATATTTTATTAGAAAATTACGATATCGTAATTTTTCTATTTTTCTTAATAAATATTAAATAAAAAATACGTGATCCTCTATTAGATACGGTAACATAAATGTAACATACGAAGCAAGTGTAAATTAAGACTCGAAAACACTTAAAATATCACTTGAAACAAAGAAAAAACAAAAAGAATCCCACTTTTGTCTTACACATTAAGTTTGGTGGTATACTCGGATTGCATCTCTTGATCATAGATAAAAAAATTTTAAATGTATAAGATTTATAATATAATATTATAATTTTTTAAATTTACTTTGCGTTAAATCCCTTTAATATTTTTTTATATCATTTAAATAAATAATATAATTTAATATAAATTAAAAAATATTATAAATTTGATTCAAATAAAAATTTTATGATCATGACTCTTATGGACACCTGGATATAGTATTTGGAGACGTCAACGTGTCAAAAGTCGGTTAAGACACGATCAGTTCGACTATACGGACACTTCCTTGGAGTCTTGGATTCCCCTCTCTCACATGCATATGAACAAACCATGCAGGAAATGACACAAAAATAACGGTGAAATATCCAAAATAACAGCCCAAAGTTGTGTCATGTGCAATTTCAGGAATTATAATGGGGAAGGATTAATGTGTCAATTTTTTGTAACATTCTTATTATATTATGTTTTTATTCGACACAAATAAAAATTTATTATAATATTTATTTTAAATAATATCTCGAATAATAATATCTAAATACTTTATTTTGTTACATTAAAATCAATGAGATGTAGGGGGATAACCACTTATTACTGCATTTAAAGAAAATCTTGGAAGCCAAGAAACAAAAAAGAAGAAAGAAAAAAGAACGGATTTTTAATGGGCATTTGCCTTTAGTTTTTGTCTTTGTGATGAAAAAGAAAAAGGGTAATTTTGGTTCGAAATAGTTGTCAGATGCTGGTTATAGAAAAATTGAGTAAGCACATAACAGCCAATCCTGGCTTTTTGGGCTCTTTTGTTTTGTTTGTGTATAACTTACTTATGTACAGTACACTTTGTTTTGCTGCAGAAAATCTGAAAACAACTCATTTCTTGTACCTGTACAGTGATTAAGTGCTGGTCTGGTCTCTTATGCACATTATCCTCTCTAAGAGAAATTTTTTTATATGAATACATAATATTATAAATTTTTTATTTTAAAATTTTCTACGTCATTTACTTGTAGATGTGTAAAGTAACACAAATAGATGTTATAGGTCAAATTGCTATGAATGTTTATTTATTTAGCCCAGCCCCCTTCTGGTTTTTGTGAAGGGATACATCCAACAGTTATTTTTTTTTGCATCTGCTAGTACAATATATTCTCTATTGTTGAATTGTTTGTGTGTTTCTGAGATGCTGATAATAGGAGAGTATTAGTCTATTTGAAGTTGTGCTTCTTGTGTTTCTCTACATGGGTTCATGTAAATAGTAAGTCATGGAGAGTGGCTTTTGGGTTTTGTCTGTTGAATACAAAGTGACCATCACAAATATTTCATATATTTTATTTCAAGTATTATCATTTCAAGATGGTTCTTTTAGTTTTCCTAATAAAATGGCTGAATGAATTAATTTTGCGATATCTTCTCTTGATTTATGCTTTTTATCAGCTGTGCAGAACTATAAAGATAGAGATGCTTGTTGTCTACACATTCGGTGGCTTTTTTAATTGAAACCAAGATGCTGTTTTCCTTTGCAGGTCATTCTCCAAACTCCACTGTGTTTCTGTTGGTTATGTCTCCTGAGCTGACTGGGTGAACCCGGGGTCCGTGGGCTTTGCCGCCACATCTAGAAACAACCTCTTCCATCTTGGCTCACTTCCCATTCAAGTGAGCTATTTCTTTAAAGAAAAGATTAAATTTTGGACAAAACCAAGAAGCCCTTTTTCTAGTTTTCTCTTTCTGAATTTTCTCCTCATGCCTTGGTGCTGTCTAGATTCGGTCATACGAAGCATATATAGTTCTTCCTCTCTTTGAGATCCTATTGCCTTCCCATTAAACTTCATAAATTGGTCATTATCAGAGATTTTGGTCCCCATTTTTAAAGCTGTTCTTCTAAACATCTTGATGGGACAAGGCTCATTTCCTCATTCTTTGTTATGTTTGGTGACTGGGGATGACCTGAGGTGAAGAAAAGGTATTTAATCTTGCAGGGATCGGTTGAGGGGTTTAGAGGCTTATTAGTTTTGAGGAATCAGAGGAGAAGGAAGCAGATCTTTTAAGTTAGCAGGATGAAGTTTATGAAACTTGGATCCAAGCCGGATTCTTTTCAGACTGATGGGGACAATGCCAGGTCAGCTTTCTTGCTAGCTTCTTCGAAATTAGTTTGGCTATTGATTTTAATCTTTAGTCTCTTGCTGTCTGCAGTTTAGTACTTCATGATTTTACCTTTTGATAAAATGGCTCACCTTTCTTTTTTCCCCTCTGTATTAGTATATGTATTTTCAGAGAGTAATTTAGAGCTTTGTTTTGGATTCTCTTGTGGTTATAGGTATTAGCATGACATCGATATGGTAAAAGTCCTTCTATTCCTTTCTTTAGCAGGTTTACCACTGCATTGCATCTAATTGGAATAGATGCTTTATGTTCCAGTAAAAAATCAGTCCAATATTTATGTTTGCTCTTCTGGGCTCATGTTCTCGCCCAAGGGCCATCCGATTGTATTTTTCAGTGGTTTTTTTATCATGATGCAACCAGCAACTCCTTTTCATGTTCTTTTAGCTTGACTGAGCTCTTTGGAGCATTAAGGCACATTAAGGCACGGCAGTGGTGCTTAAAAATTTCCGTACTGTATCCACACAAAGAAAAGAAAATCAGCAATTCTAGATGTGTATAAGAAATTGTGAACTAACCTCGTTTGGCCTATTGCACAGTGGTGTTTAAATGGTAATTGTATTTATGTTATTCTTAAATCTTCATAGTTTTGGCTTTGTGTCTCCCTTAACTTTGGGCTGTTATTTTGGATTTACTGGTTAGATCCACAGTCTACAATATGTGGTAATACTCAGCAGGAAATGTGGTGCTTGTAATTTTAGAATTTTCTTACACAGTTCTTTGCATGAAAACATTCTCAGAGCTGTCTTTTCCATCTTTATGGCTTTTCTCTAATAGCTTCTTACAGAATCACATTGACTTCCAAATGCAATCCACAGTTACCAACTCATGAGACCTATTATTAAATGACAAGGACATTGAGTCTGACTAAAAAATCTGAAGGCATTACAGTTGAGTAAACCTCAACATGTTATGCTGTTCTTGCTGATCAAATGGGAGAGAACAAGATAGACTTCATTTTCACAAGTGTTTAAATGTCTGAAAACATGTAGCGAAATGTTGGGAATTGACTCTTGAATTTAGGAGAAGGGAAAAAAAATCAGCATTGTGCAATAAAATTGACTTTCAAAGGAAAGCAAACAAATAAACATTTGGGAACAAAAATTTTGTATGTTCTTAAGTTGGTAGGATTTCTTTATATCCAGCAGCCATATCACCATCACTTTCATAACTGACTTATTACAGTTTGGCTAATGCAAAATTGTGTGTGACTAACAATATCAAGATGCCCAAGAATTAGCTGGGCTTTTATACAAACAAATTCATGCCTGTTAGTTCCATTTCATCTTTTCTCGATGTGTATGTACATCTATTGGTGCCATATCTTTTTGCTTTATATTAATAACTGTTGGATGTATCCCTTCATTATTTTTGTGGAGCAATTTCTAATATTATCAAGGTAAACTTTTATTTACAGATATGTAGTTTCTGAGTAAGCCAAGAAGCACAACTTCAGTGTGGGGATGTTAAGTTCTATCTACATAAGGTACAGTTCTTCTTGACCAATACTGACTGATTTACTTATACATTTGTATTACAGTTTTAACTATGCTGAAGAACATCTTCCTGTTTCTCTTATAGGTATGTTATGATCTATTTTGGAACATGCAGGTGTGCATGAATATTTGACTTCATAGCTATATACTAGAAAGCATCTCCATCAGCTGTTTTTAAGTAGATTAGATTTATACAACAGACAGCTACATTGAACTGCATCCAAGGTTTGACGTTAAGTAAGAAGCTAAAAGTGAGCAATGGACATGCAGCCTTGCATACTTGATTAATTGCATTTCACTTCATAGTTTCCTACATTTATCTTGTAATGCCAATGTACTTCTGTTTCTCTTTCTGCAGTTTCCTCTTCTGTCCAAGAGCTCCCATCTACAAAAATTGGTTGCAAGTGCTGATAGTGGAAGTGATGAAGTCAATATTCACGACATTCCAGGCGGTCCCTCTGCAATCCTGAAATATGTACCAAGTTTTGTTCTGGCATACAGTTACCTTGAATGCTTACAATGTTGTTGCGGCACGTTGTGCAGCAGAATACCTAGGCTCTTATGAGACAGTTGAGAAATGTAATCTCATATACAAGGTTGATGTTTTCCTCAATTCTAGCATTTTCCGAAGCTGGAAGGATTCTATAATTGTTCTTCAGACCACAAAATCTCTACTACCATTGTCCGAGGAACTGAAATTATCCAGCCTCTGCATTGATGCCATATCTTCCAAGGCATCTGGTGATGTTTCCAAGGTTGACTGGTCCTATACCTATAATAGGAAAAAGCTGCCAGAGGAAAATGGGAATGACCCTACCTGGAATGGAGTTAGAAGCCGAACGGTACCTAAAGATTGGTGGGTTGAGGATTTGTGTGACCTAGAAATAGATTTATATAAACGCGTCATTGTTAGCATAGGGACAAACAAAGGTATAGTCCCTCATGAAGTAATTGGTGAAGCACTGAAAGCTTATGCTGTAAGAAAGTTACCGGGCTTTGGCAAGGGTGGAATCCAGTGTAGTGATGTCTCCAAGGCTCAGATAGTGTTGGATACCATTGTGTGTCTTTTGCCTGCAGAGAAAGGTAGTGTCTCGTGCAGTTTCTTGCTAAAATTGTTAAAAGCATCCATTTTGGCTGATTTAGGAGAAATGCCAAAGAAAGAGCTGGCAAAAAGAATAGGGCAGCAACTGGAGGAGGCTTCTGTTAGTGATCTCTTGATTCCATCCCAAAATGAGGAAACAACCATCTATGATGAAATTTAGTCCAGGTTGTTTCCTGTCGAGGAATTCATGATGCAAGAACAAAATGCTGCAACTGAAGATGGAGATGAGATTCAGGAGGCTAGAAGGCCAGGGATCTTATTAGAGGCTTCAAAACTGATGGTCGCAAAGCTGGTTGATGGTTACCTTGCTGAAATTGCAAAGGATCCTTATCTTATATTATCACACATCTAGATGTGTATAAGATCAAGCTTGAGTATTTCTAAGCCTGTTCATGATGGTCTTTATCGTGCAATAGACATGTTTCTGAAGGTAAGATATCTATCTCTCTCATGAGTAAAATGAGGACTTTCTGCATCTTACGACATCTGTTCTGTGTTATCTAAGTCGTTCCTAGCATATTAATATACTTGTTTAATTTATGTCCTTTTCGAACTTGTTCCGTTTTCATATTGAATGAATATTATAGCCTCTGAAACTGCCCTATTTCTGGTTGCTGCAAATTACATACTTCAGTTTTCAATTCTTCCTTTGGGCTCCTATTTAATTCTAATTGAAAATAGTCTAGGAAATCATTATAAGAAGAAACATTAGTACATTTGTAGGTAGTGGAAAAGTATCCAGAATAGAAAGATATCCATCCATATGGTATGATGATAGCTGATGTTAGGACATCAAACGTCAACTGATCTGTGGTTTTGTCTTCAGGTGCACACTGGTGTCAGCAAGAGTGAGAGGAAAAGAATTTGTAGGCTGATGGACTGCAAGAAGCTCTCGGTTGATGCATGCATGCATGCTGTGCAAAATGAGAGACTTCCCCTACGTGTAGTCGTACAGGTGCTCTTTTTTGAGCAAGTAAGAGCTGCTGCATCATCCGGAAGCAGCACTCCTGATCTACCCAAAGCTCTAAAAGACCTTACTGGTGCCTCCCACGGGAGCTCAAGGTCAGCAACCACTAACACAGACGAAGATTGGGATGCTGTAGCATCAGCTGAAGAGCTCAGGGCTTTAAAGGGGGAGCTGGCTGCATTAAGATTGGGAAATGGATCTGTAAGTGAGAGGATTAATAGAGGAGACGGTAGAAATCACAATGACAGGGCTGCCATTAGTAAAATGAAAATTTTGCTCATGTCAAAAAAAATCTTCTCAAAAATTTGGTCTAGCAAAGGAGGACAGGGCGAGAATAGTGGCTCGGACTCATCAGAGAGGTCTCTTGGTTCTGCCAATCTAGAAGAAGCAAACTCAACTCCCTCAAGGAAGGGGAGACATTCAGTATGTAGTAGAGGAGACATTATATAATATTCTTTAACATCAGGCTTCAGGTAATTTCCTTAATGAAATTAAATTTTAAGAATCTAGCGATTATTGTTCATTCCCGACTGAAAATGTCTCATATAGTTTTGTGGAAAGGATTCTATATCTAGATAGCAAGAATTTCATGTCTGTTTTCAGAAGTGGAACCAATTCTATGGACCATGATAAAGTGAAGGAACCTTTAACTTTAGCCATGTCTTGGAAAATAGCATACTAATACTGTTTAATGCTTGGACTAGTTGAGTTTCAATCTCTGAATTATGATAGCCATAGGACAAATGATGTAAACTTTTAGTGCTAAGCATATTATTGGCTGTATAATTGAGTTAATATCCCTTCCTGTGGAAGTCTATAGCGTCTAATGAAATCTACAGAAAAATGACTAATAGAAATTAATACATCTATGATGGATTGTGGCTCTCTGAAGAGTCTAAAACATCACTTTGTCCTTCTGCTCCATGGAAGGACAGATACAAGTGAAAGAGACACTACTCTTTAAAAAAAATAAATAAATAAAAAAAGGGTTTTGATGGGGTGGTAATTGGTAAATGGGAGGAGGTCAGCATGTATCCCTCTCCAAGTTTTTGGTATTGTGGAATGGGAAATATTTAGGTAGACTTAATTTACGGTCTTTCTAGTATATTTCTTAATTATTAGTGAAGTCATGTGGGGTATGCTAATATTATCTGTCTCATATTGCATAGAGACTTGTTTAATAGTCACGAAATCTATGAGTAAGACAATAAATCAAGTCTGTCTAAAGATTTTTCTAGTGGAATTTACTAATTAGCGTGACCATCTAAATCAGCTTAATATATTCAGTGGAACGTTAATTGCAATCACCCTATCCAATTTCCAAACCACGTACTCTTGGAGAATATAGTCATTGTTGATTACCTCATTTATCTTTCTTAATCAGTATGAGACCAAAGACATTATTGTCAAACAAAACCAAAGTTCATGGATTGAATTCCACTTTCGTCCTTCATGTATTTTTGTTTGTCTACTGCTGATATATTTGTTGATTTTAGAATATTAAAACTTGCAAAATGTTGTATTGTACAATTAGTACTTCACCATTATATTTTCAAATAACTCCATTTGATAAACTTTCTCTATTTCTACTTGATTTGATACTTTGATTAGAGTTTTGTAAGCCTGTTATTCATAAGCACCATTAATTCTTTGTTTATATTCATAAGCACCATTAATTCTTTATACCCTCAACTGGCATCTTGTTGGATACCTCTATAAGAGTGCATATATACAAAGTGACAAATAAAGTCGAAATGTGTTATTAAATTCGGAAAAAAAAAAGGAATTCGATCGAAAATTTAAAATAAAAAATATCGTAATTTGATAAGATCTTATCACGCGAAATGATCATGACAAATAACTATAAATTTGTAGTTTTGTAAATTATTTTTTCTTCTATAAACATCACTTGAGTACAGAAAATTTCCATAAAACATGATGTTGTATTGTTTTATGTAGGTCCACTTGAGACAATATCGGATGTGAGAGTGAGATGCCACTTAAGCAGTAAGGAGACTCGACGATACAAACTGCAATGAATCTTCTTTAATCTTCAGCTCTCTGTTTACCTAATCCAATGAACTTGAGGATGGTTAATGACATTCTAATCCAAACAACATCAGAAGCCTAAACCTTACTGGCTTTTCCACAAAAAAAAAAAAAAAAAAAAAAATATGCTGTCGTTTTTGTCTCGATCATCCCTCTATTTTTATTTTTATTAGATGTATGTTGGTAATTAAATACTTGTATATGTCACAAATTATGTCATGCATGAGGATACCACAGAAGAAAAAATATTACACAAACTATATACTTAATACTTGGATAATTGTTTTATATGAAAATGTATCTTGGAACCAGAGATCTTTGCCCACTGATTTAAACTAAAAGTTTAAGAAATACTACTATTAATTATGATGTAGTAGTGAAGGATGACTCATTGTTCCCTGTCACAATGGGAATCTTTTTTTTTTTTTTGGGTGTCACGAAAGGAGATTGTTACATGTTCTTCAAGGTACGTTCACTATAATTACATGAATATATATAATAGAGCTAGCATTTCAAATTTAATTTAAATTAAATCTATACCCTTTTGCTTATTTAATTGTATGAATCTCTGTAATACAAAGAGATCATATAATTTGAGGTTTTATTTTCCTTGTTGATTCTTTGCAATTATTATTATTATTATTTTAGGAGGGGTCTCTTATACACATCTTGAAATGCCAAAAAAAAATAAAAATGTTGCGTTCACGCGCTGCAGCACAAAAATCCAGTGTCCAAAACATTGGGCGCAAAAAGATGCTGGAAGCAGCAGAAAAATCCAAAATGGTGCGAGGGAACTGGGACCAGCCGTTTTGCGGAGACACGGAGCCGCTGGATGCCCAACACTTCGGAGCCCTACACAGCCACCACTTCTCTCTCACACACCAACTCGGATTTACTAACTTATTGTACAGTACACGTAGGGGAAACATATGATCGTGCATATGCATAGTAGTTAGTAATATCCTGTCTCTTATACACATTTGAAAGTTAAAAATATTTAAATAAATTATATTTTTTTAGATAAATTTTTAAAGTTAATAGACACGGCAATTTTTAATATCATAGACACTATTTATATTTTAACGAAAGAGTTTTTATTTTAACAAATGAATTTCTATAATAAAACTAAGCATTAAGTCAACTTAAAATTTAAAAATGAGCAATTACTAGAATGTCTAGTAATTGTTTAATAACAACGTAAACTTTGTCAAGTATTTAGAAGAGATTGTAACTTATTAGAATTTACAATCTATAATCTTTTTTTTTAAAAAGAAACTTGGCTATGAAGGAGTGGGCTTATAAAATTTGATTTATAAAAGTTATTAAATAAATATTAATGTTACAATATATTATATTCCTACTTTCCCATGCCTATATATGTTGTGAATTAAGGATTATACCACATCATTTTGAATATTATTATGTTAATATGTAATGCAAGAGTAAATCTTTTGGTGTAAGATTTTTACACTTTTCACTAATACTCCTCCCTAAATAGTATTACTTCAACTGATCTCATAACTTTCAGTCTTCCACTAACCTCTCATGTGTGTATATGCGCACATACACGAGTAAAATTGTACATACATACACAAGTAGAGTGTGTCTTTAACCGTAATTTTAAATTAATCATGATTCTAGTTCAATTATTCTACCCAGAAAATCCATCCAAATCATAGTCCAACAATGCACTTTTCCTTAACCATAGTTTAACTCCTCCATCCTTTTTTTTTTTTTGTCCATTTTTCTTTTACTTTTTTTTTTTTAATCCTTGGCTTTAATTTGCTCATGCACCCACCCTTCCTCTCCCCTATAATAGGGTTCTATCCTCCTCTTTTCCTTACGTTCCCCCTCCAACCTCCACATCTTCCACTTTCTCAATATCCTTAAGGGCCATCAAACATTCATAACTCCTATCATCCTTAGCATGCAATAGTATAAGATAGTTCAAGCGAAAGTAAAAGCATTGAAATTTACTGCATGTGGTAAGGATGAGCTGCAATGGATGTCGAATACTAAGGAAGGGATGCAATGAAAATTGCATACTAAGACAAAGTCTACAAGGGATTGAGAGCCCTCAAGCTCAAGCTAATGCCACCGCTTTTGTAGCCAAATTTTTTGGCCGCGCCGGCCTCATGTCCTTCCTCTCCTCGGTCTCTCAACCCCAAAGACCAGGTATATATCTAATTGAAAATTATTTCGTTATATTTTAAAAATAATGAGATAATTTTAAATACGAAAATATTTAAGTAAAGATCGATTTTTAGTTCACTTTTTTATGTAATAAGTGAATGTAGTTGAAATAAGTAAAATTATATAAAATTTAATTTTAATCATAAATTCGAGATTAAATATTATCAAGGATTTCCTACGAAACCTGAAGCGCTGGACCATGATGATGCGTCGGAAGCCAGTCGTCTTTGTGTTAATTTGACTACTGGTTTGCCGGCGAGAATGTCTGCCGGCGGGACAGTTAAGAGGAGGTCAGCCACACCGGAGGAGGAGGAGTATGAGACGACGACTACGGAGAGCTGTTATGAATATACCGCTAATTATCAAAATGTAAGAGGTGGAGAGGAAAGAAGGCTTCTGACACTGAATTTCTTTGACTGAGCGTTGACCAAATGTAATTTAATTTCGAAAACAGTTAGCTATATTTGATTTTTAATCTTAGTTCTAAATTTTATTACTTAAATTAAATGTTATGAAATTTATAATATCAATGGATATAAATAAAATTTTATAATATTTAATCTTATCACAATATTTACAAAGAGTCTAAAATAGATGCATCTTAATTATTTTTATTTTTTGGAGGATTTTGATCTGCAATTTCTTTTTTTCTTTTGGCCGGTGGTAAAATTGAAAGTTTTGTGGAAAAGCCAGTAAGGTTTAGGCTTCTGATGTTGTTTGGATATGTCTTTCATTTTGTTTTTGAAATGTTTCATTTTATAAGATTAAACAGTCTGTCTCTTATACACATCTAATGTGTATAAGAGAATATACACTAATCAAATTATTTAATAGGCAAGTGTGGATATAGCCTCTTGCCAAATGTACAATAATAATCGTTTAACAAGTGGCGATGAATGGTGTTGGATTTCGAACGTTTTTAACTGTGGTAAAGTTCATTCTATTAAATGTTTTTTCTGGAACTTCTAACACTAACAGTGATTTTCCAATCATTAGTAGACAATTTAGAAAATGATCATTGCTTATTTATTGATGGTTCTAAATAAAAGACATCTATACCATCATTTAATTATTTATTTAATCATGAGTGATTTATCTGCATATGCATGCTGCATGTGCTAAACCACTCAAGAATGTACACAAGAGAAGTTAATGTTGTAAAATAGATCAAGAAATGACAGGTCTTTTTTAATTTTTTAATTTGTATTCATTCTCATTATTTTAACTCATTAAAAAAAAAATTGTTCGATATAAGAATTCTGGAATTAAAAAATATATATATATATATATATATATATATATATATATCTGTCCTTATTCAAACAAATCATCTATAAGAGACAATATTTTTTGTTCCCTAAATTTATTTAATTCCAAGTTTCTAACATAATCTATTTTATTATTTTTAGGGCTTTAAGAATATCGTATCGCCTAAACCTTTTCAATTTTCGGCTTCACCATCCACAGACCCGATTCCGGAAAACATCCAAAAACATAGATAAAGAAGCATGGGAAAGTATACACGATATAGATGTGTATAAGAGACAGACATTCTTAATTAGTGCGACTAATAATTTACTCTTTTCGATTTAAAATAATAGTCTTTTAAATAAATTATCTTGTTTCAAATTATTTATCGTTTGAGAAAATCAAAAAAATATTAACTTATATTTTCTAGTTTTTGTCCTCACTGTCATATTAATAAAAGGAGATTTAAGCAGTCGTAATATGATATAAAATAATATTTTAAAAAATTTTTTGGGTAAAATTAATACTATTTAAAGAGACAAAAAGGAGACTTCTCAATAATTCTCCTGTTTTATACAATTTAGATGTGTAATGCAGAGACAGAGTCTTGTGGTAGACGCACTTGAATAGTTGCATTGGTTCTTGGTCAGCTGAGAATATAGTGGAGTAATTAATAACCGCCAATAGATTCTTTATCTTAATTTGCATTTTTATCTAGTTAGTATGTGTTTGTGCATTGCACATGGCCTATCTATTCTATACCCAATGGATTTTGGCTAACTTGCATTTTTTTTTTGGTTCAGGCTATTATCTTAACATGATTTCCAAGATTGGATAAAGTAATTAATATCACTTGCTGTAAGTTTTGTTCCATTCTTCTCAATTATTTGCAAAACCAAAAAACAAAAATTGGTTAGAAATCCAAATAATAGCCCCTTATTTTTAGCCAACTTTCTTTTTATTTTTATTTTTTTGGCATGAAAGAGAGAATTAGTATGTGATTATGGAGAACGATATTGATATAACGTAAATCATAAAATACACAACAATATACAGCATTTGATACATGGGCAGACGGAGTGACGCGCGAAGAGGAACAGTCGCTCTTAAGAGTTTGAAAATCAAATTTTGTCTCTTTGAGATTTGTCCCTCAAATCTTACGTCCGCCACTAATTTGATGACTTACTAATCAACAAAACATCGTATGTTGCAAGTACACAAGCTTTGCATTAGAGTTCGAGAAAATTAATGTGATGATTGTTTAGTGCTACAATTATAATGAATAAAATCTGTAGATTGGATTATCTACTAATGCTAATTATTCAGTAATTACTAGTGCTGGTTGTCTAGATCAGCAATAAGAGACAGGTTGCTGTCCGTTCTTGGCCAATTGAAGCTTTGTTCAAAGGAAAATACTATTATAAACTCGATCCAGAAGATTCACCTGTAGAATTCGAAATCAAAATTAAATCTTCATAAAATCTAACTTACATCAAATGATGTCACAAATTTTATAATATTTAATCTATATCACAAAATTTATAAATAAGATCATAGATTAGATCTATGAAATACTTTCCCTTACTCAAGTTTGTGGTTTGTGAGGTTTCTGGCTTTTTTAAAGTGCCAAATAGCCAATAGAGAAAAAGCGACCATCTGATTTCCCCATTGATCAAATTGGGTGTGGATTCCACTCTGACGCAATCCAACTGCTCTTTGATGTGGCTTGTGGACACAGCTTTTTGTCATTCTCTATTTAGGTAGCCTAAATGTTGCTCTAGACAGAATTTCTATTCTGCATCTCTCTTTTCTATTTCAACTACATCTGTCTCCAACACCCTTTAGCATCTATGTTCACTTGCCTTTCTCAATCCGACCAGATTTATAATGCTTGTTGAATAATTAATATTATTTTAATAATTATTGAAAAATATTAAGAACAAATTATGTGATCCACTTTATTATAAATAAAAAGTCATGTTTTTTTAAATGAGATTCTTTTATTGATTCTTGAACAACTATTAGAATGTTTAATAATTACTTAATGATTAAGATAATTTTTACCTTCTAATACTCCAGCCACATTATCAAGGAACTTTTGAAGAGAAACACATAAATTTTACTAATTTAGCCTTCTGTTTTTTATAATTAATTCCTAAAGGAAATACATTGGGAAATTAATAAGCAATTATTATAAGTGATTAATCAAAAGTCAATGATTTTACAATTACCAAAAAAAAAAGAAGGAGCAATAGCAAGTCAATTAACAAATCGATTCTGTGATGTCATGTCGCATTGAAAGTGAGAGGAGATATTGTATTATTTATAACACCTTTAGTCATGGGTTACTTAAAACTTAATTTAAACATTTTGAACCCGTTACTTTCGCTCAAAAGTTGTTGGGCGACTGGGTGAGACTGGGTCAGTGGTATTGGGCTATGCTATGAGACTATTGTATGTGATTTGTTATTGGGCCCCAATTTGGGCTTTGCGAGGACGCAAAGCCTTAAGGAAGGGTGATTGTCCCCGTCAAGGACGTCCCACATCGAAAGTGGGAGGGGATATTGTATTGTTTATAACATTTTGGGTGGGAGGGGATATTGTATTGTTTATAACATTTTTTGTTATGGGTTATTTAAAAATTGACTTAAGCATTTGATTCCTTCGTAATTTCCTTTTTCTCACTCTCCTTTCCTCCATACTCACTTCTCTTTTAAAATAAACTTATTCTTGATGTACGTACATAAGATAAAGAAACAAGAAGAAAAAACCATGAAACAACAAAAGGAAAGGAAAAAGATGAAGGAAATTCTATAATCTTATTGAAAAATTATTTTATTGTTCTTAAAAATTTATATTATTTTATTTATTTAAAGAAATTATACTATACAAATTCTTAAAATTAATGAGATGATTCCACTGTAAAATTTCCTAAAAGATGATTTGTTTGAACTAGGCACCTATAGAAATTAGGAGGCCATGAGGAACTTGATGCACCCAAATAAATTACATTCCTGTATTGGATTTATGGTTTGACATCTTTTTGTGTTTTTGTTCAGGTAGGAGCCATGTGTTCGCGTGATTGCCTCGCGAATCATTTAAAACTAGTCCTATTAGCACACTATAATTGTAGGAAAAGAATAAAAAAATTAAAATTAAAATTAAATTAAATAGAGAATTATGAGAAGTTATTGAATTAGAAAGGAGTTGTGAAAGTTATGAACTTATAAACACATAAGTTATTTTTTATTTTTTAAAAAATTATACCAAAAATTTGATTACATAAAAAAAACTATTTCATGATATAAAAGAGAATATATGACCACATGTCTAACTTCTGTACCATCTAGATGTGTATAAGAGACAGCCATTATTCATAACAGGTTGACATTCAAAGCTTTATAACAGGCAAATATCTGAATTTTTTTAGGTGTAATTAAAAAATTTTAAAAATATTCTATTAAGTGACAATTACGACAAAATGTACACTTATAATTTTTGCAGTCAGCACACACAATTTAATGGGAAATTGGATAATAAAATATTAGTAAAACAACCAGAATTGAGATAATTAATTTCTTAAAAAAAATAAATAAATACTAGAAAAAGGGAAATTAAACTCATTTTCTTTTAACTAAGATGAACGATCCACATTTCTCCATGGCCCAAATTTTAAGTCGTTGCATAGTTTATAAAATTGTGGGCTAACTACAAAAGCCTCGGTCCATGTTTTAAGACGTAGGGTACAGAAAATCCACCAAACCCATTAACTTTTTCTGTGGCCTGTTATTTTTGGGTTGAAATGGGCCTAATTTTCATTCTTGTTGTACCCATTGAAGAAGTAAAGCTTAATTTTGATTTTGATCAACCCATCACCCACTCGACCACTTCTATCTTTAATCTTTAAATAAGGAAGGGTAAATTACAATGAACTCCTTGTAGTTTGACTAATATTTAAATTTTTCTTTTATAATCTGCGAGCTTACATCCTGCCCCTTGTGCATTGAATTTTTTCTTGTTTTTTGTATGAAAATTTTGTAGTTTTACAAAAAGCTGTGTCCACAAGCCACTCTTAAGAGCGACTGTTCCTGCTTCGCGAGTCAGGGTTTGTGCCAATTTATCAAATATATATAAGTTGCTGTCTCTTATACACATCTAGATTTGTATAATTCACTTTAAATTCTAAATCAGCAAATTAACATTTTTAAACCTACCAACGATCAAATATTAGGGGATCATGTTATAGGTTTTGAAGCACAAGGAGTTATCAGAAAATTAGCCAAACAATAAGGGATTCCTTGTAATTTACCCAATAAGTAACCTTAAAATTGGCCAAAAATTCTGTATTAAGAATCGGAAATTGCCACAAAATCATTAACAGCAAGATCAAATGACAGCATACGAACTTGGCCAAGTTTGGTAAATAAGAATTTCATTAGGAAATAAAATATCAATATATACACCAGTTTCTTTTTCCCTCAAGAAGGGGGGAAATAGAAAAAGAAGTATATGTGTACAACAGCTAATTACTGATAGAGCCATATCCTCTTAACTCTGGACTCCAAAAGTACAATAATGCAGAACATTAACCACGATTATTCCCAAAAAATTGCCTATTGATAAAGCAAAACTAAATCAGTTGTCCCATCACTATTGCCTCCAAAGCCATCCCCACCATCGGATCAAATGGTTAAGTTCTATGTTAGCATTAGAGTAGGTAATCACAAGGATCAGTAGTACGATGTCATGTCAAGCTCAATGTTCATACACGGTTATGTTGTAAGATATGTGTTCTCAAACTACAATCTTTAACCTGTCAGGATATTATTCCAACAAGTATAAATATAATCAGTGAACGAAACAGAAAAATATGCCTGATAAAGGTAAGACAGCGCTGACATTTATTTACCTGCATGGCTCCTACTACGACCAAGAAATCTTTGCATTGTTCAAGTAAATGTCGCTCTTTTGAAATCACTTTTGCAAGTTCAATCACTATTGAATTCACTTCATCTACCTGGAAAAAGGACAGACTTGGTTAGACAAGATAAAACTAGTGAACATATTTGGCAGCAAACCATCTTTCAGCTGAAAATTTGAAGTACATAATCTCTATGCTAATGTTAGTCAACACAAGAAGGATTTTGAAAGTCAAACAAATCATTCCATACACAATCCAAAACATCTGGAGCAAGAAGTTTCCTCAAGTTAATGACACTAAATGTGTTGATTTATAAAGGGGTCTATGTCTGTAGGGTCAGCAGGTTTGCCACTTTTTCAGACTGAATAAAGTTGATATGCCAGACAGATAAAACATGATTGCTTGTTGGGGTACATCTGTTCCAATTATTAGACTTATACCATGGTATGTTGTATTTTATATCTTGATGATGAATTGTAAATATTATAGCAGGTATCTAGAATTGGGAAGCCTGATACCATATCGTGTTAAACTTGTTTACGGAGCCCATAAGAGCCTTTCCTATCTTTTGTTAACAGAATATTTTTATAACTACATATAATCAGTGTAGTCTCTTATACACATCTAGATGTGTTAAGAGACAGGCTTAATATTGCTTGTCTCTTACAATAGCTCTAGATACAATATCTGTCTCTTATACACATCTAGATGTGTATAAGAGACAGTATTAGACTTGGGTGTCATATAGTTTTCGAGATATCACTGGCTGCATATGGATGGATTCGAAGTTCCTTTATCAGCAGTCGGTTAAATATATTATGTCCCCAAGAGAGGTGTCCCATAGAGTAGCAATCTATAGCACCCGAATCTAACATTAAAATCATAGAATGAGGAAACACAAGGCACTAATTTGTTGTCTCATGTATCAGGGATGAAAGATTAAAAATTGTAGGAGATCATTGGAGGCGATGAGCTACCATAATCTGTGTGCATTCCTTTAAGTGCACACATGACCTAGTAGTGTTCACACAGGACTTCCATATTTCTCTTTCAGCCAGACATTATCCACATGTAAGAACTACTCTACACTTTCAGCTCACATCCCTCTGTAAATGAACAGTTACATGTGCAACAACTCAGAACTAAGTAAACAGCACTTTCAAGGGTTTGACTGGGGACGAGTTATACTGCAAAGAGATGAAAGTCTCAAGTGAAACATTAGTAGTGACAGTTTAAGGCTTAGGACGAACTGCATTTATTATCACCCTTTTACTTAATATTAGATCAAGAAGAGGTCTTTGATGAAGAGAAATTAGCTACAGTTTTCCAACTAAAGGCAGCATTTCATTACACAAAATTGGAGCAGTTTACAAGTTGAGTAATCTTATCCAAAGAAGGAGAAGACAAATTCACCTTTGGAAGAAGCAAACGTATTGAAGACGCCATTGCCTGCATCATGTCAACTGCAGAACTAATTGCCTCCTTCAAGCTTTGAATGTCAACCTGTTATGAATAATGGTTTATGTGGTTAGGGTGCATCATGATAGCCTATTGTTCCTAACTTGCTTTTTTTTGTTTTTTGTTTTTTTGTTTTTGTTCGTTTTTTTTTTTTTCTATAACTTTTGGAATTTAAAAGCAACAAAGTAAACCAAGCACATACAATAGCCCCACCACCAACAGGGAGGCGAAGAGTGCTAGCCTTCAAAGATTCAATTGCTCCAAGCAAAGAGATCAAGTGATCTTTATCCAAAGAAGCCCAATCTTCTAAACATGTTACCTACATGTGATAAGGACAAGTGACATCAGTGCATATTTAATTGAAAAAACAAAATAATTCAGTAAATCAATGAATAACAATTCAATTCCTTGGAAATTTTGCTGAATACTAGCAATTGAATTTGAACTCATATTGATTGCATCAGTATTCAATTGCACTTTTATAGCATCTTTTCATACCAAAGATTGCTAAATTTCTGAATGCTTGTCTACCCTGATATAGGAAGCAATTATGCGTTTAATAAACATGTAGATAAATGAAAGAAAGCTAAACAAAAAGAGTTGGTCGAATGTCAGCAAACATGGCAAGATTGACCTTGTTAATTATGATTTATGAGTACACGACAGTTGGGCACAAGAAGCTTATATTTTGTAAGTAACAAGCGAGGAGGTTCTTCGAAACTAGGATTTAGTAGATTCAAAGAAAGGTGTTCAGTCCAAACAAGATCTGTCCAAATCTGGAAAAGAAGTTATAGCCAGAAGAATCAGCGAGACAGAGATACAGTCAAACAATTCTCCTTGGCCCAGACTAGATTGAAAACAATTTTCATGATTCCAATGAACCAAACCGCTCTGTCTTAATTACTGGTTTTGCTCAAGGGACTCAAAGATGTAAGTAACAGAATCTGTTAAAAAAAAAAATTACTGCTGTACTTCCACTTTCATGATGTAAAAAACTAAATGTTAGCTGTTGCAAAGTCAACCTGTGGTCACATCCCTCTTCCACTATTATACAAATTAGATACACATGTATAAGAGTATAGTTGAGACAGATAGGTTCCCTTCGAATAGGAGGAGTGTTTACTTCCTATAGGCTTCTCCAAACATGTTAAATGTATAAGAGATCAAATTAGAATTCTGTCTTGGAAAAAAAAGAACAAATGCTTGAATGAAAGGTCTAACCTGAAAAACACAATCATATAAGAATCTTAAGAAGGAAAGAATTTCAGCAAAACAAAACAATAGAAAGGGTCAGCTTTCAAATCTTGTTGCACATCAATTTAAAATATTAGATTGGAAGTAAACAAGGTAACATATAGAAAGGGAAAAGATACTTTTCAAACTTTCGTAACATGTAAGAGTGAAAACACGGTGCACAGTGATGAAGTTGGTCCATTTAAAGCTACCCAATAATAAGATTTTGTGTATCCAAGTACACGTCGGAATCCCAAATATTTTCTCTTTTTCATTGTTTTTATTATTTTTTTTCGTGTTTGTTTTGGCTGTGTATGTAACCAAAATATTTACGCATGTAAAAGTTTCAATAGATATTTAGAGCCATTAAGCATTGATGGATATCAGACCCCTTTTTTGGGATAAGAACAAAATCTTTAATGTGTCTAAAGGAGGCTGAACAATTCCCATGGTAAATAATGACTTTGAAGACAATGACAAAACAGAGTATTCAGCTAAAAAACTGATGAAAGGAATTAAGCTTACTTGTCCCTTGAGAATGGATGCTAACTTCAATTTTTGCCTTAGCAACTGTAACCTGTGTCTTTTCTTTGTGACTGTATCACGTAGATCCGAGATAGTTATCCAAGCATTCCAGAGACTCTTCTGGAAAAAGGAGAATGGCTTAGCTCAGAGATTGTCAATATGAGACAACTTTTTCTTTGTACACTAGTTTAGCAAAAAAGAAATTCACCAAAAGAAAGGAACATATCTATCATAGAATATATGAAATAAGTTGATAAAGAGCAGTATTTTGTAAGACGATCATCCACAACCAGAACAAACGTTAAAGAGATAAAAAGAAATGAGTTTGCAGAAATAGACTGCCATGAGCAGCATGCCAAAATCAATATCTGGGCCATGCAAGTAATTGTAAAACTTTCAGGAGGGCCTTCATTTTCTAAAACTTGAGTTGGTTTGAATTTCATAGCCAATGTTGCTCCATATTATAGCTTTCCCATTAGGAAGCTCTATAGATATTACTGTGGTGTTTAAGGCAGTACTCCTAAGTCCTAACCACTTAGCTAAGTTGGAAATCATCCCAAACGGAGCCAAAGGGAACAAACCCATCAGAGGATTATAAAGTCATACTCCTATAAGCAATATTAAGCTATGCCATACCACTGAAACAGGTCAAATATTATGACATCCGATTGAATAGCTTGTGAGTTAAACAGTTACTTGAAACTCAAATCTCTACGAAATGGACACCAGAAATTAAAACAGAATAAAGTAAAAAATGTAAGATCATTAATAACCCTCCCCCGTTTTCCTAAAGAATAAAACAAAATGAAATACTGTAAACAGCTGCAAATGTTAAAAGATATCAGCATTAAAAAGCCATTCCACATCCAGTACTTTGGCTAGTATGAGATGTTCTATATCGGGATTTCATGGCATATTCATTTGTGACAGGATTGTCGTATCCTTATGGACATTATGATGGGCATGGTATCCAATACAAATGCAAGTTTGGAATAACATTTGCAATAGACAATTAAAAGGTAAAACACTTGGCTATACACTAAATTTAGAAATAATACTCAAATTTGAGATGTTTGATTCGTATTTTGCCATTCGGGAATCGAAATTAGAAGGGGAAACATCAACACCACTATCGGTGTGGGTTTATGTCTTTCCCCGTGCTGTTTGGTTGTTTGGTTTGACACAAAGAATGGGTTTCATTATGTTGATAAGTTAATTAATTTGGAACCCAAGTCACAAGTGGGAATGAAATTGGATATTTTCTAACACTTGCATTCCTATAGTAATTAACCAAACAACATCTATGATATTATTAACCTTGATTCCCTTCCTTACTCTCAAAACTCATACCCAGAAACCAAACACCTCCTAGTATTAATAGTAACTACTGTTCAAAAAGAACAGAATATCTCACCTCTCTAAGTTGCTGCGCCAGTAAGATGCTTCAGTCCTAGCATTTGAAAAACTGTCTCTTATACACATCTAGATGTGTATAAGAGACAGGTCTCCTGTAATTAGACAAAGCTACAAATCCCCAACTTTCCTCCGGACATCAACAGCTGTCTCTTATACACATGAAGGCGTCTCTAGAAAATTACTATTAATGGTGCTAATAGCATTTCTGATCCGAGATGGACTAGACATTCCACGCGAAGGAGATGATCCAACTGAAGCCATAAGCTTACTGGGCGATGAAGCTCTGATAGGCCCCCGAATAGGGGATGACATCGTTCGAGGTGATGATAACAGACCATCACTAGGGAACTTCTTCAACTTTGGTGGCACAATCAATTTTGAACCAGGACTCGCCTCCAAAGATGACCCCGGATCTTGCAACCTCCTCAAACGACTATTTGTTTCTTGCCAAAACCGAGCTGAAACAACAATCCCACGAGGCCCGCTTTTTGCCCGGGAAACCCCGCCACACTCTTGGACTTCAGAAGTACTACCGGAAGAAACACTATCTGTATCAGATGCAGTAAGATCAGACTGCACAGATGACTCATTATTTACAGAATTTTCATCCGGATCATTCTGTAAAGCCTTCAAAAGCTCAGCATTGCCCAAATCAATACTCAACCTTCCTTCAAACGAAGCTCTTCTCTCATCAATCATAGATTGCCGCACAGTTCTAATAACATTCCCAGATCCAACGAGCTTACTCCTCTCCCCACCACTACAATCTATGCCTCCTAGACAAGGGATTCACCTGTCTTGTCCTAGCCGGCCACGGATGCTGATCAATGGGCTTAGAATTCTCCCCCTGATCTCCACCCCCATCAACCTTCACTCTAGAAGGAGTACTACTCCTCCTCCTCTCAGGTGTACCCTTCCTCACACTACTCAAATTAGGCGAAGACGGGGCGGCTTTAGTCTTACTTATTGGGAGTGAAAAAGCTTCCCCCTGAAAGGAAACTGATAAACTCCTAGTAGCAGTGACCAGCAGCTTTGTAGCTGCTGAAGGTTCACCACCACCAGCATTGCCTTGTTTGGCATCAAGATCGGGTGTTAAAGGCCTAGCAGCCGTCCCCGGCCGCCTCCGGTCGACAGATACTGACCTTTTGGGCAGTAAAGCCGGTGAATTCGACACAGAACTTGAATTTCTTGAAACTAAAGGAGAGGGATATCTTCTAGATGAACCTGATGAAGAAGATGCAGAGGAAGAATTTGAAGTAGAGGTGGAAGGTGAAGGTCAGACATGTACCTTGAAGAAACAACTCTTGATTTAGGCCTTTTTGGGTTATGAATTCCATTATTATCCTTCTCAGAAGGCAGCAATGGAGGTCTTCTTTGGTTAATTTGAGCCTCATCTTGAGAAATTGTTTTGGGGTTTTGAGGGCCTCTGGTTGTTGAAGCTGCTCCTCCAGAAACAACAGCCACCATCATCACACAAACACATATACACACAGTTCACACACCAAAGACTCAAACTTTCACCTTTCACATTGTATTTTTACACCAATATAGACTTATCCAGAAACCAATTTTGTCTCCTCACAGCACAAAAAAACCTGCAAAAAAGATCAAGAAATCCCACTATAACTCAAAATCCCACAATGGGTTTCAGCAAGATTCCACATTTTTCAAGATTTCTGCAGAAATGTGTAGATATGATGCTGTCTCTTTTCCTAATTTAAGACTAAGTGTATAAGGACTTAAATGGGATGATTTTTAAAAAGCACACTGAGGCTTAGGATTGGACTTAGAGTTGGTGAAAGGAGAGACAGAGGGCATAAAAACTTGATGCATCCTAAGTAGGACTGTAGGAGAGAGGGGCGGTGGAGTTGGGGGGGTGGTTCTTTTCGGTGTTTTTGGGGTTTTGTAAATCTTCTGGAGAGACGTTAAGCTAACCAAAGGCAGATCATACTTATCTAAGCATTTTTACTAAGGCTTAATTATAGTTTGTCTCTTATAATTAAGGGACAATTACAGATTATTTTTTATATTTATTTTATTTAAAAATTATCTCTTAAAATTAATGTGTATAAAATTTTTAATCTATATTTTATAATAAATTTAGAATAATAAATTCAAATTTATTAGTATAATTTACGAAGTTCTTTACTAAAATTTTTTTCTTGAATTTGAAAATTATACTAATAAATTTAATTTATTATTCTAAATTTATTTAAAATATATATTGATTATGTCTCAAATACATATTTAGATGTGTATAAGAGATTTGCATTTCAAGTACTTTCTTTAATCTACTAAATAAACAACAAAACAAAAATTATTAAACTAAAGTAATGTAATTGAATAAATGAAATACTTTAATTTAGATATAAAAATAATATTGACTTAATAAGTTATGTAATGGCATGCTAAAAAATGGATGCGAAGAAAAAAATATTAAAATAGTAAACTAATTCAGACTTGGGTTTTAATATTAAAGTCATTAAAAATGAATTTCAATAGTGTTGAATGAAAAAATATTATTACTTTTAAATGATAAGAGTACTTATAAAATAATGTTTTTAACCAAAATGTAATTCACCCTAATTTTATGTTGGTTATGGTAATTAAAATATTGAAAGCAATTATGACATTTCATTATTCCCTTTAAATGAAAATTTTGATGCCATTTAATTTTGGGGATAATTTATAGATAAAATAAATATAAGGAGCAATTTGTAAATATTCAATTATTACAGTAGACAAACATTAATTAAGATTTGTCTAAGAGACAAAATGAATTCTATCTTAGGAAAATATTTGTAGTATTGTGTTTTGAATATAAATTACACCGTTATACTATTTTAAGAAAATTACAAAATTTCTCTGTAATTTATTGCACAGTAATATAATATTTCAACGGATCATAAAATTATTGGTTTGTTTATTGATTAAATAAAAAATGACATATGAAATTTAGTTTATTGATTAAATAAAATGAGTTATTATTTTATTGATCTTTGAAATTTTTTTTGATGAGAGAATTGATAGTTTTGATGGGGGTGTTTTTGGTGAATCAATAAATCTCTTCTGACGTTTGGAAAAAAGAACTGATAGTTTAGGTTTAGGACCTTATTAGTATTGTAGTTGCGTAAGGACAATCTAAGAGAAATGGGGACAGGATTTTTAGGGAGTCAATTTCGAGTGCTTTTGCAGGTGTAGATAGTGAATACACAACTACATGAGTATAAGGACTTATTACATACTAGATGTGTATAAGAGGACAAGTGTGAATGAAGGTCCGGCCCATTTATTTCTTTTAATGTGTTTTCAATCACATACCCAAAAATACAAAATTGCTTTAGATAGATGTAAAATGAGAGAAAGGTAAAATGAACTTAATGTAAGATAATCGGCTAAATTTTTACATAAATCAAGATTCACAAATTCACAAGATATAAAGTCTATAAATTTTATATAAATCTCACGTTAAAATTTATAAATTTTATATTTTGTGAGTGTATGATGTTAATCTATACAAGAGCCTGCAGGCCTTGAAGATTCTTCTACTGCTAGATTAGGCCATTTGGCTCTTCCTAATCCTCGTTATCCACAACTAAAAGGGTTGGGGGCAACCTATGAATCACTAGCATGGACAACCTTTATTGTATTAGTTTAATAAAAAGTGGACTCTTGATCTTCTAAACAAAGAAAATGATGAATTGGAAAGTAAGGATAGAGGAAAGAATCTTGCTTCAGACTCATCTTACACAGATCGATCCAATTCCAAAGTTCATTAAAACCACAAGAAGCTGGTTCCTAGGCTAAGATTTAGAAATCATACAAGCATATATAGTTGTTGTACAAGTTAAAGACTAGAAATCATTTTGTAAAAAATTACGAGGCGGGCTATATAAAAATTTTACCGTGACAATAAAACATACTTATTTATTAAAAAATTTATACAGTATAACATTATATATTTTAAAATTTACACTTTATAAACTTTCGAAATACATGAAGTCAAGAACTAGAAGATACTTGAATTACAAGCTTCGTATTGGTAAAATCTTAATGCTCAAGTGGCTAATAATAAGGCTCTAATGTCTTTGTCAGCAATGCCTTTTACTTCTACTGTCACAGACAGATGAAGAAAAGTAGATTCAGTGTATATCTGCTAACAGTACTACAAACTCATACGGCACATACTTTGAAGTACTTTGTTTGAAGCTGAGTTATAAATGAGGAGAATTTATTAGGAAGAGCTATGAAGGAAAAGCCTTGTATTGCAAAATTTGGGAGATTTTATTTTTTACACCATATTGCATAGCTATCTCACTGTTTAAATAAAGGGTTAATAATACTTTACCCCCTGAACTATATGAGTAATTACACTTTGTCTCATTAAACAATAAAAATATACAATTTATCCCCAATTCACCTTATTCATCTTTTAAATATTTTAAAATATCAAGAAAATTTAGTTAGAAACTAAAATACCCTTAGTATCATCTTTTGATTTTTCATATATTTAATTGATTTTTAACATCATAATTTGCACATATTAAACCAAATATTAAAAATGTAAAATACTAAGAGATTTTGAACAAGCTCACAAAGTTTTATAGAAATTATATTTTCATACAATACCTTTACAATTACCATAACCAACATAAAATTAGGGCTGTCTCTTATACACATCTAGATGTTTAAACACCGACTCTTATACACCAAGAAATGAAATATAAGAGATTATACATAATTTGCCTTTGCATCTAGTTTTTATTGCCCAGAAGATTTGCTGTGAGTCACAAAACACCGAAAAGAAGTTAAGTGCCATCTGTCTCTTATACCACCCCTTTTTCCTACCTAAGGGTACTCCACCGCCCCTCTCTCCTACATTCTCTTAATAATCTGTAATTATAACTGTCTCTTATACACATAAGAGACACTGTGTAAATTAAAAAGATCACTTATTTAAAGTTTTATACTGCAAAAAATAATATTATTTGTTGTTTATTAAGTAGATTCCTAGAGATGAATAGAATGCACCGTTTCATTCAATACATTTGATCTGGGCTGTTTCTCTTGCTTTTGACGCATGTCCTTATCCTTTGCTTGCTCTTCATTGGCATCTTCTTTTCTTGGTGTCTTCCACCTGCCTATTAAGTCTTAGTTGTATAGGTGATTTTCCACCAACATTTAAGGTTAAAATTTTTGCAAAATTGTACGCCCCAAATGATCAAATAACAGGTTAAGGGGCTTTTGTTGTACATATATAGTTTTCTCATCCCCTCTTGTAACCTTAAGTGGGATGTTGAGACATGGTGGAAATGATCAATGATTTTTTTTTTTTTAGATATCAATAAAAATTTAGAAATACGATAGGTTACCTCACTTAAGAGTCTGAGCATGTCAATAATATATATTTTTAGCTATAATACATATAATAATTCTCAAATTGTTCTACTAAGTAAAGAATTATTAAAAGTGAGATTAAAATTCGAATTTTTCTCGTACAATGTATGAGACGTACCTGTTGGTAAAATGATCAAATGTTTCTACGACCCACTGTACATGAACAATGTAGCAATAGCATATAGTAGTACAATTGGTTGTTAACTGGATACATCCATGTCAGAATGGTGTGCCCGAATAGCCAAGTTCTTCAGAATGGTGTGCCCGAATAGCCAAGTTCTTCCTTCCTTGTACTATTAATTCCCCGAGGAGGGGTGTTATGGTGGTGACCCGTGACCTTCCCCTCATTATTCAATGCAGAGAAGTAAGATGACCCAAAAAAACTTGAGCAATTTCCAACAACTTGTCCTGCAGATAACATCTACAGTCATAATTATTATGTAACAAAATTTTGGCATGGCCAGCTATTAATTTGATGAAAAAACCTTGGTTACTAGAATCCCACATCCATAAGAGTATGTAATTAGTAAAAATCTCATGTCATTTGATGAAAATTAATTTTTGTCCTCATACTTAAATTGTCGAGAACATAGATTAAATCGGGTCAAATAAAAGAACGAATTTTTTATATACATCAATCTATTAAGTCGAATTTACTTAAATATTTACGAAATTTGATAATATAGAAACTAGCAGGTGATCGTGATTGCATGGAATCCTGTCCCCATTTCTCTTTTCTTGTCCTTTCGTCCGCAAGTGCAGATACATATCTTTTGAAGCAAGATCCAAGCGCATCGATCTAACAATAACGGTACAAATTTCGACACACAGAGAGACATGGCAGTGCACGTGTGACGTTACTACATTTATTACGACTGTTGTTTCCTTCGGCTTCTTCATCCATCCTCTCTTCTTACATTTGCATGGTGTAAAACTGTAAAATGATGTCCTCACTGATTTCTAAATTAAATGAATAAGCTTGGCAGCTTAGCCTATTTTATGTATTCATTTATCATGTCAAGTTTGAGTTTAGGAAAATTCTATTATCTTTTTAGAAAATTATTTCGTGTGATTTTTTAATATTATATTTTAAAATTTTATAAGATACAAGTTTTAATGTATACAAAGTGATGATTTCTTATTGACGGTAAAACTTCCCGTGTAGGAAAATTATTTAAACAAGTTTGATAACTTGATTAGACGGCATCTCGGGCTGTCATCATTCGTTAATTACCAACGACTTCAACAAAAAAAAAAAAAAGAAAAAAAAAATCTACATGAAACTTTCCAATCATCATATGTACTTGGTTTGAACTATATTAGTATTTAGTAGTATGGACTAGTTTTTTTGAGTTTGATTCTTTCTTCGTGAATTGCCATATAAGGCGAAAGCTGTGTCATAAATTGGTAATTAATGGGTGTTCATTACTTTATTTAGTGCCCATAAAATTATATAAGTAGGAATATCATCAGTAAATTAGATTTACCTTAGGCATTTTGTTTGCTTCGAGAAACTTACTACTACTAATTAAGGTAACCCACAACCACTAATTAATTTGTTACAAACTTCGTATTCTGTGTGTCTGAGATTTAGAATTACTGTGGCAGTGTGCAGTTCTGTACCTTAACAGTGACAAACTGATTAACTGGTGAGTTAGAAAATGACTAACAAACCACAAATTACCAGTAATTTATTAATTCAAGAAGATCCTTGTTCCAAGCTGACTCATTAATCATATTTAAAAGGCAAATTCTGTAATCTTATGTCCTAACTAGCTTATACTCCCTACATTTTAACATAATTATTACTTTAGATAATTTGTAATGTTTTGTTTTATCTATCAACTTTTACTCTTAGTGTAACATTAATAAAGGAAGGATTATGTGGTTGATATATTAATACAAAAAAATAATTTAATCACTTTGAACTATCTAATTTAATAATATTTTTAATTTGTGTGTACCAACTAAAGATGATAATTATTTTAAAATGAAAAGAGTAACTTGTAATATAGCGGGTCTCACTCGTACTGTTTTATTGAACATCTAGATGTCATGAAGGTCGAAATATTTGTAAAGCCATGTGACACTTAAGGTACACTCCATGATATAATTAATTAGTCTAGACGTAACAACACCCACTAAGCATAATTTCTTCCTCAAAGAAAGAAAAAGAGAAAATTAGATAGCCCACTTCTGATTTTTTAAGTAATCAGTTCGCAGCCAGTTCTTTGGTTGAAGAAGTGTGAGTTTGATTAATTTAAGGATAATCAAGATTTTGCTTTTATACTTTTAAAGTCTACATCATTCTTTAACCGGATATTACAAACTACAAAGTGGGTTTTTTTATTTACATGAACACTTTCGAGTTTCAATCAAAACCTAAACAATCGCACAAAAACTGCCTTGCGTTATGTGTACAGCAGCTATGCCGTGTGCAATTCTACCTAATGCTAAGAAGGAAAAGAGTACAATGTAGGCTAGAAACATTAACTGGTAGGGTAAAAGCAATTATACGTTATTTTTTATAATAAAAAAAATTATGTAGGAAAAATTGTAGTTTTGAGTATAGTTGAGGATGTACACATCAACATCTGTCATCAATTGGTACATTTAGTGGAGGTTGAGGATGTTGAAAACTAACATCATGCTCGTGAATTGGTAGGATTGCTGGAGGTTAATGGAGACCCAACCAAATCAGAGATGTGGCCGCCCTTTCCCTCAAGATGAGCGTGGTAGCTTTTGTTACTCCTACTTTTTTTGCACACTAAATTACGTGTATAATATCATCCACATTCCAAAATCCTATACACATTCCGAAATCCAACTGGCAGAGGTAAACCAGATATCCTACTGGCAGAGGTAAACAAGATGCTATAGCATCAAAACTAAAGCTAGCTACCTAAGTATATTTTTCCTGTTAACAAACGAGTAATAATCTCCATCCCTGTGAGACTTACTTGCAGGCTTCTATGGTCATTTGATTTTCAATACTAATCAGCCTTTGCAATGATATCTGAGAACACATGGCACATCTAACAGACAAGAATTTCACCAGGCCAATTTAAACCGTTTATCTTGCCACTACATAAAACTCCAACGATCCAGGATAATCAATCCAAGAGAATGTATCAACTAAAATGACATTGCCAGCAATTTCCCGGTTTGATAATTTACCAGATGCAGACAATAGCACTTGCAAAATAGTTGCTGTTTTCCAATTTTCAAAACAGCACTTTATCACTAATACTATATATTAAATTAAAACTCAATATCTTGCAAACAGTAGAATTTGTTTTCTAACATATCAATTCAAGTTGAACGACAAATTAGAACAGCCAAAATTGTTCCAAAAGATAGAGACACATAAACTACTTCAGAATCCATATATCTTTAACAGCAGCTTGCTTAATCAAATCCTCGTTCAAAGACGCAAGCACATTTTCTTTCAGCGGTACGCTTGCAAGGATAAATGTAAAAAAATTTCAGGATGATTAGTAGTCATTCACGAAAAAAGCAGAAAAACTGAAAGAATGAAAACAAGACCCATTACTTAGCATCAGAGAAAGCCTGTAACCTGATAAATAGAACTTCAAAAATTCTAAAACAGGCAAATATATGTATCGAGCACAAGAAGAATCGATAGAAGCAACAACCAGATCATAACAAATCTATTCATAAAAGACACCCATATGTGTAACAATCATTCCTTTCTTAAGAATTCAGATATATCACCTTAATGAATCCAATCTCCTTGGCGTTGCTTCGGAAGCATTGCCTGCAACACATCAGGCCATACTTTCTGATAATGCCATGGGAGTTCCCACAAACACGGCTGTCAAAATGAACCAAAACATACCAATTAGCAACAGTAGCAAATAAATGAATAATACTTCAATCAAATCGAACCACTACGTAGACAAATTATCTGTTCAGTCAGATACACTAAAGCTAGGTGTCACTACAATACAAATTATTGTAGCCGAGTTTCAATACAGCCATCAAATTCAAGACTTCTGAACTAAAGGTGCGCGTTATTGAACCAAATTAACTTAAAACCAAGAATATTATTACATTCCAATTTATAAGATACATAAGGCAGTAAAACATAAACTCCCAATGTTCAATTAAGCTATCAACATTCATGTCTTCAGTGTCAATAATTAACACAAAAATGAGCTGTCTCTTTAACATAATAAACGTCAATAATTATCGGTCCACAAATCAGTATTATCATTTCGATTACGATTACATAAATTTATTCGAATAAGACTTAAAACACAGATAACACCAGCTCCTTAAAATCAACTAAAAACAAACGTAAGCATAAATAACATCGAAATGTTTATCTGAAAAAGCTATAAATTCAGGATTAACAGATCGACAAATTAGAAATTAAAAAAAACGAAAATGAAAATGGAATAAAGAGAAATTGTAAGAGCAATTACCAGGCGCGAGAACCGGGAGCCGTAGTTCTTAGGGTGAGCGTTCCAGATGTTGGAGTGACCCATCTCGATCTCGATCTCCTTGCAGGCTTTCGGCGGCTACTGTTTTCTGCGAAAGAGAAATAATTATCATCTTTAGGCGAAGGGGGTGGGGAGATTATTTATAGGGTAGACTGCTGAAAAGTTAAAACCCTAGATATCTGTCAACCGTGGGATGGGTGGAGGGCATATTTGGGAATATAATTATCACATTGACTACTTTACCCATTTTTTTTTTTTTGAGGGATTTAAGGAAAAGAATGGAGAATGATATGTCGTTAATTTTATAAAACACCAAGGACTATAATGTCAACTTAATTGATTTTTAAACTTGGATGTTATATTTGTAGGAGACTGCAAGGAAGATGTTCAAAAAGGCTTTCTAGCTATATTTATGTTTCAGTACGTTAGAGCAGTCCTCGATTTATTACTTCTTTATTTTATCTTTATTTTTCCTTATTTTATTATTTTTTTTTATAAGTAAAAAAAATCTTCAATTGTTGAACTTCTTGCATTTAAGAACAAAATAAAAAATTTATTGGTATTATTATAAATTTAACCACTCATTTAGCCATTTCACATGATTTTAGAATTTTTTTTTTTTCCTCTACTTAAATAAATTCTAAAATAGGATAGAATTGCGGTTGTCAATTGGGAAATTGACAAATATGCTGTTTACCAATTGCTAATGTCTCCTAGCCTCCTAGGCACATTTTGCACTTATTTGATTACTATTATTTTATGAAAATTGTACATTCTCGTTGAACAAATTATTCTTTTATACTTCAAAATTTTGTACAGTATAACATTATATTTTAAAAACTTATACTGTACAAATTTTTAAATTAATGAGATGATTCCCTCAACGAAATTGTAAAATTCCCCCCAATATTTTTTCCTTTTTGTTTTCAATTCTTACACTATTCCAAGTATTTTAATTAAATTAGTCAGTAGTTTTATTTTTATTTTTTTGATGGTTTTATCAAATTATTATAAATGACTAAAATGCATTTCGGACCCTACCAAAAAATAAGAACTTACAAGTAGACCAAATCGATAGTATAACGGTGATAATACCTTAAATTTTAGACAAAGTTGATTCTATAGACTATTTTATTTTATTTAAGTTACTTTAAAAGTTCAATGAAACATTAATTAATTTTTACCAATTTTGTCCTTGTCTCTTTTCAACTCTATTAATTACTCAACTTGTAATGAATATTGGGATTCTTTTAATTTATTATTAGTCAAAAAGGTAATTTAGTCATATAGAATCAACTTTGTCTAAAATTTAAGCTATTTCACAACACTTCAGATTCTCAGTGACATTTACCAAGCTGCAATCCAGTTTCATTGATATGGTGCGCGTCTCTTTTTTTTGAAAACTATCAAGTGAGATATAAACAATCTAAGAATCCAAGTAAATAAATGGATACATGACTTCACTAGATCAAGATGAATTGGATTGCAACTCGGTAAATGTCACCGAAGATATAAAGTGTGTAGGATTCATAGTAATCTTAATATTTGTGTTGAAAGTTAAAACGACACTTAAAAGTAAGTGAGGTGGTATATACATGATACAATACAAGAGGCCTGCCCCCAAAATCTGCAGGATTGCCTGGTTGCTTGCTTTGCCCCATAAACAAATAAAGAAAATTATTTTCCTGTGTGGTTTCTCCTCTATCATGATTTGATACGGTTCAGAATCGAAGTACAACATTGAATGGGATTTATCCAGTTTCATCAGACAATAGATTAGTCTAGATGACTTAAAGAAAGTTTATTCCCAAGCATCTTGCTCCCCTTGCAGATAACCTGATTGGTAATCATGACTTCAATAAGAGACAAGCGATTAATTGTTTGAAAGATTTGCATGTACGCTGCTCGCAATCAAGATTACCCCACCGTGCATCTACTCGTTCACAGGGAAATACTAACTTACCCAGGCTGTCCAAAGCAGAAGCAGAAATCAACTCTTAACTGCAAAGCTTGTAATATGGTATATTTGAGGGGCAACAACAATTTCAATTTTTTGTTGATGCATAAGGTGAAAATACTGTGATCAACATTTCGACAGAAATAACCAAATGAGATCATTCCTTTTGCAAAGATTGTGTCAATGAAATGGTCTAACTCACAGGCGTTTCCATCCCAGCAGCCTTCTTCGCATAAGCAAAGAGACATTAAGCATCTAATTAAAGAGCAGCCTTAGGATAAAACTCAGGAGCACCTAAAGTGTAAACTAACAGATACCTTCTGTTAACAATGTTGTGAACATGACATAACCATTGCGAAAACTCATGTTGACTTCCAGCCTGTACAGGATTTTTGCTGCCAAAATGCAAGAGGAATACTCAATTACTTTAGAAGATATTAATGAAAGAACTGAGAAAAGACTAAACCCAATAATTTAGCTTGTATGTTCCCAAAGTCGGGCATGCTAAAAATCGGGAATTTTGTAGTGTTTAGGAGTAAGTACCAGAATCACATTTATCACAATTTATATGTAAGCTGACCTACCAATTAACACACTCAAAGTTGTTCCTGTAAGAAATATTCAAATTGAAAGAAGTAAAAGTTTACTTCTTTTCCAATTACTCCAGATGTAAACTTAACATGACAATTAAGCCCAGCTATCAGACAGGTCATATATATTTGTGCAAATTGTGTGATTCAGATGTCTGGTTGATATCTAACCTTAACTCTTACACTGACGGAGAGCAGAAATTAAGCATCATGAAGCATCACTATTTTTCTTCATTCAAATTGTGAAGTGAAATATGAAATTCAAGGATTTGAAAATAAACCAAGCATACTAATCCATTAGCTAGGGACTAATAGTGCATTCATCAATAAGAGGACTTTGCGTCTCTGTAAATTTTCAGCTACAAATGAGATTCCTTAATGATAGATGTTGAAAAAGATGTTTACAAAGAATGGCGAATGTGTTCCAGCCTATGAAAAAAAAAATGAAAACAGAAAAAAACACTCCACCTCAAAACTTCTTTAAAGTGATCTGCGCATTCCTTGCAAGGGTACATACGGGACAATATTGCCATCTGCATTGCATGTGAAAATCCAACAAATCCCATGAGTAAGCTATTTATCTATGAAATCTTAATGAATTATCATCTAATTATTCTCTGATCTATCTAAGAAAGATGTTCCCAAACTTCACTTACAAAGCCATTTTAACATCTAAATTTTCATTATCATATTCAAGAACTAATACTTTTTGCTCAGCTGAATGACGAGATAATATCCATTGTGAAGAAGAGAAGAATCATTGGAGGTCAACGAGTGTCATACCAGTTCTTTTACATCCTTCTTCTGTTGCCTAGTTGGCTTTTCTGGATACTGAAAATTTCACAAATCTCATTAGGGGAACAACTTGAACAACCATCTCATGCATAAACAGTGACGATAACTATAACAAGAAGAGGACATCGTGACAAACAAAAATAGTGAAGTAACAACCGAATTCTAATCTAATCACAGTTGGACACATTGAAAGAAGCCAAACAAAAAGTGTTATCTCACACATCAAAACTTCAAAGAGGCAAAAGTACATGGCAGAAATATGAACCAAGCTCTTATCCCATAAACAGGAATAAGAAACTGTTAAACAAAATTAATGAAGGATACTGAGCTAGCAAGATGTGAATTAAAAGTCCAAGTGGCCTTTCCAAGCTCTTCTTTAGAGTTACAATCGGCTGCTTTATCCTGAGAAAGACAAACTATGTCTTTGTACAGACTTCAATTGATTCAATACATATTTCTCTGTCTAAATTATGAATAACTAGCCACAAGGGCACTCATCAATAATTGATTGTAACTCGAAAAGTAAGTAGGAACCAATATTATTCATAAAAACTTTGGTTCAGGATTTTTATCAAACGGTTACTAAGCGTTCCCTTCAACGCGGTATCTATCAAGAAAACCCAGAGAAATTCAATCCAAAACAAATTTTACTGAAGCTAAGTAATTACAATTGCATGACCTTTTCGAGGGGCTGTTCAGTGGGGCGGAGCAAAAGAGTGCAAGCAGGATTGAAGTTGGATTTTTTTGGTTCTGAAGTTGCAGGTGAAGATGAAGATAAAGATAAAGAAAAGAATGGAAATTGATGGTCGTTTGTTGTGGTTGGCGGGTTTTTGCTCCTGTCTCTTATACACATCTGATGAGTATAAGAGTTTGAAGGCAGCTAGAGGCGTTTAAGAATGTCATTGCAACGGATTTTCGGACATTAACGTTCTGTCCGAGATGGCGGGAAAATTATATGGCCTCTTTATGTTAAGGATTGGGGAAATCTAGATGTGTATAAGAGACAGTAAATAGAGTGAATAGCTAAATCTTTCTTCGGCGTGATTCAGCTTTTTTGATGAACTTGAATTGAACTCGATTACGAGTTTCAAAATTTCTGCTCGAGTTCGCAAATTCGAGTTCTGCTTCGATTCTGATATAGTTCGAGTCATATTTTCGAGATATTGTCGAAAATAAGTAAATTATATTTCGAATTTAGGTTGAACTCGAATAATTTGTACTTTTCTTTAGGTAAAATATATAATTTTTTTAAGAAGTATGGACATTTTAATAATTTTACATATAATCAAAAAATTTTAAAAAAAATTATATAATGCTCATAAATCTCGACGAGCACTGGAGCATATTATACATATACTCGAGATCGACTCGTCAAGAGTTTCGAACTCGAGCAGATCTTAATATTTATAAAATGACATATATCTTATTTGTATTTAGTTTACCATAATAATACAAATATCACTAACTTAGAATATCAAAAAAAGCTGTTTACATAGACACTACTAACATAGGCTCTATTAACATAGACACTACTAACATATCGATTTTTTGATTATAATAGATGTTTTTTATTCAAAATAGACACTACTAAAATAGTAACTATTAACATAGACACTAGTAAAATATATGTTTTTTTATTAAAATATATATTTTTTATCTTAAATAGATTTCTACATTAAGAGCTTGATTATTTTTAGCTAGATGGGTGCACTCGAGCTCGAGTCAAGTTTTTGACCGAGTAGCTCGTGAGGGTTGTAAACGATTCGAGCTGGTCACGAGCAGTACGCGAGCTACTCGGTTTGTTTACAGTCCTAACTAGTACATTATGTGATTCATATTTAATTACGTTCTCAAATTTCTTTTAAAATTCGTCCTAGATTTGCTGTTGCTCCATCTATCTTAGTGGAGCTCCTGTGTCAATCACCCTCTAATACTAATATAAGGTATTTGATAGAACGGTTAGAGTTTTAATAAGATTACTATGCCTATTGAGATGATGGGTCAGCCGAGTCTATGCTCGTTGGGAGGCCCAAGTTGTATTTCTTGAATGTATATAAATCTGAATTAAGTGACAAAATTTTCTGTACAGTTAAATTGTATTGTAACAAATATATATAAATCAGAATTACATGACAAAATTTTATTTACGGTTAAGTTGTATAATAATGGTGGTTTTTAAAAAAATTATAGGTACTTCACTTATGTGACCATAGTCCAAGTTAAACTTCGTGTATTTTCAAGAGAAAGTTTGCAATTTCCCTTTGAAGGTCTATGACTTGTTCGAATTATTATTATTATTATTTTTTAAATAATATTTTGAAATTTCTTCACAATCTAGATGTGTATAAGAGCTCAGCCATGTGATAATAAAAAATTACTATTATACTTATTCAATGTAATATCCTACAATGCGAGCCATTAGGGCTTCCTAATTTGATGAAATACATATGTTATCTTATTTCTCTTCCATACAATTCGCATTCTATACTTTATTTAGAAAATGTTTGGTTCGCATTCGGAATTGAATCTTATGCAATCATAGCCTTTATAATTGGTATGCGTCTGTCTCATCTTTTCTTACTTATTTAGTTTGAACAATGTTATTTTATTATTTTAATAAATTAATCAATTTAAAACTCAAATAACAAGTAGAGGATGAAATAAATCTTTTCCGACACTTTTATTTCTACCTAATAATTCTCATAATAATCAATGAAACAACATCTATAATATCATTAACTTTAATTGTCATCCTTTTCTTCATACTCATAAACCTAATAACTAAGTGGTTAAATTGGCACCATGTATCCTTTAGTATCAATCATTCCGTCCAATTACATGTTATTTATTGTTAAGAAAATTAAATTATTTCTTAAAAACAAAAAAGAAAAAATAGCAGTAGTAGCAAAGTTGGCATCTTTCTAAAACGTTTAATAGACCCGTTACATTTTAGGGTGTTCAAAAAAATTCAATGAACTGAAAAATCGGAAGATACTCGATTTGATTTTTTATACAATTAAGATAACAGTTCAAATATCTAAGGAATCGGTTTGGATAACCGTTCATATTTCCTAAATATGAGAGTATCCTAACTCGTCTATATGTAGATGTATCTTTGTAATTTTACAAAATAAGGCGAATGTCAAAGGATTTTTATGTAATTTTTTAATTAAATTTTCACTATATTTTTATTTACAAATTATTTATGTAATTAGTAGTTGAAGATTTTTTTCTTTTATTAAAAAATTCTGAAGAAAATAAGTAAAAAATTACCGATTCGGGTACCCGGAGTTCCAAATTGGTTTTCACAGGTAACCAGTTAATTAGTTATTCTATTAATATGGACAAGATGCAGTTTAATTTTTTCTAGAATTCATTTAACCGATTCGGATATTTTCATTAGATATATATTAACCGAATAACCAATTCATAAACACCCAACAAATATATTGTGTTGTTAATAGCTGTCTCTCATTGTCATCTAAATTGTGTATCGCTTAAATCGAGTACTTATTTATTTATTTTTTTTAACGATAAGAATTACTACTCATGTACGAAAAATTAAAAGTAACCAGATGACAAAATACAAATTGCAGACTTCCAATTTGCCTTTTAACCTTTAAAATAACCACAAATGTAGATAAATTAGATGAAGAAGCCGTTGATGACACTTAGGCAAACACGGCCTTAGCTTAGTTTCATATTCACATAGACATTGGTCAAATATAGCGCATGCGTCGAGCAATTAAACCTTGGCAACTTAGTCCCTGTTTGGCCGGTCCTGGTTCGACACTTTTAGCACTCCCTCTATCAATCAAGATTACAGACAACACACGATCAATCAGGCCTTTTGGGGCAAAAGATTAGCATTTTTCTCGACAACATCCTCGTTCACCAGGTTAATTTCTCGTTACTTTATTATGATTATTTATTACTCAAAAACTACATTCGATTGTTGGGTTTTTTTCTTTGGATTTTTTCTTATTGGAAGCTTAAAAGGGTTTCATTGAATTCTGAAAATTAAATGCTAGAATTACATAAAAGTTGAAATTTTTAGTTTCTGAAGTTTCTATTTGTTGATTAGCCAATTGGGTTTGTGGAAATTTCGTTGATTAGTGAGAATCTTCATCGAACTGTCTCTTATACACATCTAGATGTGTATAAGAGACCTTCAATCAATCCCTCTCATTTCCTATTAGTCAACGAAAAGATGTGTAGAATAGGGATCTCATATAAGAAAAAGAATTGTTCTTTTTGCTAGTCTGATTTTGAATGCAAACTTTATCCATTGGGTTTTCGTTGATTGATAGGAAATGAGAGGGATTGATTGATTGTGTTTGAACTTATTTTTTCTTTTTTCTTTGATGTAAAGAATACTTTTTTCACCACTTCCGTGCTTTAACTTCGAGTGATCGAATGAAACATTAGATCGTATGAGGTTTCTAATCGATCTTTACAAATTTATGCGTGTATGAATAAGAATGTGATATTAGTTTGGGTGGTTATTTGCTAGAGAATTTATGTTGTTTGATGTTTTAAATGCTTGGGTAGGTGAAAGTAAAATGGTGGCTAATCATCATTTTACGCGAATGGACACATTAGAGCTGAAAGATCTGATTTATCGGAAGATTGGACATCAAAGAGCTGAAAGGTATTTTAATCATCTCAGAAGATTATTTAGTCTACAGCTTAGCAAGGTTGAGTTTGATAATGTTTGTATACGAACAATTGGGAGAGAGAATATCTCTCTTCACAATCGCCTTATTCGACATCCATTATGATGAATGCCTGTCTTGGGAAAGTTCCCCCTCCGAAAGTAAAGAAAGCTGATCGTTCCCTCAGCATTAAAGTGGCAAACGGTTATCAGAGAAGTTGTCTACAGTCCCTCTATGGGGATGCATTTGCTCAATCTCCTCGGAAGAGCAGATCTCCGGTTCATAGAGACCGCAGATTTCGGGACCGTCCAAGTCCTCTTGGACCACTTATTAAGAGCCCTACTTGTGAAGAAGGGGCCCCAAGGGTACAGGAGCAGCAAAGTGCCACGGAATTGCTCTCACTTGGTAGCAGCTCCTCCAGTTGAAGTTGCATCTGTAGAAGAGGGAGAAGAAGTTGAACAGATTGCTGGAAGCCCAAGCATTCAAAGTAGAAGCCCTGTTACAGCTCCATTTGGTATTTCCATGAATGTTGGTGGTGCTCGAAAAGCTCTTCATATAGGAGGTGTATCTGCTGACAATAATTGTGCAAGAACTTTCCAAAGCAGTGGTGGATTACCTGGATACAAGATCTTTAAGGAGTATTTTGGAGAAAAGGTTGGAGCTGGAGGGAGTTAAGATCTCACTAGACTGTGCTAACCTGTTAAATAACGGACTGGATGTGTTCTTAAAGAGGTTGATTGAACCTAGTTTAGGTATAGCTAGGACACACTGTCCAAAAGAGCAGGTTAGACATTCAAGCAACTATATCATGCCTGGATCACATGGAGTGTTACCTGCAGTATATTCAGAAAGACCATCAAGAGCAATTTGTACCAGTCTGTTAGACTTTCGGGTGGCAATGGAGTCAGATCCTCGTATACTTGGTGAAGATTGGCCATTACAACTGGAAAGGCTTTCCACTACTGGGTTCAATCATGATTGAATGACACATCCAGTCCGTTACTTACCCAGCTTGGATGGGGGGGACATCCTATGGGAGTCAATTTGTTGTTGGATGTTGTGTATTATGGAGATCGACCTCTACTTTAATGTTGCCTCCTCATCCATTACCAAGGAAATAAGCTAGTGAATACTGTAGGAAGTTTCAAAAGTTATCAGATCTAGCTGCAGTTAGATGTCGGCGTTGTTAGCTATTAGGAAGGGAGTGTGATTATACAAATCGGTGTAGAATTTGATAAATTTCAAAACCTCTGTAGAGTTCAGCTGCCATTTCTTAGCTTGCACGATTTTTATATCCGATTCACTGGGAAATAAGAGATGATTTACTTCCAATTAGCTGTAGTTGCAACCTAATACACTTGGAATTCCATTGACAGTTTTTAGTATCTATTTCTTCTGAAGGTTAATATTGCCATTCCATTCTGCTTCAACTTTAATGTTTTCTTTCTACCTCCACAGAGATTATTACCAGCTTAAATATGCTACTACACGTCAAGTAGCTGTCGTCTCGTGATAACGCCCCTCTTTGGAATGGAATAAAATTGGCCTTCACCTGTTTCATGTAGTACTCCTTTTGATGGTATCTACAACAATGTTTCGCTGGCTTTGACAGCCATATAGAAAGGTCGGGTAGCATTTTCGTTGTTATCGCTAGGAAAACACTCAAAATAAACCAGAATGTGGGGTTTTGACCGGGAATGCAAGATTGTTATAGGAAAATTTGGTACAAAGAAAGAAGACTCGTGCAAGGTCTTGGCATGCATGGAAACACTATAAAAATCAATGCTAAGCCAAAATGGTTTCTGGATATCTACCGGGAATACATTCTACTTCGAGCCGGAGCTGTGTATATTAGGGTTACAAACGGATTGATTTGGTCTGGATTATGTCGAGAATAAGAACAAATAAGGTCTTGATTTGGTCTGGATTATGTCAAGAATAAGAACAAATAAGGTCACCATGTACTCCAAGTTACATGTTTCACAAATCTTTCCAACTTCTATGAAAATTCAGATATTCGTTAGATCAACTTAGGCACTGAACAACCAAATTATACAATAAACCTGTGCCTGAATTACATCCATTTACAACAAAAAGAATACAAGATGTATCACCGTCAGAAGTCAAAGTCAAATATCCAGGCCAGGGCTCTGAGAGAATGTTTTGCTGCTATGATGTCAACAATAACATAAAAAGAATAAAAAATCAGAAATTTGTGGATCCAGAGGCACAAAAATTGGTGCCTATATGATGCCACTAAGTCTGACCGACCTCAAAACTTGAGCACACTGGCTTTTCTCAAAACATCAAAAGAAAAGATAGTTGCTGCTCCTTTGACAAGAGGAAGCATTTGAGAGCAAAAGGAAAGTTAAAGAGTAGCAAATTGAGTAGTAATGACTAATGAGAATGTGTCCTTAAAATTAACCTTGCTCCTTTACTATTTATACTAGTACTTGATAGGTTTGGATTCTAATAGTTGGCTCATAGAAATCTTAAATATTTTAAATTGACCATTGATCTTGAATTTAGGTAATATGACTAAATTGCCCTCATGAGTATTTGACCAACGCCTAATTTGTCAAGTGCTATTTGATGGTGTATTTATATATCATCATTACTCTGTCTCTAAAGCTACCAACGTCCATCGACGGCCTCCATCAATTTTTGCATAAATCAACTGTGTTTCGAAGAATAAAACGATGTGTTAATGAATGGACGATAGGTCACCACTCCCAATTTTGTGAGTGCCTCCCTCATTGGGGTAGATGCTTCCTCGTCAATCTCCATGTCAATCAGAATAAAGGTAGCATTCTCAATATTAGCCATATTTTGTTTCCCAATCTCCTCATTCAATGCTTCTTTAACCTTGAATTCTATTCTTTCACAATTGCAACTGACTCAAGATCCATCTTTGTTCACCCCTAACATCTAAACAAATAATCTTTCTTTGCTCTTCATGACACCTTCAAACTTGAGTTCTTAAGCCTTTACCAAACCTTTTGAATTCAGCATTTTGAACGTTGAATATGATGATGGTTTCACCACTACAAAATCAATTGTTATATCTTTTGGCTTGAAAAGGGTTATCATGAACTGCATCTTTGAAGACTTTTTGCCCCTTCTTCACAAGTAGGGCTCTTTTTTCACCATTTCAATCATTAACTTTTGCCAATACCAAAAGAGTTTGAAACGAGTCTTTTTTTTTTTTTTGGTAATTTGAAACTAAATACTACTTTCAGACTCACAATTTGAAAGATCAGTTCAATTTAGTCCCTCGCCTCTGAAATGTATAGCAAGCCTGTAAATAGCACTCGAAATTTATGGTGTTCATAAATCGTTTTTCAGAGTTACATTACACAATATGAAGATACATATTAAAATTCTGGCTGTAATTAGATTATCTTTAACATGTGATGCTTATCATCTTTCTTCTCGAGCAGTAAAAGGCCTGTTCAGCATCCGAAGTCATAAGGCACCAGTCCTTTCAGCTCAGGTCCACTTTTGAGCTTGTTATTTGCATAACTGAAATCAAAAGCCATGAAAATAGTAACCGATAGTTATGCTTGCATAAGAATCCAGTAAAAACCGACACATGATTTCGCAAAACGCGAATTAAAATCACTCTGAAAACCTACAATTTGACAACAATGGAAGGAATTGTATAGGAAGTTTGAGAACTAAGCAAGGAAAAATGAAGAAACTAAAGGTTGCCTTTAAAATTTAATGGGCGTTCTCTATCTAGTGTATATTATTACTTCAAAGTGATCAGTGAAAGAAAACCATCTGGTTGTTCTTTGTTATCTCGGGGATCACTAATCAGACAGTAATAAGTGGTTTTATCACATTCCAGAGAAATCTTTCAAATGGTAATGGATCTGTCTCTTATACACATCTAGATGTGTATAAGATCCATGCTAAAACCAATGAGAATCGTATGCATTTATAATAATTCGCGTTATTAAAAATTTTGCAAAGGTATTCAATTTGAAATCAAAGCCATTGCGATAAATTTTTTCACATCTAGACAATTGCAATTAATACTACAAACATTTACGCCAAGGTCATGCCTATACGTTCAAACAGGTGAGTACAGGATCTGCATTGACACTAGGCTTGACGGAAAGAAAAGCAGGTATTCGTGTTGATTTCTAACCAAGTACAATCACATATCTTCTACTGTATATCTTAGTTTTGCGACCAAGAATATTTCCAAATGCAATGGCTATCCATGGTCCAAAGCACTAGCTTAGACACATGAAAAAGCAAAAACCATAATAAGAAATTTAATCCAGGTATCTTGGCAAGAAGGAAATTGGTAATGGAACAGATTCCTTTCCATGGGAAGGTACTGTCCCAAATGGTAATTCTACTGGAATTGTCCCACAAACTCCATTGTTAGAAACATCACTGCAAAGACAGATCAAGGCATAAAAGATGCTTTGCTGTCAACAAGTTCTCTTTTAACCCCTCCCTAATTCGTTTTTTATGGGAGATTAGGCAGCTTTACCAAGTTTTCTTAACTTACAGGACTTTAAGATTAGTGAGTTTGGTGAGTTCCCTGGGAATGGATCCTGTCAGCTTGTTGTCATTTAGGCGTCTGTCAATCAAATTATGGTTACAATAAAAAAACAGACGATACATCAAACTAAAATATCCGAGTTTTGAATATATAGTTATTCAGAAAAGTTGATACTTACAAAAATCTTAAAGATTTCAAATTGGCGAAGGAATTGGGAATTTTCCCCTCAAATTTGTTGCCATAGAGATCCATGCTAACAAGATTTTCCAAATTACCTAATTCCTTTGGGATCTTCCCACCTATGTTGTTCCTGTATAACTCCCTGCAGTGCAAACAAAAAATTTGCCTATTGTCTCACAAAGAAAAAAGCACACACAAACAAGCTGTTGCTTTGCCAGAAACAAACCAGACTTTCACATGCCATAAAGTTGAGAACTTTCCCTTAGATTCTCCTCTATTCCCTCCTAATTTGATGAATTGATTAAAGTGTGTCTAAAATAAACAAAATCAAAAGGCTGCTACAAAACAACATAATGCATGTGATAAGGTCCCTTTTAACTCCATAACAGATGTCTTACTGCATGCAAAGGATTCTCTTAATTATAAGTCCTATATAAGACAATTAACTTACCACTCAATGCGTGCCATTTATTTTCTCACAGTTTGAGATCAATTTGTAACAAAAAAAAAATCTTATAAATTTATTTTTTTGATGACGTTTCTTTTTAACTAAAGTGAAATTTATATAAACTATTAACATTAAAATTTTGAAAAAGATGAAAAAATTCTACATAAAATTGAGTTTTGAAACTTGGTGTGTTTGACCAAAAAAAATCAACCGGTGACAATATAAATGAGACAGAACATGTAACAATTTTTAGAGTTAATTGTTAAGAGCATACAAGTACTGCAAGTGCTTGAGTTCACCAAGCTCTGGTCCCAAACTTCCAGAGATGTTTGAATTGCCCAAATCCCTGCAATTGAACATAATTTTAGATAGACAACCAAAATCAACATACATGCAGAACATGATCAATTATAGCATGATACTATGCAAAAATTAAGGATTAATTAAGGGTAAATTAAAGATCACTTACAAGCGAACAACATGGTTGTTGGAGTCACATGTGATATGAAACCAAGTACAAGCATTAACCAGAGTGGGGTCCCAGCTCTGCAGAACATTTTTGGGGTCAACAAGTCTGCTTCTCAAAGCATGCAAAGCATTTCCTGAAATCAAAAAAAAAAAAAAAAAAAAAAAAAACAGAATTCAAGAATTTGTGTAAGCTGAGTTATTGTTAACAATCCCAAGTAACAAGTAAAACCCTGAAAAGAAAGATTGAAGAAATAAAGAAAATCTAACAAAATTACAAAAGCCCAGAAAGAAGAAAGATGTTGAGGGATCAACTTGGATTGTTTACCTTCAGAATTGGTTGAGAAGGAGGGAGAGATGAAGAGGAAAATAGGGAGAATAAAGAAGGGAAGGGGAGAATGAGATTCCCTGAGCCATTGAGAGACAGAGAAAGGGAGAAATGGTGGAGGTGGAACTGGAAAGGTGTAAATACAAATAGAAAATGTGTACAAAGAAGAGAGAGAGAGAGTCAGTCAGCCACTGCAGTCAAGTCAACTTTGGAAGCACAAGCTGAAGACTAAAAAAAAAAAAAAAATTCTAATATCATGATTATAGTCTAATCTAAACCAGTGCTACATAAATTATTTTTACATAATTTTCTAATATCAAGATTTACTGATTAGAGAGGAGAATTTTCTTTGGAATCGATTTATGGACTCGCTTATAAAATTTGTTATTTAAATAAGTGTTAAATGTATTGAATAATATGTACTGATGTAAAAAAATAATAATATAATTTATATTTTAATAACAAGATTCACAAAAATATATATATATTAAATTTATTTAAATTTTTTTTTCAGTAAATATATAGATCTTATTTATATCACAGTGTGGATCGATTTTATTTAAAAATATTTCTAGTAAATATGTAATTCTTGTATATGAGAAATTAAAATTGTGGGAATTTTAAAGCGTGTAATGTAATGTAGGTCCCACACATAATTACTTAGGAGCACAAACTATTTCCAAGTCTGTTAGTCTGTCTGACTTCACTGTGTGTCTGTGTCCTTTTCAGTTTTTTTTTTTTTGGGTCGTATGGGGACCGCTGGTTCTTAATCTGGAGTAGCTTTAACTTCCATCAGTACTCATTACACTTTTACTAGTAGTTTTTTCTTCATGGTTGGCCAGCGAAAAATTCTTACATGAATCTATATTTATTTACATCAATCTAAAAAAATTTATTTTTAATAATTTAAAATAATATAGATGAATATAAATTAAGGAGTCCATTTATGTAACAATTTCCAGTGCCGACTAAATGAAACTTTAAATTTGGATGCCAATGGGCTCATTCTTGGTCAAGCAACCATACTGGAGCAGGCTGATCCATTCAATTTAAACAAAATATGGCCCAGATTTCCCTCAATGTGCAAGCATGTGACCAGAAACCCATGGCACTTAGAAGTACAAATAGCCACTAGCTAAATTCTTCAACTTCAAGCCCAAGAAAGACAGAAATTGTAAGTTGCCTGTATCTGTGTTCGTACATATTTCATACAATTGCACGTAATAGAAACAAAAAAGTATTCCCTTAAAAAGAAAATGTTGCTCTCAACTGAGATAGAGCAGTTATGGAGATCATACTGGAAACATTGAAAACTATAGGCCAAAGCAAATTCTAAGAGGGATCAGGAAGTCTCCATGGCTCTCCTCCTTTCCTATTCTTCAGCTTTCAGCCAAGCAGCCTAAACAGATTGCTCTTTGTCAGAACATCACAAATAACAAAAGAACATTCAAGTCAGAACATGTTGACAGCACAAGATCAAAAGTAATTGATCAAAATTTACTAAGGATGCCAAAGTAATTGTAGTTTTAGTGAAGGCAGTAGAATTGAACTTGCCTTCATCTTTGAAGTCTAGAGAGATGAAAGCATGGAATGATGTTAATCTCCGAGGCTCAGTCTCCCCAAGCTTCTTGTAGCTATAAGAGCCTTGCTTCTGGACGAGCAACTGAATGTCTAATCTGATCATCATCTTCTGATTGCTGAGTAGATGCTGCTGCTGCTAACATCTTTTCTCTTTCAAGTCTAGACTTGTGTTTAACAAAAACCTGATCCAAGCTGCTACCTTTATCACCCTCATTGCGTAATTCTTTGTTAGCATCCCCCCTCTTAACATTCATCATTGTTTCTTCCTTGGCACAAAACTCCATTTTTGTTCTCTCCAACCTTGACACATGCTTCACTAAAACCTTATCCAAACTTTCAAATTCTGTTGCACCATTTCCTCCATTTCCCACATGTTGTTTCTGGATATTGCTGTGAATTCTATGTGATGATTGTTGCAGTGTATCCTCCCTATGACAACTTCCTGCTTCTTTACTTCCATTATTTTCATTTTCACTTGGCAATTTTTCTGCCGCCTTCAATGATGTTTCTCTTTTTCTGTTAAGGATCTCATCCTCTCCAACTACATTCTTGTTCAAGTCAATGTTTTCCTTTCCCACGGGAGGATCATCATCTCTCACAGAAGTTAAAGATATAGCCTTTCTGCTCTCAGTAACCTTGCCACCTTCAAGTGGCAAAATTTTCCTTCTGTTCTTTGCTTCCTGGACCTCCTTTTCTAAGGAAAACATTGACTTGAACAAGAATGTAGACTGGGCAAATCCGTAGCATCTGACTTTTGATTACAGGTTCTGTCCAGTTTCTTGCTCTTAGTTGTTGAACATAATTCGTTTCTCCTTGCCTCTTCAATCTCTTTCTCAAGCTTTGAAGAATGCTTCACTAGTATAGTACCCAAGTCAGACACACTAGCATCTTTAGTGAAATTTTTGCCATCCTCTTTAAACATTTCCCCTGATTTCTTCTTGGCCTCTTCTTCCATTTCCTGATCAAACATTGAAGAAGTCTTATGGTCTGAACTTGTCTTATCTAGTGAGCTTAACTTATCATCATGTTACTTGCACCTCTCTTTCAAGTCTTGTAACTGTCAAGCTTACACTATTTACTAGAAATCTAGGCCTGGAAGTTCTGTTTCAGCCGTTGAAGGAGTCCTCTGAAGATTACTTTCGGAATTGGGATTCTTATGGTCTGAACTTCTGTTGTCAAGTGAGTACAACCTTTCAGCATCAGACTTGTTATCCAACTTCTGTTTGTTACCTTCTTTAGCTTCATTTATTCTAGCATTCTTTGCTTCTAGCACTTCTCTTTCAAGTCTTGTAAGTCGCTTCACCAGAAACTTGTCTAGGCTTGGAAGTTCTGTTTCAGCCATATTCGTCCTCATCCGCCCATCCATGCTTGCTTTGCTTATTGATGATTCTGCTCCAGAAATGGACGTTCTGCCCCGAGCATGAAGATTTGAATCATAATCAGAAGCACAGTCTAAATTATACTTCTTGCCACTTTCTACTTCAGCCAGAGCAGCATTCAGCCCACAAGTTGCTACTATGGTCGCAAGAGAAGTGAGCTCATCTTCATGCAAGCCTTTAAGCCTTTCCAGGATCAATTCCACAAGATTACTCATACTAAACTTTTCAGACTGTTGCCTTTTCTTGTATTTCCTTTGCCTCACTCCAGAAATTTCCTTCTCACAAATGTAGTTTTGAGAAGCACAGCCATTGCTGTGCAATCCCACCTCAAAATCAGACCCAGTATCTAGATGTGTTCAGAAGAAAACTCCGAAAACTCCTTGAAGTTTTTGAAAAAATCTGAATCAGGATTCTGACTGATTTTACGCATCTAGTTCCCTGAAGTCATCTTTCTTAATGGATGGACAATTTGCAAGCTTGGTTAGTGCTGCCTTTACTGCACAAGCTACTTGTTTATCGACCTCAAAAGCAGTTTCAAAAGATGCTGAAACAGTATGGGAGGTGGATGCTCCTCCTTTAGCAGCTGTTGTTTCAATTTCGTAATGCTTTTGAGGGCAACCTGGTATGTCATACATGGTCACTCCAATGGCTGTAAGAGACAGGAGTCACAACCAGACAAGTTCATTTTTCTGCTTCAAACAGCTGATCTTCTGCACCTTTACAGTCTAACCTGCAAAATTAAAACAAAAATTAATGAGATAATAGATCAGACATGTTATTCTAGTCCATCTCAGTAAGAAGTCGGAGCGTGCTCAAGTTATTCAGTGCTTTTTCTTGTTTTCTTTGGATGATTCTCATTAAAACCTACTTACCTGGCTGCTTTAAGTATTCTACACCAAGATGCTTCAACCATTGCAGCCTTTCGAGCTTCAATCGCCTTACTTGCAGCCTCCTTTACAGCAATTTTTCTTTCAGTACTCTTGAGTGTATGAGGATTTGAATCGCCCAATGTCTTCATCAAGAGTTGAATTCATCCCATCTATTTCCTGTTTAATTCATCATCAGACATCACAATCTTTGGGACAAAGACAGAAACCAAATCAAAAGATGGTTGTTGCTCATAAAACTACCTGTAACAATTTTATTTTCCTTTTCAAGTAGGAGTCCACCTTCTTGCGAGGAAACCAGTTTAGAGGCGAAGTCTTCCTGTGAGGTGGTTTTCTAATCTGTACTGTACATTTGTTTAAAGTGCTCCAATTGGACTGTCCAGACTCCTTGAGTGCTTTGTTCTGTGATATCCAGTGTAAATAGAAATTGAGAAAATGCTACGAGACCAAAGGAATTTATAAAATTCTAAAAGGCAATCGTAAATGGAAATATTTAGCTTCTAGCGATCCTAAGGTATACGAATATCATGGAATCATACCCTATGCACTCCTGAACATCAAGTTGATTTAAGGGAAACAATATCAGCAACCACATTTTGTTAAGAGAAATGAAGTCAATTTCTATAGACCTGTTCATTACTGCATTTTACTTTTAGCATTCTATTATTCCATCATTTATCACGAAACTTCAAAACGAAAGGCCCTTTCTTGGATATTTCCAATCACAAATATACCTCTTATAGCCCTTCTGGGAGATAAAATAGCACAAGCCATCATGATAAATAATTTTAAGCAACAAATAATTAATGCCTTAAAGAAACTGATATACAATTCTTTCCCAGCCACCATAGAATGAGATCAAAATGTCAACACAACCAAAATCCAAATTGTAACTTAAGTAGCACCATTCTCCAATACATCAATAAAAGCAAAAAGACTAATCCAAATTCCTACCCCATTCTATAAACTCAAGAATTATTAACAGAATTTTAGAATTTTCCCAAATTTCTTAATCCATTAATTCATTTGTTTATTATTGGCTTGGTTCATTTTTTTTGAATGTCTTTTCTTGGGCTGGTTTGGGGGTGCTGAGTGTATGTGAACATACATAAAACCAAAAAACCCAAATTGGATACCTTAACATCCATACAAATCTAAAATGCCAAATAAAAAGATAAATCAGATATTAAAAAGCACGAAGGTTACTACTAATCAAGGGTTTACAAATTTTGCACGCAAAACAGATTTGTAAAATTCTTGAAAAAACAAACAAATTTACAGATTCAAGAATCTTCTATAAATATGATCACACACACAAACCCACGTAGTAGGTGCCAAGAAAACCAGTAATTACTCAAATTTTCTTGTGTAATTTGACAGTACCCAAAAAAAAAAAAAAAAAAAAAAAAGCAACTTCCTTTCCAATTTTTGAAGTAGCCATTACAGAAACACTTGATTTGAAGTACTAGTACTTCTACTCTCTGAAATTTCAGGAGAAGCCTCCTTTTTTTCGGTTTCAATACAGCCCATGTCAAAGCAACCAAGAGATTGGAGTCCACAATTAGCTTTTCAAGATTTTGATATGATCAATCAAATCAGTAAGAAGTGATTTGGAAAATGGATTAAAGAAATTCTTACAAGAAAAACTTTTCAAAAAATTGAGAAAATTCTTATATGGAAATGAAGAAAATATTTGTATGGGTTTTTCTTGTAATGGAATGGAGTGTTTTTCTTTTTTAAAAAAAGGAAAACTATCCGTTACAAGCGTTTCTTCGTTTCCAACGGTCTATTCATTTATTTGTTTTTGTTAAGGTGGGATGTTTTTTTATTTTCAGAAGTTGGATTGTCTAGTCATTCTTTTTTTGTTGGGGTAGAACTTGTCTCTTGTTACTCTAGAAGAGTAAAAGACCACTATCTTGGGCCTGTAGGTTTGGGGCTCCTTTCCCTTCGAATTCTCCCAAGAAAATCTTTATGTGCATAAGAGTTAGAATTATTCGCAAGGAATCTTGTACAGTGTTGTATTAAATTCCAAAATCATTGTGGGCATGGCATGTGATAATAATGAGTAAGTTTTACTCACTTTACAAGTTTTTCACAATGTATATGATAATCGTTGAATTGATTAAAAAGTAAATTTTTATTATTTTTCGTAATTTAACTGTAAAATACTCATTTGTAAAGAAGAGTGAGTAGTAAAATAATGTTAAAAAAATAAAGGAAAAAAAAAAAAAAAACTTGCATTAGAAACGGGAACAAAGAGGAAAATAGATTAGCGATGTGATGTTGTACAGTCAACCCATGAATAGCTGTTAATCAATGACTAGGTTAATTTTTTTTTTTTTTTGAGAGTAAGGAGTAGATTAATAATTTATAATAATAAAACAATAAATCATCTATCAAACATAAGATTAAAGATAATTTAAAATATTTTAATAATTTAATCATTTTACTTACCATTTAACTCGTCGTCTGTTTGTAAAATTCATAGGCAAGGTTTGGTACGTATTTCTAAAGCTTGCTTGAATCTTAAACCACATTGAGAGAACTTCTATCACAACTAACAGAAAATTGCCACAAAAGAATATTATTTTGTAACCGCAAAAAGGTAATCAAATCCGATGCAATACATATTCTTGAAGCATTCGTTTTAAGACGAGATTAGTGCGTACCAAATATTAGTATATTACTAGACACGCATATATACAAACGTAGCACTTTTTTAGTTTCTTCCCACTTCAGTCCGCGTCGAACATTTTTGGTGGGTATCATCAAACTGGCAAAAAAACTACCAATTTGGTACTTGTGATTTATACTGCACGTTTAGAACCACAGATTGGTCGAACCAAAGTACAAAGACTGATTTGTTTAATTATTTTTGTTTTCACTTTTGCTTTAATTATATGGATGCGAAGTTCCTCAAAATCATTAAACAATATTAATGTTTCTTAAGGAATTTATTCCACAACCAACAACATATATATATATAGCTCTGAAAATTTGATTTGTTTAATTATTCTCTCCTTAATTGTGTGTAGTGCTAGTACTAGTATATATATAGAGTTCTTGGAAAATTATCAAACTTCCATCAGCAAAGATCTAGTTCTTGCTCAAGTTGGTTTTGTTTCATATTGTATGTCCAGCAAATTGTATTCACACTCTTTATTGATCACTCATTTTCATTATGTTATATATCTATCAACTAGCTAGCTACTACATTTAAAGGGCCATGGCTAGAGTATTCGGGATTTCGAAGACATTACAAAATTAGGTCATCGCTATAACATGTTAATTGTTAGTAATTCATAAATATATATACATACATATACATACATATATATATATATATATACATATACATACATATATATATATATATGGCTTAATTTCTTTTGAAGTACGTATTACTTAAAATGAAAAAATTCTTTGTTAGAAATTCTGCAATTCATAGTTGTAGATTAATTAAAAAATAAAGAAATTCTCTATTTTCACTCTATCCCCAATCTTATAGAACGAGCAGCCAAGAATGATCAAATGTGCCTATTATTACTACTCTTTAATTCTTTTTAAAAAAAAAAAAAAAAAAAAGCTTTCTTGTGCAAATATACATATCCATCAAAAAGAAAATATAATCTTTATTTTTTGTGGTTATTTATATGATGCACAAAATACTACAAGGAACACAAGCACTAATTAAGCTCAAAGCTCACTAACATTTTATTTCTCATTCACGTAGAAATTAAGTAGAAACCCGAATTAGAGAGTTAATTTGATAGTTTATGTTGACATGACATGGTGTATTTCTTTTTTAGTTCCACGCAGGTGCAAGCAGGGTCCGCGGGCGGCCAGAATTTGCTGAATCGAAGAACTATCAAGCACAAAGGATCTGTTACATCGGTAGCTGCACCTAAACAGATAATGAAGAAGAGAGAAGAGTTGTCTGACTGGGTGCCTCATCCTCGTAGCGGGATATACTACCCGCAAGGCCAAGAAAGGGTAATGGATGATGTTCCAAAGGGTGCAGCTTCTTGTGGTGAGACTTATTGGCTCAGGAACGATGATGGCGTTGACAAAGTAGATTATCATGATAAGTGAATGTTATTCACCGTATGATGGGTTGACGTGAGAAAACACGTCAGTTTACCATAAAATATAATGCAAAATATAATACGTATCAGAATGTGTACTAAGAAAAAAAATCCAAAGCCTTATTAATAATCTACTAATCTAGTAGTGATTATGTGTATTACAAATCTTGATAGAAGGTTTAGGGACTTGGAACTGTTTGACATCTTTAAAAATAATGCAGAATAGAGGACTGCAAACCTTGTAAGCTCGAGTATGTAAACAAGAATCATAAGCTTAATGATGCGCATGTTTACTCTTTGGCAATACCTAGACTTTCGTAGTTTGCTAGAAGCATCGACTCATTTTGGTGCATGGGAACAACTGAAGTACCAACGTATATATAATATAGGTTATAGTTGAAAGTTGAACAAAAAGTTATCTAAACGGAACTCGATTTGATAAGAGCGCGCTTAAATTTAGTTTGTTAATTTATCAAGCTGAATAAATAACATTTAACGTTTGTTAAATCATTAACCTCAACTTAATAAGTATAAATTTGTATTTTTATATGTAAAAAATTTAAAATATTTGCATGCGTTTAACTCAATAAAAACATATTTGTGTAATTTTCAGAAAGTAAACAACTAGCCAAATTTCCATATCTGATTGGTTATACGTAAAAAAAAAGAACAAAATTTTACTAAACACTATTGACATAAGGCTAAATTTATGCATCCGATCTACTTTTTTGTTTTTCAAGTGAGATAAAGGCTAAAGCCTTATCATCCAAGATTACAGTATAAGGAAAATAGTTTATAAAGTCATAATTTTAAAATTACTTATTAAATTTAATTTTTGTAATAGAATTATATTGAATCACCAATATTTTGATTTTAAATATTCAATCAAATTTTATTTTATTTTTTTATTTTTAAATCTAGTGACACATTAATAATTTTTTGTTACTTATTCACTTTAATACAAATGCACTCTAGTATAAACTCTAGAAAAACTTGACACTGGGCAACCAAACTTACCATTACCTTCCATACACAAGGGCAACAAAACTATGCCATGACCGATTTTTTATCTCACATTTTGTGTGTTCGCTACATGTGCTTTGACATAAATACTTATAAGACTAGAGGTTAGGTGGTAAATATCTAAAGTATGAGACGAACTAGGGTGTGTGTCAGGAAATTTGAATACTAATCTGTCTCATTAAACATTCGTGTCATGTTATGCTTTGTTTTATTAATAGGTTGATTCAACACAATTCACTAACTCGTTAAACTTTTTATACTAATATAAAAGTTATTTAGTTTACCCAAATGACGCGAAAATTCACAATTAATTCGTTGACTCGAATGACATGATACGCCATTAAAAGGCGTATTATTGTGTCAAATTTTTAAAAATACCCCAATTATTTAATAAGTTATTCCGGTTACTTAATATTTTAACGGGTTATATGAGAAGTGTTAGGTAACCTAACACTAACGAGTTATCGAAAACTTGTAAGTACACATGATACCCACCAAATAAGTTTGATAATTTTCCGGGTAGATATAATAGTAACCCTATTAAATTCACAATAGCGTGTAGATTTGTTAATTTAACATTGTATTTGTTAATTTTAATGACTAAGTTAAAATTACTATCTCTACACAATAAATTAGTACACTAGTGGAGAGACACAGATTTGGAGCGCAAAATTACCCTTTAGGCAACTAAATTACGGAGGTGTGAAATGCGATCGTCTACGCAACTTGGTCCAAACATCACCTCGTGAATCTGCCGTACGTCTCGGGCCTTTGAAATGGACCATATATTGCACACAGCGTATCCAACCCAAATATATAGTCCAAATAGGCCCAAATTTTCATGTATCTATCGATTCTATCCGAATGACGTAGAAAATTACGAGAGAACGCTGAAAAGTCCAACTTCTCTTCCTGGAAATTCCCCTCCGTCTACCCCACTTGCTCTAATCCCTCCGTCTACCACACTTTCCTATATTTTGCTGGGCCACTTTCCTGGATTAATCAGTTATTCTGACAAGTGGTTGTTTGTATTGCACTTGCATGACGAGCGTAAACAGCTGTTTCACAACCGGAGGTCTCCTTTAGGCGCAGCATCAGCGGAGCTTTTCGACAATTTGATGAGGCGAGCCACCGGTTGACTCCTCAACGGCACCTCCGCCTCCTCCTATTCCCAACTTCCCGGATTTCTCAGCCTAACAGTCGGCGACACCGTCACGCCGCTCACCGTGACGGCAGTGCTAATACTTCTAGTGCTGCCAATTCACGTCGTGATCATCAACGCCTTGATATTGACGGCTGTGATCCTCTTCCTCGCCGAGCTCCTCACCCTAGACATCAGCTACCTCATCGCCACCTTCTTCGTGTATGATTTAATTCGAACCTTATGTTTTTATTTGTATCTATTGTACATGTATGCGGTAGATTATATTAATAATTTTTTTAAATTTGATGCTTTGAACTGGATTAACTCTCAATCGAATTGTTAGAAAACTTAATCTATTTTGTATTTTTTTATACAAATCCTCCTTTTCTTGGTTGAAATTTCAAGGAAAAAGGTAAATTGATTTAGTACGAGCAATTGGTGTAGCGGTCCACTTGATTTTGGCCTGTGTAATTATAGTTACTGCTCTCAGTTTAGTGGATGACAATCAGAGTTACTAAGTAATTGAGATTGGAACTCTTGATTCCTATTATTTGGGCCTTGTTTGAGGTTTTTTTAACATCTTTCTAATTTTGGGATGTGGAGGGGGGAGGGGAGACAGGTGTTGTGATATCACCTTAGTACTATCATGATAATCTTATTAGTTAATGTTTCTCTTTGTTCCAAGAAGTACTAAGCTGATATCAAACACAGCGGGTCTGCAAATGTGCCGAGTAGTTTGCTAGCTACGCGATCCCATCTTGCTATGCTGTTTGAGCTGAGCTTAATCTCGTACAATTGATGAAACCTTTCAATTATGGAATTTACATAGCACCCTGGCAATAGAGAGTTTGGTTCTCCCTCGGATTCTGTATTAGAACTTTGCTGTGCTATTACTTGCTTTTGTCATTTTGGCAGGTTTTGATTTAACTTTTTGTCTAATGGTAATTTCATTTGCCTATGTGCTTCTTCTACATCTAGTTAAGCTGATGAAAAAATGAGGTGGAAATAAATGAGCGCAGCTCAAATTGTGTGTAATTTGTGGACAAATATTTCCTTGACATTCACATCATTGAGAGGAGTATGGCTATGTATTTTCTTTGTTAAGGTCATTACCAATCTTTTTGGCTTCATTCCTATGCACCAATAAAATATTTTAGCCCGCTTGAATTGTTTGTGCTTAACGGTATCTTGCCTTATTGGTTGCTTAGGATCGTGAATCAGTTTGGCTGGACCAAGGTAGCAGTCCTTCTGCCTCAGGAGATGTAAACAATTCTCAAAACGGGAGCACCTCAAGGGGTAGGCTGAGATCTGCTGGAAACAATAGGCTTCCTGGAACTGTGCTACTTGCAAGAGAAAGGCTTCTTCAGAGGTTGAGAGGAGTCTCTCTATCTGCAAATGGGTGAGTACTCCCACTTGTGATCTCTATGGATGAAATAACTTAATGGTGCTCTGGTTTTCATCCTCTTGCTCTTTTTTCTTTCCAAGTCCTTGGCAATTTCCACAGATGTGTATAAGAGACAGAATATTTACAAGTCTCATACTTTATCAGATATATAATTTTAATTGTCTCTTAATTATAAGATGTGTATAAGAGAATTTTCTACATGGCTAGAGTATTTACCGGAAGCTATCAGGGTATGGGAACTGGCATCAATGGAATAGAGGAAAATTAAATGCATTCAGATATAATGTATTGATGCTGAAGGTCCACTTAGAAAAATCTTGGAGACATTGGATAATGGTGTAGTTTTAGGGCACTTAGGGATTTGGAACTCCTCAAGCATTTCCATCATCAAGAAAGACTCTTCCACTTTTGGAATCTCTGTATCAAGAACCCTATTTTGAAATCTCCTGATCTTACTCAAGGATTTTAAAGATGTTCTTGCACTTTGGCTTTATTATTAGTGGGCAAACTGCTTCGTTGTTTGGTTCTTTGAACCTTTTACTGCAGTTTCTGCTGCTTGAATATGCATCAATAAACAATGTAAAGATTTGATTGGGAAAATGCACAGCTGTGCCCCACAAATGGAAAGTTCGACACACGACACAATTGAGATTTTTTTTGGAAATTGGATGCAGTTACTAATTCATGATCTGGCATGTACAGAATGAAAACTTCATTCTCGATTCTACGAGAATTTTTATGAAAGCCTTTCATCTGCTTCTCTTCGATGGAAGTTTGATTTTCCCAGAATGTATCCTAATTTTTGGCCTAATTCTTCTTCTGATGATCGATTCAACCTCGGATCAAAAGATATTATGGTTATATCTAAATGTGTATTAGAACAAGTTTAGTAATGAGCATAACGGCAGTCTGAATATTTGGAATTTTGTTGTCTTTCCTGCAGGCAAAGGAATCAGGCTTCAGCATCAAGCTTTCATCACAATGACTTTACAATTGAAGATGATATTGGGCTTGCTGATGTTGGGGACTGGGAGAATGAAATTTCTATGGAGTGGCGAGGTGGAACATTTTCCTTCACTGACGTTCTTTCCACAGAAAAGTCTAATAAACCTCCAGGACTCACTCACATCTGCCTCTACAGTTTGAAAGTTGAGATATTCGGCGAGTCAGATATTAGTGATGAAGAGGTAACATCAAGGGGTTTAGAAGATTGTAGCATATGTCTAGAGAGCTTCCTGCAGGGAGATAAGCTGATACATTTAACTTGTGGGCATAGGTTCCACCTCTACTGCTTGGATCCCTGGGTGCGAATCTGTGGGGACTGCCCATATTGTCGAAAACCTGTGGTAATAAACTAGTGTTGTTGTCAAAGAAAGAGTGCAGTCTGTCTCTTAGTAACTTAATTTCTTGCCACAGTTAAATTTAAGATGACTGGACTAGTCGGGAGTCGTTTTTTCTTCGTGGCGAAGTGAATCAGTGGAATCCTTGTGTACCAGGAACTTATTTAGTCAGTTTTGACTATTTTCCCTCTGTTACAGCAATCCCAGCTGGAGATATTTGCTTGTGCTGGTGAGCTGTTCTGTACCTCCTTTGCTGTAACTTTTTAATATGTTTAGTTAGTGAGTTAACTTGTTTTGAATTCATATTCAATTTTATTCAGTCTTCGGTTGATTCGACTTTTATTTTGTTTTGCGTGTTTGAAATGGGTTAATTCAATGGTAGCGGGGCAAAAATGAATCGATTTTTTTGATTTGATAAAAATAATAAATACATGGCGTAACAAGGATTTTGCATAATATCTTAAGCATTGATATGATGTGTTCTTTTATTTACTCGGCACATTTGCAGATAGCATTGTGAAAAATACATGGCGTAATAAGAATTTTGCATAATATCTTAAGCATTGTATGGTTTACTCCTTATGCACAATGCCCTCATGAAAACGTAATATTGTTAGTACCCAAACAAGATTTGTGTTCAAATACATACGGGCTATTAACTGCATATTTTTTAAAATAAAATAAAATAAAATAAAAAACTTATTTCTTTTCTTAATATTTACTAACTCGAATTATGACATATAAATTAAAAATTATAAAAAATAATTTATTATGTAAATTACCCATTGTACTACTCGACCGTGGATATAAACCTCAATAGGACATTTAAATGGTACTTTGTCGTCAGGCTACCGATTGGGTGTATTAGCCTCAATTGTTTTGAACACATGACTGTGGGCATCTTTAGCCTTTGATCTAAATTCTGGAAGTTCAAACAGAACCATTTAGATTCCATACTCGTTGATATGAAGTCAATTGATTAAATTATTAAGCAAATTGGCAATTGACATTTGTTCGACCACGTTTTGACATGGCACAAGGAACTTGGCTTGCGTGCATCCTAGTGAAGTAATTGTAAAATGTCATCTGCAATTTTGTTAACCAATTAATATTGGAAAGATTTAGGTAGACCTGATTTTTTATTCCACTTGTAAATATTATGGTGTAAATTAAATGTTATGAAATTTATGATATAAGTTGATATACGCAAGATTTTATAAAATTTAATATTTAAATTTTTTCCAATTAATATTAGCTTGATAGCAAACCTCTTTTCAAGTGAAATCAAAAGTTGAAATTTCAATGGGCGGTTGTGGTCTTGCGCTGAACCCGTGATTGCAAATTGCCGAAATATGGAAAGAAAAGAGAGCAATCAGATGAGTCACCAAAACAAGGATATCTACCGTGTCCAAAAGGATTGACAAAATTAATGTCAATAAATCCTGTCTCTTATACACATCTAGAATGTATACACTTTCAAGTTCCTCCTTTGAAATATTATAACTTCAAAACGTTATAGTATTTACAAAGTATGGTCATAAAGTTTTTGTTCTGGGCTATAAAATTTAATTAGACGTCATGAAAGCAAGTATTTTAGAAGGGAATTGGTGGGAGTTGGAATACAGTCAACCTCCATGAATTGACAGCTTGCTAGACGTAAATTGAAGCAACTATACACATGGCAACGTTTATGTACAAACTAGTTCCATATGTCAAATATAAAATTCTTATGTACATCTTAATTAGTCCCCGTTTCTGTATACATATGTTTTTGTGCATGTATACAAATGTCCACGCAATACTAGGTGTACATAAGTCGAGCTAACTCTTAATGAATTGCTAAATGTTTTTTAATGTTTTGATAGTGTAAATAATTCTTTAGTTAATACTATATTATTCAAGATTTACTTTGATCTTAATCGAATTGAATTCTTGGACATTTGTATACCTGTCTATTATACAATCTTCTAGACCCCTGTGATGCTGTCTCTTATACACATCTAGATGTGTATAAGAGACAGCCTGTTCCCCTCTCCCTACCAAAGAAACAAAAATTGTATTCTGAGTTAATTTTCCTATAATCACTTATCTACTGAAAATTATCACCACAGATTATCTATTTTGACTTTGATAAGCAGTTACTTTTTTTGTTTTTTTGGTAGGGAGAGGGGAACAGGTAAGTAGTTGAACTTGATTAGAAATGAGAGGTATCATTAATTATGAGTAACCGACAAACTTAAGATTGATTAACCTGGTCATTATAAGTAGTTTATAATCGTTCGACTTCTGAAAACCGTAAATCAGCCATATTTTAATCTATTGAAAATTAATTTGAGACGAAAAATAATTGAATTCTGAATTTTGAATATGATGCTAATTCTTAAAATTATTTCTAAATCAACGCATTCTTTCTTTGTAACAATATGTTAACTGTCTTTGATCCGATATTTCTAAAATAAATTATACACATCTAGATGTGTATAAGAGACACTATATTTATGGGTGTACATTTAATAATTCCAAGCAGTAGATGTGGACTTTCCTTAACCACTCAAATACATAAGAGAAAAACGAATGTAGTGTAGGTGCCGTCTAGAAAGATTTAACCACGGAATTCTGCATACATGGGAAAAAAGTTGAATTGACTTTGTGTTGTTTGGTTGGTTGGTTGGACCACAATTCCAATCCTATGCAATTTGCATTAAATAATTAGTTAATATCATTCATAAGAAGTTAACAACATTAGTGGAATTTGCTTTATCTTTAATTAATTGTTAGAGAAAGATAAAATGATTAATACCTAATAGGGGTAGTTGTTTTTATTTTCTTAAGTTCGAAGCTTTCAGGGAAGGAAAATATTTAAGTATATTCGATTTTTGGTCTTACTTGTAACTTTTGTGATTAAAATTAAATTTTAAAGAATTTTACTTACATCAGTTAATATCATAAATTTTTTAAAATTTAATTTACACTACAAAATTTATAAATAAAATCAAAGATCGAATTTACGTAAATATTTAACTTTAGAGAAATGGATAAGGGATCGCCGGACCAATGTTATGTTTGACAAACAATGCCTTGATACCATGGTAATTAGTATTATTTTTTAATGCATATAATGACCATGGTATCTTAGGACACCACCTACTATTAGAATTATTATTATTATTATTATAATAATAATTATTATAATAATTATTATTATTATTATAATAATAATAATAATAATAATTATTATTATTATTATTATTATTATTATTATTATTATTATTATTATTCTATTATTATTATTATTATTATTATTATTATTATTATTATTATTATTATTATTATTATTATTATTATTATTATTATTATTATTATTATTAGATATTAATATTATTATTAATATTAATATTATTATTAATATTATTTTTCTCTGTATAAAGGTATATCTGGCTTTGGTAGTGAATTTTAAAACATAATGGAATCCCGTATTGACTATCACCGTATTGGAATCCGTGACTGCAAATCGTATTAAAACTAAGTCAGAATTTAGATCAGGCGGTTAGCTGACCGCAGCGCTTACACTTAACCTCAAACATTTAATCTAGAGTCAAATCCATTTTCAGCCAATAAGGAACCTAGCCTTAATACAAAGCCCAAACCGTATTGGAATCCCGTATTAAGGCTTATCACCGTATTGGAATCCCGTATTGGTCGGAGAAAAGAACCGAACCTGTCTCTTATACATATCTAGAAGTGTATAAAAGACAGAAAGGATAAATATCTTAAACTAGTTCAAACACTTAAGATAAGATAACCATCAACATATGATAATTAGCCTGACATTTATGTAAGGACATTTCAAATTAAATATCTGTCAAAACTATGTATCATTATAAGACAGATTTCAATACCTCTATGGTCTTCCAAATAAATAAATAAAAGTAATTACAAAAGAGAAGTAGAGATTTACAATGAGAGGAGAGAATTAAAGAAACTAAAACTAAAACTTAAAACTTTGCTCTTATCCTCGGCTATACAATTGAGGATATTTATAGACAGCCGGATGTCAAAAAGAATTTAAATGTACAGTAGGATTTTTGAAATCCGCACAGTGAAATTACTGTTTCTACAGTGAATTTACTGTTTATAGATTTGTCTGAAAAATCCGTGAATGCACAGTGATTTTACTATTTAAACAGTAACTATGAATAGTGAAATTACTATTTGAACAGTGAAGATCTGTTTTTGTGAAATTCACTTTGACATTTGTGAAATTCACTTTGACATTTGTGAATTTACTTTGAAATTTGCTGATTTGCCGTATCTTGAATATCTTCAGTCTTCAATAGTCTTCAATGCTTCTTTTGTTTGAGTGTGTCTAAAACACTTTGAAGAATATCTTCGGGTTTTTCAATTGGTTGTGATTCACCAATAATGAATTATTAGAGTCCATAGACGTGATTCATTATCATCATTTTCATTATCATCAATTTGATTAAGATCAATAGAAAGATCTTGTTTAATATGTTCTTTTAATTGATCTTTAACTTGCTCCATATAAGCCGATCAATTTCATTTTTTGTCATAGTGCCTGATTGCACTTGTAGTTTCCTGGCAATATGCCTGAAAGGACTTGGCTCCATTGCTTTGGTAATTGCACTGTTATCTGTATAACTTTGAATTGTTTCTTTTATTTGATCCAATAATTCTTGACCAAATAATTGTTTGGTTTCTGGGTCTATTTTCATGAGTTTATCCCAGAATTTGGTATAATAGGTTCGATATAAACAATTAAAATGATCGGAGGTATAACCAAATTCGGGTTCCCATTTATAAATCCAAGGGATTGAAAATTCAATAAAGAAATAAATGGTAGCTATTTCTGTGGGTAGAGGAATATTTTCCGAGAGTATAACTTTTGAGGATAGGTGAAAATCTAAGGTCCATGGGTAGTCCACCAATGGATAAGCCAATTGGGGATATTTTGAGATAGAATATTTGAGCACAGTTTAATAAACCAAGTGTGCTTGTGTTTAGAATTCTCATAATAAAAAGTTTTATGAAAACTTTGTATATAATCCCAATAAGTATAAGAAAGTGGTTGTTGTTTTTCAACAAAACATTGTGTTGGATAATAAATGAAGACATTTCTTCTACATCTAATGCTTAGAGTCCATAGAACGTGTTCATTATCATCATTTAGATGTGTATAAGAGACTCTTATACAGCATCTTCGGTTTTTGAAATCCGCACAGTGAAATTACTGTTTCTACAGTGAATTTACTGTTTGTACAGTATTTGTACAGTAAATCCGCTGTCTCTTATACACATCTAGATGTGTATAAGAGACAGTATCTGATCTTTGGGATATTACCTGATCAATATTGGATGTGGATGAGGATCCATATCCCGATAATCCGATATATCCGAATTATATAATGTTTTTCCACCCCTAGATATAACTCGGGTTCTTCCACTCGTCCCCTATAAGGAGACCGAGAACTTCCACGTCTCATGGAACTGTAAAATTCTCGAGATAAAAATCAGTAGAGAATTTTCGATCCTTTTTATAAAATATTTCAAAAGGCAAAAGGAGTTAATTGAGCTTGGATCTAGCAAACATTTGTTTAGAAATATCATTTTTAAAATCTTTATTAAACATAAATTTTATTGAATGAGAATCAGTAATTATTATAAACTGTTGATTATATAAATCGTTGAAGTTTCAGTCTCCTTATAGGGGACGTTAATTGGACAAAAATAATAGGAATAGCTAATGTTAAACATGGTAAAATTTTTACCTTTGATTTAATATTTTTAACTAAATTAGTTAATTTATTATTCCAAGGAATTCCATTCTTCTTAAGTCTATCATATAATGGGGCTAAATCTTTAGAAAGATTTTTATAATAAGGAGAAATATAATTTAAACTGCCTAAAAACGTTGAAGTTGTTTTTATCTATAATTTCATCGGGAAATCCTATATCTGTCTCTTATACACATCTAGATGTGTATAAGTTCCTTTTCAATAAAATGTCCTAAAATTAGATTTTTGTTTGAAATAGAGAAAGTTTTGGTTTAGATATTACTAATCCATTTTGTCATAATAACAATCTTTTTAAATAATTCAAGATGTTTAAAATGTGATTCCAATGTTTTTGAATAAACAAGGATGTCATCTATATAAACAATAATAAAGTCCATATAAGGAATAAAAATATCATTCATGATTTTTTGGAATTCAGAAGGAGCATTTTTTAATCCAAATGGCATAACATTCCATTCGAATTGTCCAAAGGGAACATTAAATGCAGTACGATAAGTATGTTCTGCAAAAATTTGAATTTGCCAATATCCTGATTTTAAATCAAATTTAGAAAATATATTAGCCGTATATAATTTTTCTAATGGATTAGTAATTTGGAAAACCAAAACTTTCAAAGAAATTTCAATGCTTTTATTTATAACTTTAAAAGGTTTACCTGAATCTTTTATAGCTGCTTTACGAGATGCTCGTAATCTTAATTGGAAAAAATCCTTAATGGGTATTATACAATCCAGTTTGGCCAATGGTCCAGTTTAAAACTTCAATTTCTTTTACAAAATTCTAAAAATCTTCTTCCCAAAAATCAAGAAATTGAAGTTTACAAATAGATTGTGAAAATTGTTCAGAAATAGATTTAATCTTTTCTTGAACTTTTGGCTGTTGTAAAATGTCAGAAATAGAAATACTATAAATTTCTGAATTTAATGAAGATAAATGTGAATATTTTAATTCAATAAGAGAATTAATATCTCGAGTAATAGGATCAGTTATAAACTGAAAGTTAATTTCTTGGTTTTTATAAGTTCCAAGAAACCATTTTTATCCAAATTTTTAATAGGAGATGTGTATAAGAGACAGCATTTTTACTTGTTAAAAATTTGATGAATCCTCCTATTTATAACAAGTAAAAATTTCTGATTTCTGACATATTATCTTGACAAATAAAAGCAGAAGGAATTTTACAATCTATTTCTGAACAATTTTCACCAGAGGTTGCCTTTATGAACCGATTTTTCAACTAAAGAAAGTCGATTATCTATAAAAACATGATTTTGTTTTATTAAACAAATTTCATTTTTCAAATTTTTAATTTCTTCATGCAAATTTGCTAAAGTAATTCCATTTTCGTTTAATTTGTTTAATTTACTAATTCTATTTTTAACTTCTAACATTGTATATGGCTCATTATTAATTTCAGCCAATTTTAATTTAGGAATTGAAGATGATGAAGTAGATGATGATGTAAGATCTCATAATGATGAGGATGTAGATGCCCAATTTAAAATTTTTGATCGAATATCATTGTCTTCAATTTGTTTTAGTAAATCAATAATATTATCACTTGAAATCATATTTATTTGAAAATCTTGAAATTGAGAAAGTATGTTATAATATTCTTTATTTTCATCATTATATATAATATTACAGGAATTACAACAATTCTTTTGAATATTATTAGAAAATTGATATGTTTGTTCAAAAACATTAATATAATTATTTAAATAAGTAGTTATAAACCACGGAACAAAAGGAATTATTTTATTATGTAAAGCAGTAAATTCATAGAATTCTTTTGAAATATTATCAAGGTCTTCAGAAGAATATACTTCAAATAACCATTGTCTAAAATTATTCCAATTTGAAGATAAAAATTCTTGTTTTATTATTTTTCTAGCATTTGAACCGGACTAAAATCTATAACAAGTAGTCATAAATTAAAATCTAATTCGGATTCGAGGAATTTCCTTATCTAATTCATTACTTACATCATGAATTGGTTTAACTATATTATTATTTATATGTAAATGATTTACATGTGATGTAGATGGAGTATTACTATCTATTGTATGTAATGATGCAGGTTTTGAACGTGCAGGAATATAATCATCAAATAATGAAATCTGAGATTTTGAAGAAAACGTCCTATAAGGATGTCTAGATGATGATGGTCTAGAACCAATACTATGTCTAGATGGAACATTTGATGTATCAAAACGAAGAACAATTTGTCCATTCGGAGTTGATATAATCTGAGGATCATGCTGTGTAATATTTAAAGCATGAGATGTAGAAGCAATATCTTTATTTATTATCCAATGATCAGGAAATTGAATTTCATTCCATTTAATTGGTTGTCTAGTTATAATCTGAGATTTATTAAAATTAGTCTCAATTAAAATTGTTTCATCATTAGAAATATTAATCAATTTACACTTTGGATTCAAAGTTGAAAGTAATTTAAAACAAACTCTATAACATAAACATATAAGTTTGCATTTATTAGGTCAAGTTAACGGTTTAAAAGCAATTTGCACTAAACCAATATGCATAAAATTAAATTTACCAGCAATTCTATAAGAATCAATATCATTTGAATCTAATAATTGTATTACATGTTCATCAGAATTTAAAGGAATTGATTTTTCAGTTGTTTTAACAACATATTTTGATATAATATTATCAAATAAACCATATTTATAAATAACAGAGGGTGAAATTTTTGGAATTGTCCACTTATTAAGTAGATTCATATCTTGAGGAATATCATATTCTTCTTTTAATTTATTTTTATCACATATATGACAGACAGATGATAAAGATAAGTCTTCCATTATTAAAGAAAGAAATATGTCGATTGTTATCAAATCTTAAGTCTCTGAGCTCTGATACCATTTTCACTAAATAAAGGAACCTAGCCTTAATACAAAGCCCAAACCGTATTGGAATCCCGTATTGGCTTATCACCGTATTGGAATCCCGTATTGGCTTGCAAATCGTATTAAAACTAAGTGAAGTTTTACTTCAAAAAGGGTTAGCCCAAGACCGGCCGCCACACTTAACCTCAAACATTTAAACTAGAGTCAAATTCTTTCTTTAGAAAATTATTTTTAATAATCATAAAAGATACTTTTTTATCTAGAGTATTTGATCTTTCCAGTACATTTTCACTAAATAAAGGAACCTAGCCTTAATACAAAGCCCAAACCGTATTGGAATCCCGTATTGGCTTATCACCGTATTGGAATCCCGTATTGGCTTGCAAATCGTATTAAAACTAAGTCCAGAATTTAGATCAAAGGCGGTTTATGATATAAAAATTTGAGCCCAAGACCGGCCGCCACACTTAACCTCAAACATTTAAACTAGAGTCAAATTCTTTCTTTAGAAAATTATTTTTAATAATCATAAATCTCCGGTTTTTGGATATTTTACCTTTAAAATTTTCTGTCTATAAAACCTATTTAATTTATTTTGCTATGTTGCCGATTCTTCCCCTAAACGCCTTTCTCAACGGCTAAGCGGGTACTTTTCAAGGCCAACAAAATAAATTAAATAACATTATGACTGAAAATTTTTAAGAACCGAACCAAGATAAATGGTTATTAAAAAGTTTTGAAAGAAAGAAATTCAAAATAGTTTAAACATAGTTCAAACACTTAAGATAAGATAACCATCAACATATGATAATTAGCCTGACATATTATGTCAGGACCAAACAAATTAAAAGGGAAAGGGAAGAAGGTACCTCAGAAGAGGCTGAAGAGGAATACCTCGATGGTCTTCTTCTTTGATTAAATAAAAGTAATTACAAAAGAGAAGTAGACTTCTCTTATTAATTTACATTTACAATGAGAGGAGAGAATTAAAGAAACTAAAACTAAAACTTAAAACTTTGCTCTTATCCTCGGCTATACAATTGAGGATATTTATAGACAGCCGGATGTCAAAAAGAATTTAAATGTACAGTAGGATTTTTGAAATCCGCACAGTGAAATTACTGTTTCTACAGTGAATTTACTGTTTGTACAGTATTTGTACAGTAAATCCGTGAATGCACAGTGATTTTACTATTTAAATAGTAACTAGACAATAGTGAAATTACTATTTGAACAGTGAATTTTCTGTTTTTTGTGAAATTCACTTTCACTATTCATAGTTACTATTTAAATAGTAGATTTCACTCTTCACCTGATTTCTCTTTACAAATCTTGAATATCTTCAGTCTTCAATGTTTCTTTACACATAGTAAAAAGTGTGTTTTAAGACACTTTGAAGAATATCTTCGGGTTAATTTCAATTGGTTGTGATTCACCAGCTAATGAATTATTAGAGTCCATAGAACGTGATTCATACAAAAATTTTTTGAGGATAGGTGAAAATTTTATCCATGAATGGTATAAATGAAGAAAGGGCTCAAGAGGTAATTTTTACTGAGGGTCCATGGGTAGTCCACCAATGGATAAGCCAATTGGGGATATTTTGAGATAGAATATTTGAGCACAGTTTAATAAACCAAGTGTGCTTGTGTTTAGAATTCTCATAATAAAAAGTTTTATGAAAACTTTGTATATAATCCCAATAAGTATAAGAAAGTGGTTGTTGTTTTTCAACAAAACATTGTTTTTCGGTGAGGGTAGAAATCCCCCATTCATCAGAAGATATAATTTTCTTAAAAATGATTTTTGAGAAATTATAAATAATAGTAGTAGCCATAGGAGGCTGAAAATGCTGAATTTCAGCTGTTTCACTATTAGTAAGAATTTTTCATAATATGTGCGAGTCTTATATGATTCGCCTGGAAACATAACTTTATCAGTCAAATACCTTTGAAGAATTTTCCAAGGTTGATCCTGCCATTGACAGTCTTTTTCATCAAGAAGAAAAATTATTTCTTTTTCTGGTCTCATATAATAAGACTTAGAATCTACTGGATCCGAAAAAGGATCAATATTGGATGTGGATGAGGATCCATATCCTGATAATCCAGATATATCTGAATTATATAATGTTTTTCCACCCCTAGATATTACTGGGGTTCTTCCACCTCGTCCCCTATAAGGAGACTGAGAACTTCCACGTCTCATATAAACCTGTAAAAATTCTCAAAGAGTTTATTAAATTGACAATTCATATAATTTTCTTATTTTCGAATGATATATATTTTTACAGAAATCTATTTCTGATTGCTCTATATGCAATTCGTGTTGAAATAAAGCATGTGTCCATAATGGATCTTGTTCTTGTATAAAATCATGAGTTATTATTCTTCTTTTTATTATTTCTAATCTATTTTTTGCTATAATAATTCTAGATCGAAAATAATTTTTACTTCTTATTAAATCTTTTACATTTAACTCTGTCTCTTAAATATTTTAATTTCAATGCTCTTCCTTTCGAAGAATGAGAAGAACTGGCTTTATCAATCATCCTTTGTCTTGAAAATATTTTCTGCAAAACGGAATAAGGTTTTGTAATAAGAAATTTAATATAGAATTATAATTAATTTCTGAAGTTAATGAAGATAAATTTGAATATTTTAATTCAATAAGAGAATTAATATTTTTAGTATTAGGATCATATATAAACTGAGAAGAAATGTCTTTAAAATTATTATTATCAGGAATAATAATATTATCACTTGAAATCATATTTATTTGAAAATCTTGAAATTGAGAAAGAATGTTATAATATTCTTTATTTTTATCATCATGGATAGTATTACAAGAATTACAACAATTCTTTTGAATATTATCAGAATCTGTAGAATCATGCATATTAATTCGATCAGAATCATAATCATCAGAATTATCAGAATCAAAATCAGTATTATCATTACTAGAACTATTATTATCTGTATTTATATCTATTATTTTGTAAATTTCATTTTTAATTTCGTCATCTAAATCTAATTGTTTAATTTTTTCTTTTTTATTTTCATGACAATTTGGGGCTATATGACCTTTTTTGCCACATTTATAACATATAATTGGTTTTTTCCTAGATTTTCTAGGTTGAGATTCTCTCTGTTTTTTACGAAATTCTCTCTTTTCTTTTTGTTTTTCTGTTGATCTAACAGGTTTTAACCTTTTATCTTTACGCCATGAAGGTCGTTGATATGATCTTTTCTGTGTAGAAGATATGTCTTCTAAACCAAATTGACTACAAAATTGACCTAATTGTCTTTTTCAGTTAATTGTTGTCGTTTTAATTGTTGATTTAATTTAATTTCATTACATAAAGCTATACCTTCTTGAACACAAGTATTGACCAATTTGCCATAAGTATAATAATCATAAGGATTCATAGAAATATTATCTTTCCTAAGAGCTTTTTTAATTCTTTCAGCAAATAAAGGAGGTAAGCCATCTATAAATTTGGCTTTCCAGTAAGTACTATTACTTTCTGGAAGATCAAATACTCTAGATAAAAAAGTATCTTTATACCAACGAAAAGACGTAAGTGTTTTACACCTTAAACCATTTAATAAAGTACGAATATTTTCGTGATTAGTTGTATAACGTCCTGTAAAATGATCTAAAATATTAACCATGAGTGTATAAACTGCATCTTCAAAAACATGAGATGTATTAGGTTCTCATTTTAACTGTCTCAAAATATCAGAAGATATTTTAAGATCTGTCTATTATACTAAATCAAATGTGATAAAATTCGAATGAAAAATTATAATTGAAGCAACACGTTTGTCACTATTATTATTTGCTTTTGCTACTGTAGAATACATTAGCATACGATGAATTAAATTACTAATTTGTCTTTCAGTATAACCATCTAAATTCCATTCATAAAATTTCTTTTCCAGAATAACTATTATTAATAATATGCTGTTGTTCCTCATACAATATATCCTGAGGAGTAGGTCTAGGATAATAATAATGATACATAGTTGGTTTATCACCAAACTTATAAGAATTATGAAGTTTATTAATTTCATCAGAAATTATTTTTCCTTTATTTGGATTTATTTGTAAATTATTTTCAGAATCAAGAGTATTAATTTTTAATGAAGAAAACTTTTTATCTAAAAGTTTTTCAAGATCAGAAATTGGTTTAAAATTAAAATCATTAATAATAGGTGGAGGTTGCAAAGAAGCTTTTGCAATATCATGAAAATCATGATTATGGTTATTAGATGAAATAGAATTTGATATTTTTGTATTATAGAAAATAATTTATCCATTTTATTATGAAGAGAACTAACTGTCTCTTATAAACATCTAGATGTGTATAAGAGACATATATATACATATTATTAATATGTTGCAAAGTAATAGGTAGAGTATTATTGAGTCTACTAATTTTTGAAAAGCATTAAATGAAAGCGAAGTATTATTTGGTAAAGTAAATAATTTTTGTGGAGGATATAACTCACTAGTTTGTTTACCATCAGAAAATTGATATGTTCGTTCAAGAACATATAATATAAGATGCAAAAGAGTAGTTATAAACCACGGATCAAAAGGAATTATTTTATTATGTAAAGCAGTAAATTCATAGAATTCTTTTGAAATATTATCAAGGTCTTCAGAAGAATATACTTCAAATAACCATTGTCTAAAATTATTCCAATTTGAAGATAAAAATTCTTGTTTTATTATTTTTCTGGCATTTGAACCGGGACTAAAATCTATAACAGTAGTCATAAATTAAAATCTAATTCGGATTCAGTAGGAATTGACTTATCTAATTCATTATCATGAATTGGTTTAACTATATTATTATTTATATGTAAATGATCTTATATGTGATGTAGATGGAGTATTACTATCTATTGTATGTAATGATGCAGTCTCTTAATTATTAATTAAACATATTAATAAAAAATATAAGTTGGTATTTATAAATGTAACCATGAATTTTAACATTTAATAAAACAAACTCTATAACATAAACATATAAGTTCAGATCCATGGTACATAATTGTAACCATGAATTTTAACATTTAATGTTAAAGCATCAAGTATATTAACATCAGATAAAGATAATTGTAAATTAGGATAAACATTAAAATAAACTGGACCATTGGCCAAACTGGATTGTATAATACCCATTAAGGATTTTTCCAATCAAGATTACGAGCATCTCGTAAAGCAAATATAGAATATCCTACCTTGTCTCTTATACACATCTAGATGTGTATAAGAGACAGATTTTGAATTTAAATATAATTTACTAGTTCTATAAGAATCAATATCTCTTATACACATCTAGATGTGTATAAGAGACATAAAGGTAAAATATCCAAAAACCGGAGATTTATGATTATTAAAAACATGGTCTAAAGAAATATATTATTATCAGTTAAACCATTTTATAGGTTAAGAGGGTGTCGGATAATTTTGGAATTGTCCACTTATTAAGTAGATTCATATCTTGAGGAATATCATATTCTTCTTTTAATTTATTTTTATCATATGACACAGATGATAAAGATAAGTCTTCCATTATTAAAGAAAGAAATATGTCGATTGTTATCAAATCTTAAGTCTCTGAGCTCTGATACCATTTTCACGTAAATAAAGGAACCTAGCCTTAATACAAAGCCCAAATTGCTCTGATACCATTTTCACTAAATAAAGGAACCTAGCCTTAATACAAAGCCCAAACCGTATTGGAATCCCGTATTGGCTTATCACCGTATTGGAATCCCGTATTGGCTTGCAAATCGTATTAAAACTAAGTCCAGAATTTAGATCAAAGGCGGTTAGCCCAAGACCGGCCGCCACACTTAACCTCAAACATTTAAACTAGAGTCAAATTCTTTCTTTAGAAAATTATTTTTAATAATCATAAATCTCCGGTTTTTGGATATTTTACCTTTAAAATTTTCTGTCTATAAAACCTATTTAATTTATTTTGCTATGTTGCCGATTAGATGTGTATAAGAGACAGCTTTCTGAGGTACCTTCTTCCCTTTCCCTTTTAATTTGTTTGGTCCTGACATAATATGTCAGGCTAATTATCATATGTTGATGGTTATCTTATCTTAAGTGTTTGAACTATGTTTAAACTATTTTGAATTTCTTTCTTTCAAAACTTTTTAATAACCATTTATCTTGGTTCGGTTCTTAAAAATTTTCAGTCATAATGTTATTTAATTTATTTTGTTGGCCTTGAAAAGCTACCCGGGAGCCAATAAGGCGTTTAGGGGAAGAATCGGCAACATAGCAAAATAAATTAAATAGGTTTTATAGACAGAAAATTTTAAAGGTAAAATATCCAAAAACCGGAGATTTATGATTATTAAAAATAATTTTCTAAAGAAAGAATTTGACTCTAGTTTAAATGTTTGAGGTTAAGTGTGGCGGCCGGTCTTGGGCTAACCGCCTTTGATCTAAATTCTGGACTTAGTTTTAATACGATTTGCAAGCCAATATGGGATTCCAATACTCCTCAGGATATATTGCTGTCTCTTATACACATTTATATGTGTGTTAAGAGACAGATTCCAATATTTCTGAAAATGTAGAACAAAGAAATGTCTTTAAAATTATTATTATCAGGAATATACAGGGCTTGCAAATCGTATTAATTCTAAGTCCAGAATTTAGATCAAAGGCGGTTAGCCCAAGACCGGCCGCCACACTTAACCTCAAACATTTAAACTAGAGTCAAATTCTTGCCACATTTATAACATATAAAATGGTTTTTTCCTAGTCATTTCTAGGTTGAAATTCTCTCTGTTTTTTACGAAATTCTCTCTTTTCTTTTTATCTCTCAGTCTATTGTTCTTATTTTAATTGATGATATAATTTAATTTCATTACATAAAGCTATACCTTCTTGAATACAAGTATTGACCAATTTGCCATAAGTATAATAATCATAAGGAATAGAAATATTATACAACTAATCTTTTTAATTTTTTCTTCGAACAAATAAAGGAGGTAAGCCATCTATAAATTTGGCTTTCAAGAAGTACTATTACTGGAAGATCAAATACTCTAGATAAAAAGTATCTTTATACCAACGAAAAGACGTAAGTGTTTTACACTTAAACCACCTCCGATCATTTCCCTTGTTTATATCCTGTCTCTTATACACATCTAAAATGATCTAAAATATTAACCATGAGTGTATAACCGCATCTTCAAAACATGAGATGTATTAGGTTCGTCTTTAATGTATTCAAAATATCATCACGATTTTGTTGAGTGAAATAATTATCCATTATTCCCAATAGTATTATTTTTTAATGAAGAAAACTTTTTATCTAAAAGTTTTTCAAGATCAGAAATTGGTTTAAAATTAAAATCATTAATAATAGGTGGAGGTTGCAAAGAAGCTTTTGCAATATCATGAAAATCATGATTATGGTTATTAGATGAAATAGAATTCAAGATATTTTTTGTATTATAGAAAATAATTTATCCATTTTATTATGAAGAGAACTAATTTGTTCACTTAAAACTTTTATAAAAATATTAGTATAATTATTTTGCTGATACATATTATTAATATGTTGCATTTAAGTAATAGGTAGAAAATTATAGTCTACTAATTTTTAAAAGCATTAAATGAAAGCGAAGTATTATACACATAAAGTACAATAATTTCTTCATTTATACCTGTCTCTTATACACATCTAAAATTGATAAGAGACGTAGTCAAGAACATTAATATAATTATTTAAATAAGTAGTTATAAATAACGGATACAAAACCAATTCATGATAATGTAAAGAGTAAGGAAATAGAATTCTTTTGAAATATTATCAAGGTCTTCAGAAGAATATACTTCAAATAACCATTGTCTAAAATTAGACCTTATTGAACATACACCGCTAGATGTATATGTCTCTTATAGGTGTTTACCGGGACTAAAATCTATAACAGTAGTCATAAATTGGCTAAAAATCTAATTCGGATTCAGTAGGAATTTCCTTATCTAATTCATTATCATGAATTGGTTTAACTATATTATTATTTATATGTAAATGATCTACATGTGATGTAGATGGAGTATTACTATCTATTGTATGTAATGATGCAGGTTTTGAACGTGCAGGAATATAATCATCAAATAATGAAATCTGAGATTTTGAAGAAACGCGTCCTATAGCTGTGTCTAGATGATGATGGTCTAGAACCAATACTATGTCTAGATGGAACATTTGATGTATCAAAACGAAGAACAATTTGTCCATTCGAGTTGATATAATCGAGGATCATGCTACTGTGTAATATTTAAAGCATGAGATGTAGAAGCAATATCTTTATTTATTATAAATCATTTTGAAATTTTAGAACACATTTAACGATTGCTAACATTTCATGGAGCTGTGGAAAGTGATTGGGGTTGATTTTTAACAACTTTCCATGGTTAGATTACAAAATTTTAAGATTATGAGTTCTGGTCTGTCTCTTATACATTGGTCAATACTTAATAAGAGGGTGAAATTTTTGGAATTGTCCACTTATTAAGTAGATTCATACCTCATCTTGAGGAATATCATATTCTTCTTTTAATTTATTTTTATCATATGACACAGATGATAAAGATAAGTCTTCCATTATTAAGGAAAGAAATATGTCGATTGTTATCAAATCTTAAGTCTCTGAGCTCTGATACCATTTTCACTAATTAAAAATTTTCAGTCATAATGTTATTTAATTTATTTTGTTGGCCTTGAAAAGTACCCGCTTAGCCGTTGAGAAAGGCGTTTAGGGAAGAATCGGCAACAGAAGCAAAATAAATTAAATAGGTTTTATAGACAGAAAATTTTAAAGGTAAAATATCCAAAAACCGGAGATTTATGATTATTAAAAATAATTTTCTAAAGAAAGAATTTGACTCTAGTTTAAATGTTTGAGGTTAAGTGTGGCGGCCGGTCTTGGGCTAACCGCCTTTGATCTAAATTCTGGACTTAGTTTTAATACGATTTGCAAGCCAATACGGGATTCCAATACGGTGATAAGCCAATGATATTCCAATACGATTTCTCAGGCTTTGTATTAAGGCTAGGTTCCTTTATTACAGTGAAAATGGTGTCTCAGAGCTCAGAGACTTAAGATTTGATAACAATCGACATATTTCTTTCTTTAATAATGGAAGACTTATCTTTATCATCTGTGTCATATGATAGATGTAATTTAAAAGAAGTTCATGTCTATTTGAGATTCTGCCAATATCATCAGAATTATCAGAATCACCATCTCTGTTATTTATAAATATGGTTTATTTGATAATATTATATCAAAATATGTTGTTAAAACAACCAAAATCAATTCCTTTAAATTAATGAACATGTAATACAATTATTAGATTCAAATGATATTGATTCTTATAGAACTCATGGTAAATTTAATTTTATGCATATTGGTTTAGTGCAAATTGCTTTTAAACCGTTAACTTTAAAAGGTTTACTCAATCTTTATACCGCTACGAGATGCTCGTAATCTTGATTGAAAAAAACCTTAATGGGTATTATAATCCAGCTTGCATGATCCTCAAATTATATCAACTCCGAATGGACAAATTGTTCTTCGTTTTGATACATCAAATGTTCCATCTAGACATAGTATTGGTTCTAGACCATCATCATCTAGACATCCTTATAGGACGTTTTCTTCAATTGATCGGAGGTATAACCAAATTCGGGTTCCCATTTATAAATCCATAAGTTCAAAACCTGTATGTGTACAGCTATTAGTAATACTTTATCAGAACATCACATGTAGATAAATTTATGATATTTATAATAATATAGTTAAACCAATTCATGATAATGAATTAGATAAGGAAATTCCTACTGAATCCGAATTAGATTTTAATTTATGACTACTGTTATAGATTTTAGTCCCGGTTCAAATGATTGTATAAGAGACAGATTATCAAGGCCTTTTGATATTTTTTGTACTGTCTCTTATACACTGATCTAGATGTGTATAAGAGACAGCTTCTAAAGCTTTGCAACCCATTAATAATCTAGGTCTGTATCTTATACACATATTTTCAGCATACATATTATTAATATGTTGCAACTGGCTCTTATTCACATCTAGATGTGTATAAGAGACAGGTATAAGAAAGTGGCATCTAGATGTGTATAAGAGACAGATGCTTGACAGATGCTATGATTACTGGTCAACTTAAAGGTTGGTGGGATAATTATTTCACTCAACAAAATCGTGATGATATTTTGAATACTGTTAAGACAGAACCTAATACATCTCATGTTTTTGAAGATGCAGTTTATACACTCATGGTTAATATTTTAGATCATTTTACAGGACGTTATACAACTAATCACGAAAATATTCGTACTTTATTAAATGGTTTAAGGTGTAAAACACTTACGTCTTTTCGTTGGTATAAAGATACTTTTTTATCTAGAGTATTTGAAATTAAATAAAAGTAATAGTAATACTGGAAAGCCAAATTTATAAGATGGCTTACCTAAAATTATTTGCTGAAAGAATTAAAAAAGCTCTTAGCCGAAAGATAATATTTCTCCTTAAGTCTCTGAGCTATGCTTTATGTAATGAAATTAAATTAAATCAACAATTAAAACGACAACAATTAACTGAAAAAAGAGCAAAGTTTTAAGTTTTAGTTTTAGTTTCTTTAATCTCTCCTCTCATTGTAAATCTCTACTTCTCTTTTGTAATTACTTTTATACCAAAGAAAAGACGTAAGTGTTTTACATCTTAATCCATTTAATAAGGTACGAATATTTTCATGATTAGTTGTATAACGTCCTGTAAAATGATCTAAAATATTGACCATGAGTGTATAAACTGCATCTTCAAAAACATGAGATAGATGTGTATAAGAGACAGAAATTTGGTTTTCCAGAAAATACTTTTACTTTCTGGAAGATCAAATACTCTAGATAAAAAAGTATCTTAATACAAACGAAAGGACGTAATAATTTCTGATGAAATTAATAAACTTCATAATTAGCCGTTGAGAAATTAGGATAAACATTAAACGGCAACATAGCAAAATAAATTAAATAGTTTTTATCGACAGAAAATTTTAAAGGTAAAATATCCAAAAACCGGAGATTTATGACTATCTAAAAATAATTTTCTTAATGTGTATTTTTGAGAAATTATAAATAATATTAGTATCAATATGAAATGATTATCAAGGTCTTCAGAAGAATATACTTCAAATAACCATTGTCTAAAATTATTCTGTGTATAAGAGACAGCTAGAACTATTATTATCTGTATGAATAACAAAATTCTAAAAATTCAGAATTCATTTGACACGGTCTGGATTTTGTAGGAATATCCAGTTCATGAAAATTATCTTAATAATGAAGAAAAACGACATGCTTTTTACTATCCCAAAAAGCACTAGGATGATCAAAGACAAATAGATTGTGAAAATTGTTGAAATAGATTTAATCTTTTCTTGAACTTTTGGTCGTAGAAATGTCGAAATGAAATACTATAAATTTCTGAATTTAATGAAGATAAATGTGAATATTTTAATTCAATAAGAGAATTTATCTCGAGTAATAGGATCAGTTATAAATCAAAGTTAATTTCTTGGTTTATAAGTTCGGTAAAAACCATTTTTATCCAAATTTTAATAGGATATAAAGTATTAATAAAAGGAGTTCCTAATATAATAGGAGGATTCATCAAATTTTTAACAAGTAAAATGTCGAGGAATGCAAATATTATCTTGACAAATATAAGCGTGATGGAATTTTATAATCTATTTCTAGTTTATCACTGAAAGTAAAGTGAATCACAACCACTTGAAAGACCTGAAGATATCTCTTCAAAGTGTTTTAGACCTGTGTATTAGAGACAGGTAGATGTGTATACACATCTAGATGTGTCTATTTGTGCTGATCATCCTAATGGTGCTAAATCTTGGGATAGGAAGATGTGTAATAAGAGACAGTTTTGGAATTTCCTCTACCCACAGAACTAATTGTAGCAAATCTCAGATTATAACTTGTGTATAAGATGGATGCTGTCTCTTATACACATCCCGATCATTGGATAATAAACAAAGATATTGCTTCTACATCTCATGCTTTAAATATTACACACATTTATCCTCGATTATATCAACTCCGAATGGACAAATTGTTCTTCGTGCTTTGATACATCAAATGTTCCATCTGTATACATAGTATTGGTTCTAGACCATCATCATCTAGACATCCTTATAGGACGTTTTCTTCAAATCTCGCATTTCATT